>RCWM02000409.1:972500-999158 GCA_003667255.2 Euschistus heros | reverse complement strand
GGACAATAATAGGTCCGGTACACAACGCCCTTCACGCAATGAAGGCACTACCTCTTTGATTTCCAGTATGCCAGTTAGCACAAGGGCCTCCACAAGTTATGGGAAGTTTGAGAATGTGATCACTACCGGTCCTTCCAGCCCTCTTGATGACCATGCCGATCGGCATTTCCGGTGCCCCGACGATCTCCGTAAACTTGAGCGGACGTTATTCCGTCGCTCTCACCATTTAAAACCAGACGCAGATCCTTTAGCAGATAATCGGAAGGTCGCAGAGCAATCCTCCATAGGATCACTCAGGAGTCTCGGCAGGTACGCCGTCCCTAACGGGCAGAATACGATCAGTTTCTTAAGGAGTATTTGGGAAGTAGGCAACCTGTGTCGTTCCGTCCACAGCGATCCTGCGTCCCGGTTTTTTATGTGATCCTCACACGTGGTTACTAAACTTTATAATCAACAAGAGAAAAGATTCGCGTGGGCTGGAACGCCTCCAGCCCTGATCTCTTCAGGGACTATCACTCAACGGACCGATTGATCACGGGACCCAAGTTACAACGAGACGTCTCCGACATTTACTCAATTTTAGCATTTCCACGGGTTGCCATTGTGGGCGATATAAAGCAAAATGTATCGGGCAAATCTGAGTGCAAGAACGGGATCGGTGTACAGGCAGCACCTCTTCTGGAAGCCGGAAGATAAGAGGCTTCTGCCGTACTGGAGAGAGAGACTCCAATACCGGGACGTACGGTATGGCCCCCTCAGCGTTTTTAGCTGTCAGAGTCTGTCAATCAGCTCGATTCAGGACGAAGGGAACCGAGTCCCCTTGGATGCTCAGGCACTGACTCGACCAGACCTACATTGATGATATCATCACGGGCGAAGATGGATCTTCATTCTGCCGCTAGACCCTTAAGGTTCAACCTTACGCAACATCTTGCGGCCGGTGGTGTTCGAGTTACGCAAAGTGGCTGCTCTAGACACCACTCCAAGTTCTTCACGATTTACAGCGGGAACACTTAGAATCTGCGGTCCTGTTCAATGATGACGACACCCTCCAAGATATTAGGGCCTGAGCTGGACACCCCTCTCATGTGAACCTCCTTGTTGTCTTCAAGGTCTCCAGCCGTTGTCTGGCATACCGGGCACCGCACAGCCAAAGACTGCTTTCTTTTATAGCGAGGAATCTTCGAATCCACTGGGTTTCCTGGCACCCGTTAACATCTACTTTAAAAAATAGTGATACAGAAAATCTGGCTAGCCAAACTCGAATTGGGAACCCAACCCGGTACTTGCCGAAATCCAACTTCTGTGGGAGACACACTCACTGAACACATTACACACCTTCTTTGCTTCAAGGTTTCCATCCGGTGTGTGCTGCCAGCTTCTACGTTTGGGCCCACATGTCAATTAGAGGGTTGTTGCTGATGCATCTGCTGTTGCATACGGCTCGCCGTCTTGGTACATTTGCTTTGAGACCACCTAATCTCGTCACTTCAGTTTTGTTTGGAAGGCGCTGAACCCGCGTAGCGCCTTTAAAAACTCTCACCATTCCTAGGACTCGAAGCTTTCGCGCTGCCCGTGATTCTCATCGGAATTAGCTTCAGGTCCCGTCGATACACTCAGCTATCCGAAACCTTGGTCCAACATCCGCTTTTTTCCGATTACACCCCAGTACTCACCGGGTTGCACAAGCCTCATCATACGCTTAATACCTTTGTGGTCTGATAGGATTGCCAAAATCATGAAACCATTCTCACTCCAACTTGTTCATGGTCACATGCGATCGTGCTATAAATACCGCGCGATTATGGACTCTAGGGGTCATTACCACTGCTCAGTACGCGCACGCCCAAGAACTTCGGTCTTGGGACTCACGGTCCCTATTTTTTTAACCAATTGTCAGGAGGCAATGGCATCTTTCCGTATTCTGACGACTGGATTGACAACCCAAATTAAACAAACGGTTCCGGAAAGCTCAAGGGTCCGACGTTTCTCTCATTGCGTAGCAGCCTGATTTCTCATTTGAGCAGGTTTCGTCCCGATTACTATGCCTTCCTTCGCGTTTCAAACGCACCGTTAGCGTGGATAAGACGTTTCGACATCCCACTGGTCGGTCTCGCAAAATGTCAAAGACGCTTTCCAGGGCCCCTTAATGAGTTTTCGAGTTGCAGGATGCTTGTTCCACGATTGTACAGGACGTACTCAGTCCGAGCATTTTCCAGGGAGGCTATAATTCATAAATTCGTAACGGAAAGACGGGCAACAGCCGCTTTGCAACCTGACACCTTTCATCGGACAGCATGGGTGTTCTAAGGGTGGGCCGGGCAGAATTAAGAACTACAATTTAAAGATAGCTTCCCGTCACCCAATTTTGCTTCCTAGTCCCGCCATAGCTACTTGATTAAGCTGCCAGCCCTTTCACCATTTCCTTCCCTACCGATGGGTCATAATACTTGCCAGGGACCGTCCCTTTTTTCTGCATTCCATCGTGTGTTGTAGCCGCTTACTGGATTATCTCGTTGCGTAAGATGCTAAGGGAAGGTTGATCCACCGGTGCTACCACAGGCCTTAGTTTCGTGCGCTACCGTGCAAACCCATTATGGGCTGACCTGCCTTAGGGCCGCGTTCGGGCACAGCAGACCTTTCTTCAACACAGGGATTGATTTTCGCGGGGCAATGTCAGGTTCGCGCGTCGCGGCTTCGTAAATATGCTCTTACCAAGGGGTAACTTAAATGAGTAAGTTGTCTGTTACCGCCACACAAGGCCGTGCACCTCGAATTTGGCATTCTGAGATTGCACTGCCGGTGTATGGACTTACCCTAGATAGATTCGTTGCTACGACGGCGGTCTTCCGCATTCAAATTCTATTGACAGACCCCCAAGGTCGCGTAATTTTGTCGAGGGAGCTAAGACGCAATTAAAGACGTTACGTAATAAGTTTTACAAAGTAATTTCAGTTGAGCTCTACTGAATGGACTGGGCAGTTATTTACAATTATCAATCTTATATTAACAAAGAAGTTTGATCGTCATATTTTTCAATATAATGAACTAATATTCAATACATAATGAACCAATGATACAAACAAAAACAATTAGATAAAAAAAAATAAAAGATATTAACTATAAAAGTAAAGAAATAAAATATTTCGAATTGTTCCTTTTTTCTACAACAGTAAATGAGAATCTTTATCATTTAATGGGAACTTCTTTTTTGTTTTATAATCCGGTCTTGAATTACTTCTTTTTTTATAATTTGATTTTAATCTCTGAATTTAGTTATAAATATAGAGCGAAAATAATTCCAGTCGTAGAATATCCTAGCCATTGATATAAAAGAATAATATAAATAAATATGATAATCTTCATAAGATAACTAAGGTATATAATAATTAGAACTCAGTGATACAAATCATAACCCCATAAATTTATCATCCAAAGTCCAAAACTTTTATTTTTCAATTGTTTTTTTTTTTTTTTTTGAAGGGCTATTTTTGAAAATTAATCTTTCTGTAATATTTCGGAACTAATTCTCTCAAGAAGAGTTATGTGTTAGTTATTTTTGTATATAAAAACCAGAAATCATATCAGATCATTTTACAATGGATAAAGATAAGAAAAAAAAAAAAAAATATATATATATATATATATATATATATATATATATATATATATATATATATATATATAAATAAGGCAGACTAATAAAAACAAATATACATATATAGTAAGCCAATTTTCACATCCTAGTTATAAAAAAAAAAAAAAATTCTGTCTAAAAATTAGTTTCTGTATAATGAAAAATAACACATAAATTCATCCCCTGAACAAATATGGCCGAAGCCGGGATTTATATTTATAACACGGTTCCTCAGATACCTGTACTTCAATTTGAACCCCTATAGAGAGCCTAGTTCGGTGTAGCTTTTTTTGAAAGACCAAGTGAAATGAAGATAAGTTAGATTTACGAGGCAGCTAACTTTGAAAATTCCTGGCAGTCAAGGTTGTGGCTACATTTACAAAATAAAAAATCGTCCATAAACCAGTAAACATCAATAGTGAAGTTCAAAGGGTTATACAAAAATTTTTGCTAAAAATTCAGTCTCATAAAAAATTATTTTAAGAGAACTTCAAAACCGAGTTATTTTCTAAACTCCAGAAAAGGGCAACTTCAAGGCCGTGTACAGACCCTGGTAATGAAATAATCGAAAAATCAGTTCCACAACCTTATGCTACATTTATTTAGGTATACAAAAATAATAATAAAAACAAAAACAAAAATCATAAGATTTTAGGGTTTTTTCCACCTTTGCCCCACTGTGCGGCGCAAAGTGGGGTAAACGTGGAAAAAAAACCCAAATCTTATGATTTTTTTTTTTCATTATTTTTGTATACCTAAATAAATGTAGCATAAGGTTGTGGAACTGCTTTTTCGATTATTTCATTACCAAAGTCTGTACACGTCCTTGAAGTTGCACTTTTCTGGAGTTGAGAAAATAACACGGTTTTGAAGTTCTGTTAAAATAATTTTTTATGAGACTGAATTTTTAGCAAAAATTTTGTATAACCCTTTGAACTTCACTTTTGATGTTTACTGGTTTATGGACAATTTTTATTTTGTTAATGTAGCCACAACCTTGACTGCCAGGAATTTTCGAAGTTAGCTGTCACGTAAATTTAACTTATGTTCATTTCACTTGTTCTTTCAAAAAAAGCTACACCGAACTAGGCTCTCTTTAGGGGTTCAAATTGAAGTAGAGGTATCTGAGAAAGCGTGTTATAAATATAAATCCCAGCTTCGGACATATTTGTTCAGGGGGTGAATTTATGTATTATTTTTCATTATACAGAAAATGATTTTTAGAAATTATTTTTTTTTTTTTTTATAACTAGGATGTGAAAATTGGCTTACTATATATGTATATTTGTTTTTATTAGTGTGTCTTATTTAATTTATATATATATATATATATATATATATATATATATATATATATATATATATATTCTTTTCTTTTTTTTTTTCTCAATCCATTGTAAAATGATGTGATATGATTTCTGTTTTTATTTACAAAAATAAGTAACACACACTTAACTCTTCTTGAGAGAATTAGTACCAAAATATTGCAGAAAAAGATTAATTTTCAAAAATAGCTCTCCAAAAAAAAAAAAAAAAATCAATTTAAAATAAAAGTTTTGGACTTAGAATTTTCAAATTATTTAAAAAAATTTAAAAAAAAATTAATTTATTTCCAAATATAACTTAATAATGAATTTTAACCTAATTGAAGGAATCTTGGGTATATAATAGAGGTTTTGCCCCAGAGATATCACTGGGATGAACCAACCTTGGAGGGATATCTCTGGGGCAAAACCTCTATTATATAAAATAAATTTCATTCAATTTATCACCTAAAAAACATACATGTAATAATAACAAACTTGATTTTTAATTTTTTTTTTTTTTAAATTTATAAATTGAAAACATGGCTCAATGCTAATGATCAGATTGCTTGCATTGATTATGGTTTTATTCTATTCAGCAGCTTCTATAGCATATTAATATACCCCAAAATTGCTAAATTGAAAACATGGCTCAATGCTAATGATCAGATTGCTTGCATTGATTATGGTTTTATTCTATTCAGCAGCTTCTATAGCATATTAATATACCCCAAAATTGCTTTATTAATTTTTTTTTTTTTTTGCTGTTTGTTCTTAAATTTTGTCCCTTTCTGATCATCTGATGAAGCTGGTTATGGTTTCATTCAATTCAGCACCTCATGAAATATATAATTCCAAAATATCAAGCTTATAGCACGAACCGTTTAGAAAATATGAGGTTTTTCCCCATTTTGGGCCATTTTGCCCCACTGTGCGGCGCCTGCCTGGGGTGGTTGGCCAGCCGATGGCAGCCGAGTGTCGGCGATTTTAATCGAACACTTAATTTTTAGTTAATTTTTAAAAAATCAATATCTGCTTTTCTTCACCAGATAAAACAAAGGTCCAGCCCTTCAATCTTCTTCTCTCGTTGAGCTCTCTTCGAAAATAACAATTTAAAGAAGATTGATCACTTTTAGCCCACCTCGTGGCTGCCCATAGCCAGTTTATTATGTTTGCAATTGAGCCAATGGTTTTTAATTATAAATTATAAACCAACTATGCACCAATAATGTTCCTGAGAAAACTGAGGCACTCCTCTTGAAATTTCGCATGGAGAGTAATAGCAGTTTAAAGATAAGTCACCAATAATCGATTGAAAAATTTCATCCCCCTTGTAAACAGTGAAAGAATATTTTTTTTTTTTTAGTGTGAAGCGAAAAGTATGATAAAGAAATTATGGCCAGGGCTGGTGTATTAAATTATTAATTAAATAAAATTTACAGGAAAAACTGCAGTTGCACGTTTCTATGAAGAGAGAGGTTGTGTTCACTGCATATGGCTTCTTTAACTTGGACTATACTTTGCTACACTCGGTAAGTATCTGTTTTAATACTTGATATTGTGTGCAGTGATGCTTTGAACATTGTCGTAGTGATAAACTTTTTTAGATATTAGTGATTAACTGTATTATATATGCCTTATATATTTATATGTATATATTTTTTTCTTTTTTTTTTTTTTGTAGATCATTTTTTAAATTATTTTTAAAATTTATTATTTTTCATTTTTCTTTAATCCACATACAAGACTAAAACGACAAGAAACTGCTCGTCGTAATATTTACTAGACAAACGATCAAAGCTCCCAATTAATTATAAAAGACTATGTAAATGAGTCTTTTAATTAATTGAGAAAAGTTTATCACCACGACAATGTTCAAAGCACTGTGATTAAACCTATTTGGACGTACGGAGTTAAGCTTTGGGGCTCCACAAAACCATCCATTTCATCTCGTATCCAATCCTTGCAATCCAAAATCCTTCGAAAAATCCTTAATGCTCCTTACTATGTGACCAATAAACGTATCCATAAAGACCTTAATGTTCCTTATGTTACTGATTTAGGCCAGACCAGATACCTATCCTTCCATAATAAGCTCGATAACCACTCCAATCCACTAGTCTCCCAACTTGCTTCCCCCACCATTCCCGATAATCCTCCGAGGTGTCTGAAAAGAAGATGGCCTACAGACCTTTTAGTGTAGATTTTATTGAAGTGCTACTAGTGAGTAGTTCTTCACAAGTTATTTACAAGCCATTGTATTCACTATCAACACATTTACTTAATGTATATGTTTTTGTACAGTCGTAAATATCAATGAATAAAAAATAAAAAAAAATGTCTATACTGCTTTTTTTATTTTATTTAATTATACGATTTATTCTTGTTTTAGCCTTGACGATGGCCATCAATTTGGCCGAAACGTTGGCAAATAAATATGTTTGTTTATATCAATGATTGCTTTTTTTTCTTCTTTTTTTTCACTGATCCTTAATAACATCATACTATCTATATTTCAATAGTCATAGACTAATTCTTTATCTCACAAATTAGTGAGATAGAAATTTTTCTATTCCTTTGCTTTGTTTTCCAGATGATCGCCTCAGCAACGACTTACTTGGTCATCTTGATCCAGTTCGGTGAACGGAAATCTGACGGCACTGCCTAACCTCACTGCCGCAATTTCACTTGTGATTGTACAGTCACGATGATCAGACACATAAAGAACCGGAGGAAAAATGGCGGATTACCGACATTGTCACACAACAAAACAGACGATCTTTTGATAATTTTCTGCCGGTAGCCGAATCTTTTTTTGTACAAAAGGAAATTTCGTCAGGAAGTAAACTTAGACCTTACTGTTTTTCTCGTTGACCTTGTAGATTTGTTTCGGAACCAACTATAGAATTTTAGACAGAAATTTATCTTGACATAGTTTAAAGGATAAAGTGTGCGTTGGGATATTAGTGGCCACATCATTTTCGCTGAGCTATTTGCAATTTTAATTATTATAAATTTAATTGACACTATTGACAGCAGATTTCTAATCAAACAAACAATAGTAACACTCCTTTGGATTGGACACAGATAATCACCCACCAGAACCTTCCAGAAAGTAATCCTCCAGAATGCAGCACCTGTATCTGCCTGCTGTGAACGGAGCACCTTAGAGATAGTTGCACCCGACTCTTACCAACCAGGATTTCTTTGCATTTGGAGGGATATCACAAGGCTTTGAAACGCAAACTCTTCACCGTTCTTTAAAAAAAAAAAATAAATAAAAAATAAATAAATAAAAAAATGCAATTAAATGAGATTTTATTAGCTGAATAATCTGATGATTGTTGTGTCTCCTGTAATTAATAGAGGTTAGACCTAAGTCATAATTGTTATCGTAAGTTCATATTAGATTAAGAACCTAGTTGCATTTATTAGTTAAATAAATTAGTGTTTAATATTTAAGTGTAGTTTGATAAGCCATACCCCCTTAATTAAGTAATGTATGTTTATTACAAATGTATTGTAGTGATAAACATGTAAAATGGGTTTTCAACTATTTAGAGGGGTGTATTAACATCCATGTTAATTGGGCAATCCGTTCCAAATTGAGATTTTCAATTCACCCCCAAATATATTTCTGCAGCGACGCACAGTGGTCCAGAATGACAGAAATGCTGAAAAAAATTGATTATATTGAATTCACTCTGTCGCTAATTCTTTTTACTCTTGCAAATCTATATTCTATGATTGGATAAAATATTAAATAAAATAAAAATGCCGAAAAAATGAGTTGAACGAAAAAATATAATTTTAATTTTTAATTTTTTTTTTTTTACAAATGTTTTGAAATGTTGGCACTAAACACAAGTTACAATATGTAATTACTTATGTGTAAAGCATGTTAAGTGGTAATTAACTATACACTTAAAGGACCAGACCCGGATCACATCTAGTGATGGGTCGTTCTGGGTGGAATGGAACGTGGAACTGGTTCCAGCTTTGAACCGATTTGGAACGAAACCAATCTTCCAAGTTTTCCCCTCCACCTGGAACGAAAACCAACGCCAAGAGATCTCTCGGTTCGTTCTTTCGGTGCAGTAAGGTTTACATTGCACCTCTGGTTTCGTTGCACTCAAGGTCGTTCCGACTGCTTTGTTGCGTTGATCCTTTCGCTGTTGATTTACCTCCCCTTCCCCCTCCATGAGCTCCACCACCTCGCGCATGGGCATCTTCAAAATTAAACGCTTTCTTTGAAATTTTCTATTCTACCGGCAGAGCTCGGCTTCTTCTTTCGGATTTAGATAAATGAACCACACAAGGTTTTACTGTTTATGTAATTATATGATTTTTTCGCTATTTTTTTAAAAGCTAATGGAGCAGTCACAAGAATTAATTAGTACTCATTTTTTCTCGGAACCAATTTAGTTGGAAAATTTTGGCTCAAATGTGCACTATACTTGAGCTAACTTCTCCCCTCCCCCAAAATTTAAATTCTTGATTGAATAAAACTGTTTTAAAATTATAATATTTTAAATATGTATACTCAGCTATTTAAACCTACTTAATAATGTAGTATCTATAAAATTGTTAATTATAAAATGGAAGGAGAAGGTTAATAGATCGAAATCACGAAAAGGTATGTAACGAAAATGTATTGTACCTAGGTAGTAGGTTAGTTAAACTGACGTAGAACGAAAAGTGGAGCAGACCGTTTTTTTTTTTGTTTTTTTTCCCCAAGCCCCTATGGCTAACAAAAGTTTTGATTCATTCTTCATTATGATGATTCTGCTTCTTATATTGCACCAAGGTGCATTTTAAGCGGGTTCTGAAGAGAGCAGTGGTTTAGAGAAAATAATATTATGAGTCACTATCCAGTGATGGTGCTCACTAGGGTTTTTGGGCAAAGGGGGATTAAAACTTTTAACTTAGGTCAAACTAAGTTGGTTGACATGTTTTTGCCATCTTTGTGGCTTTCCTGTCGGAGTCAGTGTGTTAAATAAGGGGTTTGTCGAGTGTCGAAGGCTGTCAAAGAATTTAACGTGTCTCCGTGAAATAAAGTCTGTCACTTTTGGTAAGTCTAGGGTTGTGTGCAGTACATCAGTTTTTGTCCTCAGTAATGTTGTACCCTGCACTATCCTTCTCAGTACTCCGTTCTGAAACTGATGGAGTCTCTTTGCTGTCGTGTGTAAGATATTTGCCAGCATTGGAGCTCCATAAAGGAGAGCTGGTCTCAATATAGATTTATATATCATTAATGTTAGGTGGAGTGAAAGGTTCGGTGACCTCAATAGGTGATTTAGTCTGTAAGACTTTGCCCTCACTGTCTTGAGCTTACGATGGCAGTGGCCTGATAGTGTAAAGTGTCGATCAAGTGTGATGCCTAAGTACACAATACTGCCCGCTGGCCTTTTCGTATTTCTTGCTACCGTATAGGTTTTAGGGAGTGAGCGTTTATTTTTCTGGAAAGAAAAAATGATACAGTCGGTCTTCTTGGAATTAACTGTAATATTCAATCCTTCCAATTTCTCTGTAATTTGATCACAGACTGCCTTCGTCTGTCGTAGAGCCCTCGTGGCGTTTAATGAGCTACTATAGATAGCTAAGTCATCGGCGTAAGCTGCCACAGTCCCTTTTTTGTATCTCGCTCCAACAGTTTCAGCCGTATACACTGAAAATAGTACAGGGGAAAGCACAGACCCTTGAGGGACCCCACATGTAAGTGAAAAATCTTCGGATAATACTTCGCCTACTCGCACTCTAATTGTTCGCTGTTCTAGGAACGATTTTAGCAATGTGCAATAATTTAGCTGACGATTAAAACTTAAACGAACATCGTAGCTTCTCCGAGTCAAAAGTATTACTAATTGGAAATCTCGATACGCAGCAAAATAACCTCACAATTGCGGCGCTTTGTCTTCCACTGCGCGCAAGGCGTCACTGTTCTCGCTTATCGTAATGATTTCTTTGATCCTTTAGCTATCCAGTGGTATAATTTAATTTTGGATGTAGAGGATGGATTCGAAACTACTATGCCAAACTGTAACCCCTGATTTTATTATCATTAGGGTTTTTGGATTGCCTCCATATGTTAGCAAATTTAAAGACGTATTAACGTAAGAATAAAAAGATGATTCGTTATGTTGGCAATAAGCTATTTTTTTTTTCAGGTAATTCTTACAGATTAGGATGTAAAAGATAAATTGTATGTGAAGAAATGGTCAGGGGTGCAGTCAAATTAATAAACACGTCCAAGTGTTTAAATAAAAAAACTTTATATATGGTGTGCTGACGTTTCAACCAGTCTTGCAGGTCTTCTTCAGGGTGATTGTGGTCTGGTTGAAGACTTGACTAATAATTAAAAGTTAAATTATGTTGCAATTTTTTCTGCTCTTTAACCAATGTACGACACACAGTGAGGCAAACACGAAAAAGACTCTAAAAACGACTTTATTATTTTTGTCCTGTTTGATGGGCCATTGTATTCATTATTAGTTGGTGCAAACATTTCCAGTTTGTTTTTTTTTCAATTTTATTTTTATTTGCGACTCTGAGGCCTTCTAAAGTTGGACAATATTATTCCACCCCAAAATGGCCATTTTCTATTGAGCTACCATTAGGGTCACTGTGGATATATTTTTATAGAGAAACCTATAAAACTTGACATATTTGTAGTTCAAACATTGAAGAGTAATGAAAAAATATTAGATTGGTCCTATGTATGAAATATATTATCAAAAAATATACTAGAGCGAGAGGGAAAAATTAACCAGAATTGTTTAACATGAGTGGCCCTACAAAAAAAGCTCAGCTGACCTCCAGTTAAAAATTACCATCACCATAAAGCTTATACCACTAGTTAATATTTCTATAAATTTTATTGACAACTGTGCAAAAAAAACAACGATTGTTTACAAAGTTGAGATTAGCCTGTTCGTGGTCTCTATGTTTGTTTATTTACAAACACTATATACTAAATCTAAGGAAGGAATTAAGAGATACAAATAAAGTGATCTAATTCTCAAATGATCAAACAAATATTTAGGGAATAAATGTCTAAGTTCATTTTTTGCATTTTCTGAGAAATAGTTATTTCTTATTCCCCTTATAGACGCTCATGGAAAAAATCATTTTTTTTTTTAATATAATAATTTTGGTAATACAAAAACATTCACATTATGAATCAAAATAGAATATTCAGATATCTGTGAGGTATTTTTTAGTGACTGTTCATTAGAAACTTTTGTTCGCGACAAGTATCCTTTGGAATCGGATGATTTGATTACTTTAAAATTTTGAGCAATTAATAAGCGGTTTTTCCCTCATTATAAACAAACACTATAGTTCACACTATTCACACCAAACAGCTGCTGTGGTATGGACCTTTAAGAAGAATGGGCCAAGAAAGATGGCCAAAAAGGATATTTAACTACCTCCCGGAAGAAAGACGCCCAAAAAAACATGATTCAAGTAGTCGATTGAGGAGGTAATGGCGGCGAGAGGATTACGGGAAGGAGATTGGGAAGACCGCGAACTGGCGGTCCAATGTATTGGGTCTCGGTATATGACCTAAGGTCTTCAAATCCAAAAAAAAAAAAAAAAAATAAAATAAACAAATGTTAAAATCGGTTATTTTTAATAGACATAAGTTTAAAACTAGGTTTTATGAGTGGATAAATGAAAGATTGATATTTTGATATGTTTCATAAGCTACTAGAATCATTAGATCCCTTCATTACGTAAATGAGGCCTCAACTTAAAAGAAAACTACTTCCTATCAGTGAAGAACTCCAATTGATATGTGAGCCGTCCTATCATTCACTATGTAGGTAAATAATGAATTACTCTGAACTAATCGATATAAAAATGTTTTTTTTCTGCTTTTTGGGCCACTGACCAATATTTAAGGACAAAACCTCTAAAATCAAACTATGTTGAAATTAATTGGAATTAAGTTGATTCTATTGTTCGATACATAAACAAAAATAATCCAAACAAAAGAGAGCTGAAATAAACGGTAAATAAGTATTTATTAACATTAATCTACCTGAATGAACTGCAGAGGTTGTAGCTCGAGGGATTAAAAGACTTATGTTAAAGAAAAAGAGTTCTTTCTCTCGTGATGACTGTTCGGTTCGCTTTTTGGGCCATGACAATATTAAGGACAAAACCTCATGTTGAAAGACGATACATAAACTAAAAAATCCAAACAGAAGAGAACTGAAATAAAAGGTAAATAAGTATTTATTAACCCCATGGTATTTCTACCACCTTGTGAACTCATGGTAGCTGCAGAGGTGTACTCTTACAAGTTTGAGTTCTTTCGTGACGAGAAGCTATTAAAAGACTTATGTTAAAGACGAGGTTAAAAGACTTATGTTCTCTGGTGATGACATGTAAGGCCAGTTCGATGCACATATTCCTTAGAAGCAACCCACCAAAATTGCTTCACCAGTAGCTTCGTCCCCAACTACTCTTCCTTCAGCTTTCAAGATAATTGTTCTGAATTATAATTGGCCCTCTTCAAATCGGCTTTTCTCTACCAGGCCAAAGTAGTATTTCTCAAATCTGGACAAGTTGTATCTAGCCTTTCTGAATTTCATTCCTTGAACCTAGAATATACCTTTTCCTCAGTTTAGATGAGTGTATTAAAAAACTGAAGTAAACTCATCAATCTAAAAGTAAACAATGTAGCAAATGATTTACAGATTCAGTTCGCAACAAACAGCTAAGGATTTCGGCTGCAAAATACATATATCCAAGCACATATATCTTACCAGGTCAACAGGCTGGTAAGAATCACATGACAAATGATCATCAAACAAGCAGAAAAGTGGTTAACAAACATTATAAAATAATTATAAACATTATAAAAGAGTCAACCCGATGTTAAAGGATATGCTGTGCACACATATTCTGAGAATTACTCAAATATACTTAGAGGGGCTGTACAGAAGTATTAGAAAACCCATCCTGAAATCCATAGAAAGTCTTCAAAAAAGTAATTAGAAAATAATCCTCATGTTAATCGTGTAGTTGTAACAAAACACGATGTAAATGTTCAATGGAAAGGTTACAGCCAGTATGACTCAAAAACTGAATATGCAAAAAACAAACCAGTGGATATTGGACAACGGTCTATTTCAAATTGGTGTTATGCTATAAAATGGAAGGACGAGAGCTCTGTCATGTGCTGCAGTAACGGGAAAGTCCAACTTCCTCCTTTCAAGAATATCCTGAACACTTGCACAGCCTCCTTACTTACGAACCCCTGAGGCTGAGTATTTTCTAAATAATATTTGGAAATAGAACGGTTGTTCCCAAATGACGTCATTTGGAGCAAAAGAGATAAAAGAGGGAGATTTCATGCCAACATTTAAGGTTATATACCAACGACAGGTATGTATCACAGAATAGGAAGTTTGATGCCTGGAACACAACAACAACCGTATTTTATTCAGATAAATTTTTTTGGTGATTACAACCATGAAAGAGGCATTCGCTGTGGTTACTTTCAAAATTTCAAGCCTGCATTCGTAGGCCAACTCCAGATAATTCTTCATGAACATAACGAATATATCAAGGACTTCAGAGCTGCTGTTGAGTCTGTTCCCAAAGATCTACAAGATTTCCAGGTAGTTATCAGTGCTGACAAAAGTCTTTCAAATGCTCACTGAGGACGTTACAATACTCCAACCATTAACGAAGTTGCTGTCTTGATTGTATGCCAGGTGTTTGAAAAGTGAGACATTGTTCTCCATAGCAGGGACAAAAAACTGATAAGAATCAGTTCAGTATCGTCTCATATTCTGCCATGGAGAAGATGGATATATTATTAACATCACTCAACGTGACCCAAACACTAATAAACCACTTAAGAAAACTGTGTCTGCAGCTGATTTTTACGCCTAAATGTTAGTGGAGCGAGGAGGTGAAGAACCTTATTTACTATAATTTTGTAATCTCCTCAACCAATTTATGCTTGATATTTACGCAAAATAGAAAGAGAAAGACTAAACTTTATTCGAAAAGATCAAAAAAGTTGAGAAGTTGAGATTATATTCACTTAAAGTTTGTCATAAGAAAAGCTGATGGCCTGGTATCAGAGCTGGGTAAGATGGTAGTGCTGCCTCGAAGCTTCACTTTTTAAATTGTCAAATTTACTTATGGAAATTATTCTAAGAATGGAATTCTTTAGGTTTATTTAAGTAATAATAATTATCAACGTTAATCTTAACTTTTACTATATAATCCTAATGGTATTAAACCGTAGCGGAGCAGGGTACTTTCAGCTAGTATTTTATATTTCGTTTTCGTTTATTATTGTATGTGTTAATTGTTACAAAAAAAAAAAACTGTTCTTAAATGTTTAGTGTAAATAATATTGTAAATTTTATAATATAAAATGTTAGTTACAATTTTTTATTCTTTTAACATACTTCTCTCTCTCTCTCTCTCTCTCTCTCTCTCTCTCTCTCTCTCTCTCTCTCTCTCTCTCTCTCTCTCTCTCTCTCTCTCCTCTCTCTCTCTCTCTCTCTCTCTCTCTCTCTCTCTCTCTCTCTCTCTCTCTCTCTCTCTCTCTCCTCTCTCTCTCTCTCTCCTCTCTCTCTCTCTCTCTCGCCCCTCTCTCGTACCCCTCTCTCCTCTCTCTCTCTCTCTCTCTCCTCCTCTCTCTCTCCCTCTCTCTCTCTCTCTCTCTTCCTCTCTCTCTCTCTCTCTCTCTCTCTCTCTCTCTCTCTCTCTCTCTCTCTCTCTCTCTCTCTCTCTCTCTCTCTCTCTCTCTCTCTCTCTCTCTCTCTCTCTCTCTCTCTCTCTCTCTCTCTCTCTCTCTCTTTTCTCTATCAGACAAGGAAATTCCAATCATATTTTATGTTGAATCCGAATCACAGCAGAACATGTGTGCCATGCAAAACAAAAAAATAAAAAAAATATAAAAATAAAATTGGACCAATGCAAGTTCACATTGATCCACTATCACCAAAATGATAAGTTATAATAAAAGCTGTCAAAAGCCAAACCCAGCAGTTATCGGTTGCTATGGTGATTGTACTAACACAATATCAGACATTCGATACGCAATATCCCAGTCGCGATGTCTCAACCAATCACTCAGAATATCCAATCCAATTTAGTTTTTAAAATATCTTCATTGTTAGGAATATTTCCATTCAGATTCACTGACAATAAGTTAACAATAGATAAGTTCTTTCATCTATATTCTCTTGTAATATCCATTTGTATTGCTGCTGCATATTCATTATACATTTTATATGATGTTAATAAGTCACGGATTATATCTAATCCTACCCTTGGAGTTTGTGTGACTCTATTGTTTTTACTAATTCATGTAAACATAAACGTCGTGTTTACAATCTGTTCCTATTTCCATCGCGATTCTTTTGTTGAAACAGTTAACTCTTTGGATGCAATCGAGCCAATTTTCAGCAAGTTGGATAGGGAAGAGAAGGCAAGGGCATTTAATAGGGATGTTTTATTAGAAACCATTTGTCTCTTTTTATGCGCTGCTATTTTCTACTTCGGAGGTAATACATTGGGTAACGTGGGTTTTGGATTAGGATGCACAAGTGGGCTTATAAATTTAGCTCTGTGTTGCGGACAGTTCAATCATTTCGTTATCACCGTGAACGATTTTATAGAATCAAGCTCAAACTTTCTCAAGAGACTCAAGCATCCAGTACACATCTTGAAGTTGAAGAGATTAGAGAAACTTGTCGATGCTATGGGCAAATTAGTTTCTACTTCCAATAATTTAAACGCTATTTATTCCAAACAAGTGTTCTGTATCATTTTTACTTGTTATGGTGCTATTATCATTCATCTCTATTATATCCTACGTCGGATTATCTCAAATGATGCATACAACCTAATTCCTGGAGACTTTGTAATGTTTATGTACAATCTTTTTTTGGTATTGCGCTTAATTTATTATGCTGCAGAGGCCAACTACCAGGTATGATCATGTATTAATGTTTGTAAACAAATAAATTTTCTACTCACAGCCGGTCTCGAACCCAGGCCGTTACATTTCTTACTTCATTTATATTATATTGTAGGTTACAATATTGATAATTATATAATTACAAAATTAATATTGTTGCAGTCAAAGGAATTTAAAACACTACTGTTTCAACTCATGATTGAAGATAACACCAACCTAATTCTAAATAATGTGAGTATTAAAAGATGTTTTGTGGGATGGTTGTTTAGATAGATGGATAGATAGATACAATTTGTAACTCTCGCTGGTTGAGGTACATTTTTTTTCACCCTTACTTCGCCTTTTCAGGCATACAGGGTTTTTGGTAGCAGCGGGTTCAAATTATAGGTATACATAAAACAGCCGCTGCTGCCAATAAAACTCTTTATTTATTTATTTTACAAATTTTTTTGTGAGGACTATATATTTAAGGGGAACAATCCTATGGTGCGGCCCTGCAATGGCCTGGCTATACATAAGCACGCCTTAGCGACTGCACCTTTATCCTTCCGGACGGTAAGCCCGGTCCAGCCCTTCTGGGCCGCTGCATCCGTCCTGTTCACTGTAGCCAGTCCCCCTGGAGACTGCATTCGTCCAGTCCGGTCTGCCTGGTCCAGCACTGATGGTTCACAACATCCGTCCGGTCCGGTCTGCCTGGTCCAGCACTGATGGTTCACAGCATCCGTCCGGTCCGGTCTGCCTGGTCCAGCACTGATGGTTCACAGCATCCGTCCGGTCCGGTTCCAATCCTCAGGATTCCTGGTCTTCAACATCTTCGTCCTCATCTTCCGGTGGCGGTGGAGCTGGCCCAACCTCCTCCTTCCACTACAAGACTGACGCACATCTCAGCCTCCATCTTCAGTCCAGCTCTTCTTGAGGATTGCCGCATCTATCCCATCGAGTCCTGCGGCTCTGCCGGTCCTCTGCTTCTCCATGGCGAGGCGAAGATCCCATATATCCCATGGTGGGCATAGATCGGTACCTGGAGGGCATGCCGTGATGTCCTCCTCGTTGTCCTGGGATGGGTCATCCCTGGGGTATGTACTATCGATGAACATTTCAACTAATTCTTCCAAAGTGGTTGCCTGGGCTCTTCCAACTCTAATTACCGCCATCACCTTTAGCGTATTCACCTTGCCCAGGGATTCTTCGACAATGAAGTCGTCCCAGAATTACTTCTTCACCGACGCACACCGTTTCGGTATACCCTCTGTCTTTGCTTGTACTCCCGTCGGAGTGCAGCTCTCCTGTCTTCTCTGCACTCCTGGTACCTACGCCGGGCCCTGTAGAATTCTCTCATAAACTGCGTTAGGGCCGGCGTCCATCATGGGACCGGACGCGCTCTGACCCTACGGCGCTGAAGGGAAATACATGCTGCTTCTCTGATCGCACCGGTCAGCATTGCTACTCGATGATCAATGAGTGAATCTTCTTCCATCGGTGCCTTCTCTTCCCACTCTTTGTCAGCCAGTATTCCCTCCAGAGTACTGGTAAATTCTTCCCAGTCCGCTGTCCGGGTGACAAAGCCCTTCTCGGCCTCATGTACTGCGCCTTCCTCCCCCACTACACTAAAGGAAATGACCCCAAAAAGATGATAATCGCTGCTCTGGGCCTCCATCCTCCACTGCTCAGAGCCACGACCTTCGGCGCAAAACCAAATCCTTCGGCCAAGTTCCTTTTTGAATGCAGTTCGTGCAGCATGAGAAGGGGGGTTCTCTTCTTCTTTTCTGGGCAGTTCTTGGCAACATGCCCAGTTCCCATGCACCATCTGCACGCCATTTCCTTGGTGCAGTTTTTAGCTATGTGGCCGTACTCTTGGCATTTTAGGCAGAGCGGGGTGTTGAGGTAGTCTCTAATGAACAAGGTCCACCATCCTTCGCTGACGTCCTCAGGAGTAATGCTCTTCAAGGCGAACCTCTTAGCGGGATGCGTCTCCGCTATCAACGTCTTCGTTAGGCCGCTCCTTGCTGGGATGGAGAAGCAAGTCCTCATACATTCTTTCCGCTCCTCCTTGGGCTTTTCGATTGAGGTTTTGCCCCAGAAATATCGCTCCAAGGTTGGTTCATCCCAGTGCTTTGGGACACCTCTGATCTCCAGGCGAGGCCTGATGGCCTTAGCAAGCCTCGCCTCGATCCCCTTGTTCTTGAGCAGCTTCCAATCCATAATTTTCCTGGCCTGATCTGCCCCTTCTGTCCTGACCAGGATCGTTCCTGCCTGGGTCGCTCCCACCACTCTTGATCACAGTAACAGTAGCAGTATTGTCTTTTTCCACTTCTTTTAATTTGGAATTATTATCCTTAAAAGCCCCTTGGCTTCTTGATTCACAGTCGTTATTCCTGTATTAACAATTGTTCATGTTTTCGTTTTCATTTAATTCCATTTTAATGTCTGTACCATGCTATAACTAATTTAACTGTAGATAAAAACATTAACCAATAACAATAACAATAATAACCAATTTAACACAGTTTAACTCTAATTCAATGAACACTAAAAACAATAACTAGGAAATAAATGTAGAAAAGAAATGGAACTAATAGAAAGTTAATTAACCCTACGATAAGAATAGTTTACAGATTCGCACTAGTGTCCCTCTTTTTATTAGTTACCCGAAGATAATGTAGACGGGGTCAGCCGATGATACTCGGGGATCTCCGTTTAAAGTCGGCGCCTGCCTGGGGTGGTTGGCTAGCATATATATAGCATATAGCCGAGTGTCAGCGATTTTAATCGAACACTTAATTTTTATTTAATTTTTAAAAAATCAATATCTGCTGTTCTTCACCAGATAAAACAAAGGTCCAGCCCTTTAATCTTCTTCTCTCGTTGAGCTCTCTTCGAAAATAACAATTTAAATAAGATTGATCACTTTTAGCCCACCTCGTGGCTGCCCATTGCCAATTTATTATGTTTGCAATTGAGCCAATGGTTTTTAATTATAAATTATAAACCAACTATGCACCAATAATGTTCCTGAGAAAACAGAGGCACTCCTCTTGAAATTTCGCATGGAGAGTAATAGCGGTTTAAAGATAAGTTACCAATAATCGATTGAAAAATTTCATCCCCCTTGTAGTGAAAGAATGATATTTTTTTTTTTTAGTGTGAAGCGAAAAGTATGAGAAAGAACTTATGGCCAGGGCTGGTGTATTAAATTATTAATTAAATAAAATTTACAGGAAAAACTGCAGTTGCACGTTTCTATGAAGAATGAGGTTGTGTTCACTGCATGTGGCTTCTTTAACTTGGACTATACTTTGCTATACTCGGTAAGTATCTGTTTTGATACTTGATATTGTGTGCAGTGATGCTTAGAACATTGTCATGGTGATGAACTTTTCTAGATATTAGTGATTAACTGTATTATATATGCCTTATATATTTATATGTATATATATTTTTTTTTCTTTTTTTTTTTTTTGTAGATCATTTTTTAAATTTTTTTTTAAATTTATTATTTTTCATTTTTCTTTAATCCACATACAAGACTAAAACGACAAGAAACTGCTCGTCGTTAGATTACTTCAATATTTACTAGACAAACGATCGAAGCTCCCAATTAATTATAAAAGACTCATTTACATGACTGTGATTAGACAAATTTGGACGTACGGAGTTGAGCTTTGGGGCTCCACAAAACCATCCAATTCATCTCGTATCCAATCCTTGCAATCCAAAATCCTTCGAAAAATCCTTAATGCTCCTTACTATGTGACCAATAAACGTATCCATAAAGACCTTAATGTTCCTTATGTTACTGATTTAGGCCAGACCAGATACCTATCCTTCCATAGTAAGCTCCATAACCACTCCAATCAACTAGTCTCCCAACTTGCTTCCCCCACCGTTCCCGATAATCCTCCGAGGCGTCTGAAAAGAAGATGGCCTACAGACCTTTTAGTTTAGATTTAATCGCAGTGCTACTAGTGAGTAGTTCTTCACATGTTATTTACATGCCATTGGATTCACTATCAACACATTTACTTAATGTATATGTTTTTGTACAGTTGTAAGTATCAATAAATGAAAAAAAAAAAAAATTTCTATACTGCTTTTTTTGTTTTATTTAATTATTTAACTTATTCTTGTTTGAGCCCTGACGATGGCCATCAATTTGGCCGAAACGTTGGCAAATAAATATGTTTGTTGATATCAATGATTGCTTTTTTTTTTTTTTTTTTTTTTTCACTGATCCTTAATTACATCATACCCTTTATTCATGTCTATATTTCAATAGTCATTCTTCCTTACCAGACTAATTCTTTATCTCACAAATTAGCGAGATAGAAATTTTTCTATTCCTTTGCTTTGTTTTCCAGATGATCGCCTCAGCAACGACTTACTTGGTCATCTTGATCCAGTTCGAATAGCGGAAATCTGACGGCACTGCCTAACCTCACTGCCACAATTTCACTTGTGATTGTACAGTCACGATGATCAGACACATAACGAACCGGAGGAAAAATGGCGGATTACCGACATTGTCACACAACAAAACAGACGATTTTTTGATAATTTTCTGCCGGTAGCCGAATCTTTTTTTGTACAAAAGGAAGTTTCGTCAGGAAGTAAACTTAGATCTGACTGTTTTTCTTGTTGACCTTGTAAATTTGTTTCGGAACCAACTCTAGAATTTTAGACAGAAATTTATCTTGAAAAAGTTTAAAGGATAAAGTGTGCGTTGGGATATTAGTGGCCACATCATTTTCGCTGAGCTATTTGCAATTTGAATAAGTATAAATTTAATTCACACTATTGACAGCAGATTTCTAATCAAACAAACAATAGTAACACGCCTTTGGATTGGACACAGATAGTTGACCCACCAGCACCTTCCAGAAAGTAATCCTCCAGAATGCAGCACCCAGATACTGGTGACAACGGAGCACCTTAGAGATAGTTGCACCCGACTCTTACCAACCAGGATTTCTTTGCGTCTGGAGGGATATCACGAGGCTTTGAAACACAAACTCTTTACCGTTCTTTAAAAAAATAAAATAAAATAAAAAATAAATGAATAAAAAAATGCAATTTTTTACGGCACCTAAAATTGTAATCAAATAAATAAATGAGATTTTAATAGCTGAATAATCTGATGATAGTTGTGTGTCCTGTAACTAATAGAGGTTAGAGCTAAGTCATAATTGTTATCGTAAGTTCATATTAGATTAAGAACCTGGTTGTATTTATTAGTTAAATAAATTAGTGTTTAATATTTAAGTGTTGTTTGATTAGCCATACCCCCTTAATTAAGTAATGTATGTTTATTACAAATGTATTGTAGTGATAAACATGTAATATGGGTTTTAAATGCTATTTAGAGGGGTGTATTAACATCCATGTTAATTGGGCAATCCGTTCCAAATTGAGATTTTCAATTCTCCCCTAAATATATTTCTGCAGCGACGCACAGTGGTCCAGAATGACGGAAATGCGGAAAAAATTGATTTTATTGAATTCGCTTTGTCGCTAATTGTTTTTACTCTTGCAAATCTATATTCCATTATTGGGTAAAATATTAAAAAAAATAAAAATGCCGGAAAAATGAGTTGAACGAAAAAAATATGTTTAATATTTAATTTTTTTTTTTTTTACAAATGTTTTGAAATTTTGGCACTAAATGCAAGTTACAATATGTCCTTATGTATAAAGCATATTACGTGGTAATTTACTATACACATAAGGGACTAGACCCGGATCACATCTAGTGACGGGTCGTTCTGGGTGGAACGGAACGTGTAACTGGTTCCAGCTTTGAACCGATTTGGAACAAAACCAATCGCTTAAGTTTTTCCCTCCACCTGGAACGAAAACCAACGCCAAGAGATCTCTCGGTTCGTTCTCGCGGTGTAGTAATAGTCCAAGAGCCGAGGCCAAGTTTCGTGACTTATTTGAAGAAAAATTTTAGACATACAGCCATAAAATGTCTACCCTCAGCAATCACTTTGCACTTGACTGCCAACTCAAAGCGGGGGCGTTTCAAAATGGCGACCACCGAAAGGGGATAGCAAATATCAAAATATAATATTATTTGAAGATGATTTCTTTAAAGCAAACAAGAAACTGCAAACCCCCTAGGTGCCAAAAAAAAAAAAAAAAAAAAAAACGCTGTCTGCCAAAATTTGGAAGGGGCGTCGCACCGGCAGACAGAATTCAAAACCCTTGTGAAGGCGTCACACCGGCTGACATTGTTCAAAACTCACTTTTCGTTTAACAGTGAACTTTTTGAATATGATTTCCTTTTTTATTTGATTTATAAGTAGTTTTTCTCTAGAATGATTTCAGGAAATTATATTATATTGCTTCCTACGTATGATACAATAAAATTATTTTAATATAAAATAATCTTGTTTTAAAATTTTAATGTTAAAAAAAATACCAATTAATACATATGAACAGTAATGATAAAAATACCGGCGATATAATTAAAAAATGAATAATATTTCAACTTATAAAGTTATGAAATATGTACTATCCTGGAACAAAATACGTGGAAAACATGTAGTACTTCGTAAACGTATGTTCTTGGAAAATCGAATGTTCTTAGTCGTTTGATCGAATAACTCGGAAACCGTTCCTATTAGAATATTTTGAGCGATGTACATTATGAAGCAAATCAAATTTGCAAGAAATTTGGCACTATTCATTTCTTTTTCTCTCATCTATAGTTTTCAAACGGTTTGGCCACCAATGATTGGCTAACTTGTGGTAAGTAACTGGCTAAATTTCCTACCATACTACATATATGAAATTTATATAAAGTCATGTAAAATACCCACGCCAGCATTTTTTGGTACATTTTTCGTTAAAACCTTAAAACTATTCGTTCGATCCAAAATTTATTTTTCTCAACTGATAGACGACTAAATTTTCAATCAGGCCCATATATTAAATTGATATAAAGTCATGTAAGATACCAATTCCAGCACATCAAAACCTTGTACTGGTGTGAAATCGAAGTTTTTTTGGCACATTTTTAGTTATTACCCCAAAACTATTCTTCCGATCCAAAATTTATTTTTCTCAACTGATAAACGACTAAATTTTCAATCAGGCCCATATATTAAATTGATATAAAGTCATGTAAGATACCAATTCCAGCACATCAAAACCTTGTACTGGTGTGAAATCGAAGTTTTTTTGGCACATTTTTAGTTATTACCCCAAAACTATTCTTCCGATCCAAAATTTATTTTTCTCAACTGATAGACGTCTAAATTTTCAATCAGGCCCATATATTAAATTGATATAAAGTCATGTAAAAAATACCAATGCCAGCACACCAAAACCTCGTACTATTGTGAAATCCAAGTTTTTTGGCACATTTTTCGTTATTACCCCAAAACTATTCTTCCGATCCAAAATTTATTTTTCTCAACTGATAGCTAACTATATTTTCAATCAGACTCATATATTAAATTGATATAAAGTCACGTACAATACCAATGCCAGCACACTAAAACCTCGTAATGTTGTGAAATCCTTTTTTTTTGGCACATTTTTCGCTATAACCCCCAAACTATTTGTTTTATCCAAAATTTCTTTTTTTCAATGAAAGCTTACTAAATTTACAATCAAATCAAATTATATAATGATGAATGAATCCCGCAAAATACCCACGCCAGCCCACTGTAACAAGTAAAATTGTTATGTTTTTACCAAAACATACACATTTAGCCTGCTGGCATTGATTTCAATTAAATATTCATGTATAAAATGTGATATCAAATTTAGTCAACTTTCAGTTGAAAAAAGTAAATTTTGGTTTAGACAAATTGTATTGGACTAATATCGAAAAATAATCTAAATAATTTGTAATTAACAACAGAACTTGTTTTTAGCGTGCTGGCACGGGTATTTTACAGAGCTTGATCAATGTTTTATGTATGGGGTCTGATTGCAAATTTAGTCAGCTATCAGTTGAGAAAAATAAATTTTGGATTGGACGAGTAGTTTTGGGGTTATAAATGAAAAATGTACCAAAAAACTTGGATTTTACAATAGTTCGGGGTTTTAGCGTGCTGGCATGGGAACTTTACATGACTTTATATAAATTTCATATATGAGGTCTGATAGAAAATTTAGCCAGCTATCAATTGAAAGAATAAATAAATTTTGGATCGGACGAATAGTTTTGGTGTTATAACGAAATATGTGCCAAAAACTTTAACTTTACAATAGTACGGATTTTTAGCGAGCTGGCATGGGTATTTTAAATAACTTTATATACATTATATAGATAAATTATATTATATTATACAAATAAATTTTATGTATAATGTCTGAAAGGAAATTTTCATCAATTGAAAAAAATAAATTTTGGATTAGAGTTATAACCGACAACGGAAAAGTACCAAGTGCAACTTATATGAAGTTAGTCAATCTTTGGTGGCCAAACCGCTCTAAAAACTATTGATCTGAGAACAAAAATGACTATTACAAAATTTGTTGCAAAGTTGATTTGCTTGAATAACGTATAATAGAACACAAAATATATTAAAAGTAACGATTTCCGAACTTCTAAGAAATACTATTTTCAACTCCTTTCCCCCACTGTCATTTTTGCGGCACTCTCCTTTATTGGAAAATTCATAAATTTTCATTCATAACAGTGGACAGGTTACACCCATGCATTAAAAAAAAGGGGTGAAATAACACGGTATGTTTTCTTATCGGGCTCTTGGTCTATCATTTTACAAATCAATTAACTGGACTACTATACAAGTTTTATACGAATTTTGTTCCAGGATAGTACATATATTGTAACTTTATAAGTTGAAATATTATTCTTTTTTAATTATGTGGCCGGTATTTATATCATTACTGTTCATATATATTAATTGGTATTTTTTACATTAAAATTTTAAAACAAGATTATTTTATATTAAAATAATTTTATTCTATCATACGTAGGAAGCAATATAATATAATTTCCTGAAATCATTCTAGAGAAAAATTACTTATAAATCAAATAAAAAAGGAAATCATGTTCAAAAAGTTCACTGTTGGACGAAAAGGATGTGAGTTTTGAACGTCAGCCAGTGTAACGCCTTCACAAGGATTTAGAATTTTGTCTACCGGTGCTTAGCCCCCTCCAAATTTTGGCAGACAACGTTTTTTGTCATCTCGGGAGTATGCAGTTTCTTGTGTGCTTCAAATAAATCGTCTTCAAATTGTCAACTTTTGGATTGAAAAGACGCGGATTTTGAATTTTGTCTGCCGGTGCTTAGCCCCCTCCAAATTTTGGCAGACAACGTTTTTTTTGACATCTATGAAGTATGCAGTTTCTTGTGTGTTTCAAATAAATCGTCTTCAAATTGTCAACTTTTGGACTGAAAAAACGCGGATTTTGAATTTTGTCTGCCGGTGCTTAGCCCCCTCCAAATTTTGGCAGACAACGTTTTTTGACATCTAGGAAGTATGCAGTTTCTTGTGTGTTTCAAATAAATCGTCTTCAAATTGTCAACTTTCAAAAAAAAAAAAAAAAAAAACGCGGATTTTGAATTTTGTCTGCCGGTGCGACCCCCCCCCCCCCCCCTTTTGGCCTCGGCTCTTGGGACTATAAGGTTTAGATTGCACCTCTGTTTTTGTTGCACTCAAGGTCGTTCCGACTGCTTTGTTGCATTGATCCTTTCGCTGTTGATTTCCTCCCCCTCCCCATCCAGCAGTCCACCACCTCGCGCATGGGCATCTTCAAAATAAACCACTTTCTTTGAAATTTT
>RCWM02000409.1:600000-967500 GCA_003667255.2 Euschistus heros | reverse complement strand
GTTAAACGTAATGATTTTGTTTCAATTTCATGGAGAAAAAATTACTTTTGAAACCAAAAAAACGTGGTGTTCTCATTTGGCATACAAATCAGTAACTTGTGTAAATAAAACTTTATGACAATCCCTTAATGGAAATGTGCATTTTAAACATAATGAACTCTTTATTGGAATAAAAAGCAAATATTGTTTAATAGAAAAAAAAATGAAAACTGTCAATAAAGCGACACCAGATCAGAGGATCTTATGTTATTACATTTATTTATTTATTACTATAATTTAGAATTTATTTTATTAGATTTTCAATGTAAGGTTTAAAACTCAATGATAATGAACATAAACCTCAATTTTGCTAATAGCTTCTGAATGCAGATGATATTAAAGAATACCACTTTTTGCGGTGAATTTATGGCTAGATGGGTCTTTTTTTTTTTAAAGGGGAAGGCATTTCTACCGTTACATGTGGAGTATCGTTGGTTTATTTATACTTGTATAGCTGTAGAATAGTGTTGAAAAATCATAGTTTGCCCAACAGATTGAATGATCAAATAACAAAGATTGGTTAAATAATATCCCACCTTCATCGCAATATTCTACCTGAAGATCGGCAAAATATGATTTTCCAACACCATGCTGCTCCTCCACATTATTCGAAAGCAATACAAATATAAACCTACGATATACATGGATAGGTAGAAATGCCTTCCCCTGTAAAAACAGACTCGACTACCCGTAAAATTCACCTCAAAAAGTAGTATTCTTCAACACAATCTGCATTCAGAAGCTAACGGCAAAATTGAGGTCTAAGTTCATTATCATTGGATTTTAAACATTACATTGAAAATGTAATAAAATAAATCCTAAATAATAATAATTAATAAATACATGTAATAACATATGATCTGGTGTGGCTTTATTGACAGTTTTCCTTTATTTTGTACTAAACAATTATTTTTTTCTTTGCTTTTTATTCCAATGAAGAGTATATTATGTTTAAAATGCACATTTCCATTAAGGGATTGTCATCACAAATTAATATTTAAACATAAAACCTAACCAACAAAAACTAACAATCACTTTAGATTATGATTTTCTTTCACTGATTACTCAAAATTTGTTTGTCGCTTAGAACGTTTTTCGGCGGAGCCATTCAATTAATGTTTCATCCTCCTCTACATTGAAACAGGATGCCATTTTTATTGGAAAATTGAAAACAAAAAATTAAAATAAACTATATTTCACAATCCGAAGTCGCGGCGTAGAACTGTCTGATTCCTCTGAGATGAGTCGCCCCAACACGCTCGACGTAAAAACACTGGCGTACAGTTGAAAAACAGACACACTAATTTAGTGTATATGAGTGTTCGGCGTATTGCGCCATATTTAATTTTAAATAGAAAAATAGAAAAATGATTTTATTCTGCGACCAAGTCCCTTAAGAATAACAAATTGTACAGAAGGGAATGATATTAGTTACACCTGGTCAGAGACATGATGAATAAATAAGATGAAAAAATAAAAATAAAAATAAAATAAATAAAATAAAGAAGAAATAATCATATAACAATGATAATGTATACGTAGATACTAATGTAATATATGAACAGGAAAATAAGAAAATATTCTACTAATGAAATAATAAATAGGTTATTTTGATACAATGCTAATTATATACAATATAAGAACCCAAATGTATTCGGAGTAAGAAAAAATTATTTTAATTGGTAACACTGAGTGCGTTTCAGAAACAGTTAGATATCGTTTAATTGAGAAAATATATTGTTAGTAAGAGTCACCTTGGATTAGGAGGAGGTACTGGAAATAGAGGAATTTAAATGTTTTTAGAGATTCCGCTTGTCTAATATGAGAAGGAATGGAATTTCATAGGATGGTTGAGCGGAATTGAAAAGAGCGCTGGAATGTAGTAGTTCTATGGGATGGGGTATGTAGATCAGAAAGACGGGATCTTTATATATGTCTAGACATTGCGTTCTGCGCGGCGTATCTATCCTGCCGCTGGGAAAACCCATATTCCTAATATTTGTCCTTACATTGTAATAGAATGGAACAAAGGCCATTGGCCTCCTACGGTAGAGAGGTTGTGCAAACACTCTTTGGGAAGGAATAAATATGATTTAGGATATCTTTGTTGTTTGTGCCTTCAGGTGTAAGGTGTAAGGTGTAAGGTGGGAGAGCATTTTCTTCTCTCGGGTAGGCTCAACGGAATATCGTATTCCTCTCCTCCCTCCAACCGTCCAAGGTACCATTCAATGGCTACAGGCACAGGAGAACTAGAATTTGAAATTATCAGTTTCAAAACATCAGCATTTTTGCATATTTTAGGGATAGTTGCACCCGACTCTTACCAACCAGGTCTTTGCATCTGAAGGGTTATAAAAAAAATTAAATAAATTAGTGTTTAATATTTGAGTGTAGTTTGATTAGCCATACCCCCATAATATAGTAATGTATTGTAGTGATAAACATGTAAAATGGGTTTTAAATGCAATTTAGAGGGGTGAATTAACGTCCATGTTAATTGGGCAATCCGTTTCAAATTGAGATTTTCAATTCTCCCCCAAATAAATTGCTGCAGCGACGCACAGTGGTTCAGAATGACGGAAATACGGAAAAAATTGATTTTATTGAATTCGCTCTATCGCTAATTTTTTTACTCTTGCAAGTTTAATTGTTAATTTTTACTTTTTTTCCTTTTTTTAATGTTTCATTTTAATGATACATTGCGATCAGCAATAGTAAAGGAAAATGATTAACAGCCCTGCAAGTTCACATTGATCCATTATCACCAAAATGATAAGTTATAATAAAAGCTGTCAAAAGCCAAACCCAGCAGTTATCGTTTGCTATGGTGATTCTACTAACACAATATCAGGCATTCAGTTCGCAATATCCCAGAAGCGATGTCTCAACCAATCACTCAGAGTATCCAATCCAATTTAGTTTTTAAAATATCTTCATTGTTAGGAATATTTCCATTCAGATTCACTGACAATAAGTTAGCAATGGATAAGTTCTTTCTTCTATATTCTCTTGTAATATCCATTTGTATTGCTGTTGCGTCTTCATATTCTATTTTATATGAGTTTAAAAAGTTATCGATTGCATCTGATCCTGACCTCCAATTTTATGTGTCTTTATCGACTTTACTAATTCATGTAAACATAAACGTTGTATTTACTATCTGTTCCTACTTCCATCGCGATTCTTTTGTTGAAACAGTTAACTCTTTGGATGCAATCGAGCCAATTTTCATCAAGCTGGATAGGAAAGAGAAGACAAGGGAACTTAATAGGAATGTTTTATTAGAAACTATTTGTCTCTTTTTTATGCGCTGCTATTTTCTACTTCGGAGGTAATTCATTGGGCAGCATTGGTCTTCAATTAGGTACACAGGTGGGCTTATAAATTGTACTCTTTGTTGCGGACAGTTTAATCATTTTGTTATCACCGTTAACGATTTTATAGAATCAAGCTCAGACTTTCTCAAGAGACTGAAGCATCCAGTCTCCATCTTGAAGTTGAAAAGATTAGAGATACTTGTCGATTCTATGAGCAAATTAATCTTTACTTCCAATAATTTAAATGCTATTTATTCCAAACAAATGTTCTGTATCATTTTTACTTCCTATGCTGCTAGTATCGTTCATCTCTATTGTATAATTTCTCACATCATCTCAAAGGATGCACTGGATTACAATCAAATACCAGGAGACTGCTTAATGTTTCTGTACCATCTCTTTTTGATATGGCGCTCAATTTATTACGCTGCAGAAGCTAACTCCCAGGTATGATTATGTATAAACGTTTGTGCATAAATAAATTTTCTACTCACAGCCGGTATCGAACCAATATTGAGGTTACGATATTGTTAATAATATAATTGCAATGTTAATATTTTTGCAGTCAAAGGAATTCAACACACTACTGTTTCAACTCATGATTGAGGACAACACCGACCAAATTCTAAATAATGTGAGTTTTAAAATATTTAGATAGGTACAATGTATAAATCTCACTATTTAAGATATTATAGATTTTTTTTTTTTTTTTTTTTTTTTTTTTTTTTTTTTTTTTTTTTTTTTTTTTTTTTTTTTTTTTTTTTTTTTTTTTTTTTTTTTTTTTTTTTTTTTTTTTTTTTTTTTTTTGGCCAGTAGGTGTTCTAGATTTTAAGTTTAAGGTAATTTAAATTTCTAGCAGTCCAACCTAAGATATGGATATAACAAACATTGCTATTGAGGAACTTGCTCCATACCACATTCAGTGGATTAAGGTGTAAGATCTGTACCCATGTCTAGTAAACACAGATTTTTTCCAGTACTTTAATGTCATTACCTTCTTCTTTCATAATTCCCCTTGAGTGCCTCTCAGTGTTGGGGAGTTTTCAGCCAGGACTAGGGATGGTCTAAACCGATATTTTTCAGTAACAGGGACGACCGATACAGGTCCAAAATAAGTGTTACAAATATTTGTTACAAAATACCAGTTACTTGTCTCAAGGCCAACGTCTCTCCATAATCGTAATCGTTTACTCTGTTACACAAAACTCTTACGAACGTGGTCATTTATATGTGTTTAAATCGAAAAAAACGGATATCTGGGAAGCAGTGTTATTTGTTTCAATCCCAGTCTCGGCCGCATTTGTTCAGGGGAAGAATTTATTTGTTATATTTCGTCTGAGAACCAATAGGAAGGACCGCATGCTTGTTTATTTCAGCTCCATAGAATAATGTTAGAGAATAAAAAGAATAATGTAATTATTCAATTACACCAGGATTCGAAATTGGGAATTATATTGAAAAATGCATTTTTTTTGTATATATATATACGAGGGTAAGTCAATAATTATCCGCAATATAGTTATAAAATTTTATTGAAATGAAATAGGAAACTTACAAGTACATCATTTTTCGACATAGTCCCCTTGCTTTTCAACGCACTTGGTCCAACGTTGTTCAAGTTTCCTGATGCCCTCATGGAAGAAGGTTTTGGGTTGAGATGCGAGCCAGGAATGCACCGCTTCTTTCAATGCTTCGTCCGAGGCAAATCGACGGCCCCTAATTGCCTGTTTGAGTGGACCAAACAAGTGAAAATCAGATGGAGCGAGATCGGGACTATATGGAGGATGATTCAATACTTCAAAATTGAGTTTCTGAAACGAGCGTTTCTACAGTGTGGGCAGCTGTATGCGGACGGGCATTGTCGTGCAACAACACAACGCCTTTTGACAGCAGTCCTCGGCGTTTGCTTCGAATTGCAGGCTTCAGCTTAGCAGTAAGCATCTCACTGTAACGTTCACTGTTTATTGTTCACTGTGTTTTGAATTTTTCAATCCATTCATAGACACTCCGTTGTGGCAAAACAATTGTTCCCGTACTGTACCAAAAGTCTTCGATGAATTTCGGTCCCTGATACACCTTCCGACCACAAAAAACGGATCACTGAACGTTGCTCTTCTTTGGTGCAAATAGAAAGTGGAGCGGCCATTATTAACAGCACGACAGCGATAACAAAACTAACCCACCAGCTTGATACGCACATAAACATAACAACGAATAAACAAAGCACAAAAGAACAGTACTGCCAACATAAACAAAAATATAGCTATATTGCGGATAATTATTGACTTACCCTCGTATATATATATATATATATATATATATATATATATATATCAATTTATTAAAATTTACAACTTTACAAATATGTACATCAAGTAAATGAGCTGATAACGATTACAATGATTACAACGATTACAACTACTCATCAGTAGCACTTCTATAAAATTCTACACTAGAAGATCTGTAGGCCATCTTCTTTTCAGACGCCTCGGAGGATTATCAGGAATGGAGTGGGAAGCAAGCTGAGAAACTAATGGATTTGAGTGGTTATGAAGCTTACTATGAAAGGATAGGTATCGTGTTTGGGCTAACTCAGCAACATATGGAACATTAAGGTCTTTATGGATACGTTTATTGGTGACAAAGTAAGGGGCATTTAGGATTTTTCGAAGGATTTTGGATTGTAAGGATTGGATACCAGATGAATTGGATGATTTAGTAGAGCCCCTAAGTTCAACTCCGTAGATCCAAATAGGTATAATAACAGTCATTTTTTTTAATCCTCATCGAAAAGTTTCAAAAATACCATAAGGATATTGCCCATAGTTTGAGAATCGCCCACATGCGTTTTGTAGGACTTCGTTTTGACGAGCCTGCTCATCATTCGCTTAAGGAAACCAAATGGCATCTATTGGCTATGATCAAGACCATAACAGATAAAATTATTAGTAGCATGGCTAAGGGCATTCTAGATTTGTCGATAAAAAAATTATATTTTTATTTTTTAGAGGATGATTAAATGGTTTAGTAAGGTTGAGAATTGGTGAGGTATTGCAAGAAGAAGGTGTGGTAGTGCAAACGAGAAGCATTTTCTCGTCGTTTTAGTCTTGTATGTACAATTTACATACCAAATAACACTTTGTTAAAAATGGAGTCCTAGGTAGCGAATTTGTTCAACAGGTATGCAATATCATTAAATGATACTATAGGACAGAAAGTCGTAGATTTACGAAGTAGGTTATTAAAATATTTATTAAATAATATTTACAGGAAAAACTGCAGTTGCACGTTTCTATGAAGAGAGAGGTTGTGTTCACTGCTTATGGCTTCTTTAACTTGGACTATACTTTGCTTCATTCGGTAAGTATCTGTTAGCTTCTGCATGTTTTCATACTTGATATTATATGCAATGGTGCTTTGAACATTTTTGTGGTAATGAACTTCTCTAAATATTAGTGATTAACTGCTGAATTGAAACTACAATATCTTAGGAAAACAACCAAAAAACTTGAGAATATCCCATTTTTTCCCCATATAATTAAGGTATATATGAATTCCAAAAAGAAGTTGGAACAATCTATGAGAGAACTTTTTTTTCATAACACGTCATTCCACCAAAATCGGTTGAAAACTTTTAAAAACATATATTTTCAGACAGTCATTCAATCATAGTGAGTCAAGTATTGACATTGTATGTAAAGAGACGTCAAAAACTAAAATGATTTTTTTTTTTTATATCAATTTATTGAAATTTACAACTGTACAAAATTTATACATCAAGTAAATGTGCTGTTAACTATTACAATAACGTGACAAAACTTGAAAAGAACTACTCATCAGTAGCACTTTAATAAAAATTCTACACTAGAAGGTCTCTAGGGCATCTTCTTTTCAGACGCCTCAGAGGATTATCAGGAATAGTGTGCGAAGCAAGTTGAGAAATTAGGGGATTTGAGTGGTTATGGAGCTAACTATGAAAGGATAGATATCTGGTTTGGGCTAAATCAGCAACATATGGAACATTAAAATCGAGGATTTTTTGAAAGATTTTGAATTGTAAGGATGGGGTACGAGATGAATTGGATGGTTTAGTGGAGCCCCAAAGTTCAACTCCGTACGTCCAGATAGGTCTAATCACAGTCATGTATATTTGTCTTTTGTAATTAATTGGGAGCTTTGAACGTTACTCTAGTAAATATTGAAGTAATCTGTAACGACGGGCAGTTTCTTGTCTTTTTATTCTTGTATGTGGATTCTAAGCTAGACGTTTGTCCAAGTGGGGTCCTAGGTAGCGGATCTGTTCAACAGGGATTAGTGGATTAACATTAAAGGATACTGTAGGGCAGGACGTCGTAGATTTACGACGAAGGGTAAAGGTTATTTAAAGGTGGGATCAGTAAAGTAAAAGTAAAGGTTTAAAAAGGTGGGATTTATTTTGATTGTCCATTTTTGACACCATTCTTGAAGGGTTAGGATATGGGATTGGAGTGTTTGGGAGGCAATAAAGGGATAATTGTTTACTGATAGCACACATGTGTCATCAGCGTAAGTGGTGAGGACAGTGGTAGGATGAGTTGGGATGTCAAAATAAAATACAAAAAATAATTAATAAAAGTCTACCTATTGCGAAAACAGTTTCATAGAGAACTATCACAAGTCATGAGTTAAATGAAAATAAAATATGTGTGTATTTGTGGAATGATACGATCTTTTCTTTTTTTATATACATTTATTGAAATTTACAACTGTTCAAAATATATACATCAAGTAAAAGTATTGTAAACGAAAATAATAATATGTTAAAACTTGAAAATAACAACTCATCAGTACCACTTTATTAAAAAATCTACACTAGAAGTACTCTAGACCATCTTCGTTTCAGATTCCTCGGAGGATTATCAAAAATGGAGTGGGAAGCAAGTTGAAAAACTAAAGGATTTAAGTGATTATGGAGCTTACTATGAAAGGGTAGGTATCTAGTGTGGGCTAAAAAAGCAACATATTGAACATTAAGATCTTTATGGATAAGTTTATTGGTGACAAAGTAAGGAGCATTGAGGATTTTTGGAAGGATTCGGATTGTAAGGATTGAATACGAGATGAGTTGGATGATTTAGTGGAGCCCCAAAGCTCAACTCCGTACGTCCAAATAGGTCTAATCACAGTCATGTATATGAGTCTTTTGTAATTAATTGGGAGCTTTGAACGTTTGTCTAGTAAATGTTGAAGTAATCTGTAACGACGGGCAGTTTCTTGTCTTTTTATTCTTGTATGTGGATTCCAAGTAAGACGTTTGTACAAGTGGAGCCCTAGGTAGCGGATTAACAGGAATTAGTGGAATATCATTAAAGGGTACTGTAGGACAGGAAGTCGTAGGTTTAGGATAATGGGTAAAGGTTATTTGGTAAGATTTTTTTGGTTTTATCATGATTGTCCATTTTTGAAACCATTCTTGAAGGGTTAGGATATGGGATTGGAGTGTTTGGGAGGCAATAAAGGGATCATTGTTTACTGATAACACACAAGTGTCATCAGCATACGTGGTAAGGATGGTGCTAGGATGCATCGGGATGTCAGCTGTATACACCGTATAGACTGTACTTAGGGTACTTCCTTGAGGAACATCTGCTGAATGGGTAAAGAGAAAGGAACAGGAAAAGTTTTGATTAACTTTAAAAGTTCTATCACTGAGATAGAAGGGGATAATAAGGAAATATTTAGAAGATAGGAATTTACGGAGTTTGTAAAGCAGTCCCGGATGCCAAGTAATAAAAGTTAAAAATAAAATAAAATAAAAGCATTTTATTTTTAACTTCTCTTTACATACAATAATTCCTATTGACTTTTTTTTATTTTTTATTTTTTTTTTATTTTATTTATTTATTTTTTTTATTGGCGCGACAGACGCATGAAGCGGTCCTTGGCCTGCTCCACAGCCCTCCTCCAGTCGTCCCGATCAGCTGCTCGCCTTAAATATATTTTAGAAACTTTTAAGTCCTCGGAGACGCCATCGAACCATCTTCTCTTCGGTCTTCCACGAGGTCTCACTCCATCCGGTCTATCCCAGAACAATTTTCGGCATGTTCTGTTCTCACCCATCCGGTATACCTGCCCCATCCATTTTAGCCGTTGAACTCTTATGTATATCGTCAATGGTAAGTCACCATACAAATCGCATAGATCCCGGTTCTTCCTTCGCCGCCACATACCGTTATCCTTTATCGGACCAAATATACGCCTCAGTACTTTCCTTTCGAAACAGTCCAGTTTTGTCGCTACTGATTTATTAATAGTCCATGTTTCGCAGGCATACGAGGCTACCGGACTATTAACTCTATTATATTTCATTTTACTCTATGATTGAATAATAAATATTTTTTTTTAGGTCATTATAAAAGTTTTTATTAATCTTATCATTTTTCTGTATTTGAATTGTTTTTGTTTTAGCCTTGATGAAGGAAATCAAAATTGGTCCAAACGTTGGCAAATAATTATGTTTGTTTATTTCAAATATTGCTTTCTTTTTTTTAACTGATCCCCAAAAACATCCTACTCTTTATTCTAGTCATGGTTTAAATAGTTATTCTTTCTTATCAGACTCAGTAGGTCTTCATCTCAGATATTAGCAAGATAAATATTTTTCTATTCTTCTTCTTCGTTTTCCAGATGATCGCCTCAGCAACGACTTACTTGGTCATCTTGATCCAGTTCGATGACGCCAAGAACTGAGATTTTACGGCTCTGTTTAATCTCACAGCTACGAGTTCACTTGTGATTGTAACAGCACTAATGCCCAGTCCGATGATCCTACACATATGGAACCAGAAGTATGATTACCAAAAATAGCGGATTACTGGATGAAAAAAAAAAAAAAAAAAGGCAAATGATTGCATTTGTAATAAATATTTAACGCTCCAGTTGCAACGATCTGACAGATCATCTCTTGAAATTCAATCGTTTTACAGATGATTTCATCACTTTTATTTTTCTCATTTACTTTATTTGATTTTTAAAGGAATGCACATAATAATACACATTAATAAAACAAGTAGTACAAATATTATTTACCTATTATAACAACTTTTAACTATTTATCTGTTTTCACAACTTTTTAACTATTATTTACTTGACTAATTTTATTTATACAGCTTTAAAAGGCAATTTTTGAATGTTCTAAACATAAATACATTTTACATTGTTCACAAAAGTATTCAGTCAGCCTTCGTTTTTTCACATAATTCACAACGTGGTCTTATAGAGCCGCGTCCTTCATGACTTGCTTCAGGTGGAGCATCCTCTTTTCTGTAATATATGAAACATTAGCTAACTCTTACTTATAAATAAATGATTGGTAATGCATTTCTCATCACTTGATACATCATCTTTGTTTTCAGTATCTCAATGCTCAATTCTTTCTTCATTTTCAGAATCTGTCTCACTTTTATCAAAATTTTCTACATCGCTATTATTATTCTCCCGTGTTAAATAAAATGATTTTAGAAATCATTTCAATATCGTCTGAGTTTCCTTAATGGAACTTGCGCTTACGATTCATAATGTATTAATACAAGAATAAAATATGTCGCGTCAGTAGTCGCAATGAGCCTAATAGATCTTGCCCCGCTAACAACGGAATAGAAACTAAACAACTAAAAATCTAGAGAGGATATTGAGGATTTGACGTCACTAACGCTTTCTAGGAATGTTAGTTGAAAGTTATTGGAGTCGCTTATCTCATCATAAAAAATCCTACTCGGAATACTGCGCAAAAAATACTTTGGGTGATCTCTCAGGTCAGTTGCGACTACTGGAGGGTTAAAAATTATTCTGAAGAAAAAAATCTATTTATGCAGACATAATGTACACTGATATAGGCACACGACATGAAAGTCAGACGATCTTTTGATAATTTTCTTCCGGAAGTCGAATATTTATTCCAAGAAAAAAAAGTTAATTCCGGTAGTAGACTAGCGGTAGCTGTTTTTCTCGTCGACCTTGTAGATTTGTTTTGGACTATAGAACTTTAGACAAAATTTACCTCGAAAAGGTTCAAAAGATAAAGCGAGCGTTGGCTGTATAGTGGTTCCACTCAAAGACATTTTCTGATACTCTCTTCCGAATATTTACTCCGTCTTTTTCGCTGAGCTATGTATGAATTTAATTGAGACGATGGACAGCAGATTTCTTATACAAAATTTCTTAAACCAATCAACTGAAAACCCTACCGTGATGAGAACAATGAATAAATCTTTAACTTGTTCAAATGTGGTCTCCGATTATTATTTGGCTATCCTGTCGATCCTTTGCTTGCGGGCCAGTTATTATGTGCTTGGTTCACCTCCAGATAGTGGTCGTTCAGTGTGGAACGGAACTTGGAACTAGTTCCAGCTTTGAACCGGTTTGGAACGAAACGAATCGCCCAAGTGTTTCGTTCCACCTGGAACGCCAGCTGGTTCAAAGCTGGAAACAGTTCCAAGTTCTGTCTCCCGGTATAGTAGAGTTTCGTTCCACCCAAGATCGTTCCGACTACTTTGTTACGTAGATCCTGCCTCACTTGATCGCCCCTTCCATTACCGCATGCATGGGAATCTTCAAAATAAACCGCTTTCTTTGAAATTTTCTATTCTACCGACATAGCTCGGCTTCTTCTTTCGGATTCAGAGAAATGAACCACACAAGGTTTAACTGCATATGTAATTAAATAATCTTTTCGCTATTCAAAATCTGTGCACAAGAGTTGATTACTCCTTTTTTCTGGAAACCAATATAATTGAAAAATTCTTGCTCAATTGTGAACTATACTTGAACTAACATTCTTCCAAAAAAACAAAAACAAATTTGATTGAATAAAACTAACATTTTTTTAATAAGTATACTTAGCTATTTAAATCTTCGTAATATTATAGTACCTATACAATTTTCAATTATAAAATAAAAGGAGATTTACTGCCCGAAGTCACAAGGGATGAAACGAAACTGCATAGTAAGTAGGTTAGTCAAACTGACGTGGAACGGAAAGAGAACTGGAACTGATTCCAATAGTGGAACGGAGCGTAAAATCTCATTCCACTTTTAAGTCGGAACGGCCCTTCACTACCTCCTGACCCACTTTCTGAGATTCCCCCTGGAGAGCAAGTAAAGCCTCCCTCACAGATTCCAGGCTTCTTCCAATTATGTCCAGATCGTCCGTAAAACCAAGTATTTGTACTGAACGATTGTATAAAGTACCCCCAGTCTGCACTCCTGGTCTTCTAACTGCACGCAGCAGCGCCATATTAAACAAAAGACACGCAAAACTGCTACCCTGTCCTGGGCCTTTGTAAGTTTCAAAATTTCTTGACAGCACATTCCACCCTATTCATTGTCATTCTTATCAAACGAACTAACTTGGACTTGGTTCCTAACTATAATAGAGCTTTGTACATTTCCTCCCTTATAATACTGTCATATGCCTTTTGGAAGTCGATAAAGAGATTAATGAAATCAGCCCAAATTATGAATAAAATTATAAAATTGATTTGGGTCTCTTGTCATACGGGACTAGAAGGAAGTGAACTAGCAGACAGTGCAAAGGAAGCAAGAACTGTGTTCCCTATTCCCAATACTAATATGAGCATGATCCAAATTCCGAGCAAATGTCCCTCAAACAAATAAAATGAAAAAAATATATGAGAACTCTCTTTCATTACTACATCTCCCAATATACAGCTGGGAACACTATAGTAACACGCTTTAGGATTGGACACACCAGCACCTTCTAGGAAGTAATCCGCCAGAATGCAGCACCTGTATCTGCCTGCTGACAACGAAGCACCTTATAGATAGTTGCACCCGACTCTTACCAACAAGCATTTCTTTGTATCTAGAAGGATATAACCAGGCTTTAAAACACAAAAACAGGAACAAACTCTTTACTCTATTCAAAAAAAAAAAAAAAAAAAAAAAAGGCAATTTGTTTCATTTATTTCAATATTACAAAGCGATGCCTCTAACCTGAGTTGTACGCGACACCTAAAATTGTAATCAAATAAATAACTGAATAATCTGATGTTAGTTATTTCTCCTGTAATAGCCAGAAACCTTATCCCAACACAACTTTTAACTATGTTTAGCCATTCATCGCTAGCGATAACTATTTATTTTCAAAATATTTTATTTAGAACACTTAAGCTTTTTCATTTAAATTTTCTCCGGAAAGTGGTGTTCACCGCCATCGCCCTTGAATGAACCATTCAATCAAGCTATCGCCGGAAGTGGCGAGTCAAGGGAAGTTCTCACAAGAGTACTAGATTATCGAAATTTTCGGTAAATTTTAGACATAGAAATTTAAGCACTACTCGACACTAAAATGTCAAATTTATTTTTTCTTTCTTTTCCTCAAGGACAGCAATGGTGGAAGTTATCTTTCGGATACCTTAAAAACCGTTAAATATTTCAAAACAGCGCCCTGAAGGACGAAAAACTAACAAAATCGTTAAATTCTGCCTTCTTGAAACAGCATCCTTAAGTACGAAAACTAATTCTAATTGAGAAAGGAGAGAGTGGCCAAGGATGTCCTTCGGCCTCAAAAATCGTCAGATCCTGGCAGATCTGTAAAACAGTGTCCTTCTTGAGACAACGATGGCGGAAGTTATTCTTCCGATATATTAAAATTGTTAATACTTTAAAACAGTATCCTGGAGGACAACAATGGCGTTAAGTTATCCGAAGGATAACTTAAAAACCGTTAAATATTTCAACATATTATCCTTAAGGACGAAACACTAATAAAATTTTACCATCTTAAAACAGCATCCTTAACCCTTAACAGGCAATGTATCCTGGAGGATACACATATTTAATGCCTTTGGATCAATAAATGACGTGTCCTTAAACTTATGTGTAATTGTTTTATTGCAAGGTTGTGCTTAAATAAATAAAATATGTTAATACCTCAAAAACTTCCTTTATCATTTACTTGTAAATAATTATTACATTTAACCATCTTTAGATTATTTTAAAGACTATATGCATTCATATTGAAATGCTAGTAAAAATTGATTTATTTAATTTTAATTGATTAAAAAGATTTAAGGCCTGGGCACACAAAGCGGCGGTCAGCGATAAATATTGTCTACCTCACAAAGAAGGCAGTATTGTAGTTATGATCGAATCAGAGGAAAAACCTGTTTGAACTTGTCTGTTGTACCAGGGTTTTTTTTTTTTTTTTTTTTTTTTTTTTTTTTTTTTTTTTTTTTTTCATAACCCCAATATATATAAGAGAAAGATAACTTGGTATAGAGTGCTCTATATATATATGTAAATATATACGGAGAGAAAGATTTGATGCCTTCTTCTGTAACTGGGTTACACTCTAAGGCAGTTTTGTTTTATAATGGAATGAGGTAAGGTTTCTTAGTTTATAGAGATGTTGGGGCATATCTTTGGTTTGTTTGTTTATCTGTAAACAGAAAATAAATCCATTAGTGAAAAGTGCATGATATCATCGTCCAACTGTCTGTTGCCATCGGACGGGAGGGGGTGCTGGAGTTAGAGTTTGGAAAAGCGGGTTAGTGATGTATTTTAATGAATCGAAAAATTTTATGTGTCTTTTTGAAATATATTCTGGGACTGTTGGGAGGTTAAATATCTGGTGGAGCTCTGGAGGTTTCTTCTTTTTCAGTGATGTGCGGACTATTCTTCTGATCATGGTGTCCTGGACACCCTGTAGGTGGCGCTGCGTTCCAGGGGATATGTGGGTAAATAGTGATGCGCCATATAAAAGAGCTGGTCTGAGTATGGATTTGTATATTGATAGTTTCAAACTGAGTGACAAGGTTGGTGATGTTAGAAGGTGGTGTAGCCTGTAGGATTTTCTCCCAACCACTTTGGCCTTGCTGTAGCAGTGGGCAGAAAGTTTTAAGTGGCGGTCGACATTGATCCCCAGGTACACAATGGAGTTGGAAGGGGCTAGTTCCATTCCAGCTACATGGAGCGCGTACGGTAGGGTAGTCTTTTTCTTTGCCTGGTGTGAAAACACTACGCAGTCCGTTTTTGCCGGATTTACTTTGATATTAAGTAAATCCAACTAGCGAACTATCTCTTCGCAAGTTTCTTCGGCCTGGCGTAGTGCTTTCTTCGCGTTTAGACTATTACTGTTGATGGCGTCATCGGCAAAGGCCGCTACAGTGGACCTGATGTATTTAGGTTTATTTGTCACTTTATCTTTGCATAGCTGCCGGACCGTAGCGGAGACAGACAACCAGCAAGAGCCAATCAGGACTCGGGTCAGTGATGTGACCTTCAAAGACATCAATCTTAGGGTTAAGTGTAGTTTTTTAAGTTAGGTGAATCTAGAATTAGGTTTGCCCCAGCACTTATTTAGTTCTAAATCACGAATTACAAATATTATTGACCAGGCAATTCCAAAATGAGGATTGGAAAAAAAAAAAAAAAAAAAAAAAAAAAAAAAAAAAAAAAAAAAGAATGTGCATAGATCAACGCTACCTGTTACCGATCAATTTTTTATCAGACCAACTCATTATGGATTATGAGAGACCAGGTATGTTATAAAATAATATTAATAATTAAAATATAGGATAAGGCTATTAAAAAAATAAATAAATAAATAAGAAAGATTATTTTTTTTAACATTCGTTAAGGATTACGCTATACTTCCCGATGAGTCCCGATAACTTTTTTACCATGATTGGTTGGTCAAGTTGTGTAGTAAATATAATAAAATCTATGATTCCATGCCAATAACCACCAATACAGAAAAAAAAAATTTTTCACTGCAAATTTCAACTTTATTGAACTATTCTTTAAAAAGAAATGAAAAAATAATCTTTATTCTGGGACTTATTGTCCCCTAAGAATAACAAAACTGGTTTGCATAGTTACATACAGCGATATTTGTATGTTAAGAACATGACACATATAAATACGGTTGTAATGTAAATTGATGTATAAATAAATTCAGTAAACATAACATAAAGAAGGAGAAACGAAATTTAAAAAAAAAAAAAAAAAAAAAAAAAAAAAAAAAAAAAAAAAAAAAAAAAAAAAAAAAAAAAAAAAAAAAAAAAAAAAAAAAAAAAAAAAAAAAAAAAAAAAAAAAAAAAAAAAAAAAAAAAAAAAAAAAAAAAACATGAGAAATTAAAAATAGATAAAAAAATAGCTACATCTATATGTGCATTAAATGAAGAGTATATTTACAATTACCACGATACATATTTATATACACTATACATATTCACTCACATAGAACTGTCAAGTTAATACATAGTAAGTGAAGTAAATTTTTCTTTGTTAAGGAAAAATAACAATTAAAGTAAAAACAAATTTGAATTTTTATAAAATTGGACTAATAAAGGTTTGTTAATATTATATAAAAGAAAATTTACCAACTAATTCATCGGTATCAGATTTATTCAGTTTAACCAAATTAAATGTTAAGCGGTTTTGTTATATCAACATCCAAAACAAATGCGATATGCCGTTTAAGAAGCTGCTCGCGTAATCCTCAGCTGTCTTTGGGTACTACTAAGGTCGCCTTTATTGATAACCGGAAGTATTTGGGTATATATTTAGATAAGCGGCTCAGCTGGATCAACCATATTAAGCATATCAAGAATAGTTGCACAAAAGGATTGGGACTGCTAAAATGCCTTTCGCATTCAAGTTGGGGAGCTTCTAGACAGTGTCTATTGAAGATATATCAAGCCACTTTACGTAGTAACATGGACAATGGTTCAGTAATTTATAACTTTGCCCGACCATCGATTCTACGAATGCTTGACGTAGTCCACAATACAGCTCTGAGGATATGCACGGGTGCCTATAGAGCATCACCTGTTCTTAGCATATATGCAGAAAGTGCAGAGCCTTCCTTGATATTGAGGGGAAAATATCTATTTGCAAAATATGCAGCTAAATTATCTGCATTAGAAAGCCATCCATTAAATGTTGTTTTTTCTGAATACATGGCAACAGAATGTAATTACCAGCAAAGAGCACTCAACTTGCTCTCTGAACTCCATTTAGAATAGAAAGAAAACTTTATTCTGGGACAAAGTCCCTTAAGAATAACATTAAATAACATAAAGTAAGATCATAACTGGCCGAGAGGCTGTTAAAAATAAAATAACATAGATAAACTGAATACATATATGTATGAAAAAAAGATACAGAGAAAAACTAGAAAAAGGAACTTTAAATAAAAAGAGGGTGAAAAAAAATGAGTATACAAAATAGAGGTAATATTGTAAATAAAATTGCAAAAGAGAAAAAGACAAAAAGAAAACAGAAACTTGAAGAACAATAAAAGATAGAAAATCAAAAATTATCATTACAAACAATTAAAACATCATAATCAAAATATAATTTATGCTTATGTTTTATGTCTGACGGTCTTAGTAATTAAATTAGACGATTACATATATAGTCCATACATCCTTACAATTAGAGAGCGTCGAGTTGGAGGGAAAGAAGATGGTGAAAGAATAGTGATTTGAATGTTCCAAGGGAAGAAGCATTGCGGATACAGGGGGGGGGGGGGACGTTGGAGTTGCAGTGCAGTACTTCTGCGGGATGGAGTATAGAGATCGGAAAGACGAGATCTTGTATGCAGTGATTTGATAGCGGACTTGAATTTTAGGTTACTGTAAATAAAGGGAGGGTGACGGGTGTTGATAACTTGGTATAGATAGGTGCCTAGGAAGTATTTTGCGAAACATTGGAACGTCTCGAGGTTCCGAAGACAAACCTAATGAAGCAATTCATGATGCGTTTTAATCTGTCCTCAAGAACCGTCGAGAGCCCGCCATATATCACACAACCGTAGTCAAATTGGGGGAAGATAAGGGAGGATACTAGGAGTCTGCGTGTGGGTAGGGGAAGGAGGTGACGGGAGCGGTGAAATAGTTTTAGGATACCGATTGACCTTCGGGAGATTTGTGCAATATGGGATTTCCAGGAGAGGGTTTGATCAATGGTTAAGCCTAAATTTTTAACAGAGGAATGAAAAGTTATTGGATGACCATTAAGGAATAATGTGGGAATGTTGGCATTTGAATGAAGAAGGGAATGTGATCCTATGGCAATTGCTTGAGTTTTAGCTGCGTTTAGGTACTAGTCTGCATAATATTCAGTACTACCCAAAGATCAAAAACCCACGTTGGCGTCATTATAAACCCTGCATTGATATTTCATTGAAGAAAATCAGAAAAAGTAATACGACTCCTATTGAATGAAACAAAAGTTTTTTGCTTCTCTTAGAAAAGTTTCAGGAACATAAAATATTTTACACTGACGCTTCAAAACGTGAAAATTCTGTAGTGGGTTGTGCAGAGGAGACGGAAAACGAAGTAAGTCTCTTTAAGTTACCTCGAGTCTGCTCTGTTTTCAATGGAGAGGCAACTGCCATTAAGGAAGCACTTCTGCACTGCCTGGAAGCCGAATATAAAAAATAAGTAATTGTCACAGATTCAATAAGTGTGTTACTAGCAATAAAGAAGGATCAGTCCCAATATGTAACAATTTTAGAAATTATTGAGCTTATATGGAAAATTCAAGAGAAACACAATACGATTATTTTTATTTGGGTTCCTTCCCACTGTGGCATTTCTGGAAATAGAAGAGCTGATTCAGCAGCCCAGTTAGCAAGAATTAGTGACCGTGATATTGTTAAAAACATCAACCTTACACCTAAGGAAGACTGGGTGAGGCATGTGAGATGCTCGATTCAAGCCAAGTGGGAAGAGTTAGACTTGGCAAAACAAGTTGTAAGACGTCTAGAGAGGAGAAAGTAATTTTGTGCCGCTTGAGAATCGGCCACTGTGAATTCTCACATGGCTACCTTCTCCGTGGCTTGGAACTGTCAGGAACCGAGGAAAGTACAACACATATTAGAAGACTGTCCACAGCTTTTATCTATAAGGCAGAGATTTAAAATTTCAAATACACTTCAAGAAATATTCCAAGACGATGAAAAATCTGTGAAGTCATTGATGGATTTTTTAAAGGCTATCAGGTTCTATGGACGGATATAGGGGTGGTGGGATAACAAATCGAAGATGAACTGCCAATGACCCTCAAGGGTAGAGGCAATCAAATAAATAAATAAATGTTAATTTTTTTAAAAATTCTGAAGAGAAAAAGTTATTTCAGAGGCATCTAGTGAGAGACATCTGATAAGGCGAGACCTTTTTGACCTAATGGATATTGCCCAGTTTCAGCAAGAAATTAGAATTATCGGGAAATTAACTGGTAAATCAAAACAATTATTCTGAATCCCATTGGACAGCTTTCTAAAGAAAAATGGCTTGTCCATTTATATTATAGTATAGATTTATTTTCACATTATGTTATTTCATAATGTTTCAGTGTTGAAAAATTTTGAAAACCACTATCCATAATGAGATGTTGCTAAAATCTTATCTGAACTGAAATATTACATTGCTTTGTAGGATGACGAAACGATAATCTCTATTTGAGTTGTCATAAGGAACATTCGTCCATTATATGTTGTCATGGTGCTTCTACAAAGACAATATTAACCATTCTGCTTCAAAACACCCGCCTGTCACGATGAATCGACCAATCACGCACAATATTCAATATAATTTCATTTTTAAATTATCTACACTTCTAGGAATTTTTCCGTTCAGAATCATCGAGAATAAATTAGCGACTGATAAGTTCTTTCTTCTGTATTCTCTCGTAATATCCATTTCATTTACTGTTGTTTCTTCATATTACATCGTTTGTGATTTTATAAATTTTCCGAAAAAAAAAACTTATACTTTTTATGTGATTTTTTTATTTATAATATCCCAAGCGATCATAAACTTTCTGTTTACGATCTGTTTTTGTTTCCATCGCGATTCATTTGTCGAAACTGTCAATTCCTTGGACTCGCTCGAACCGATTTTCAGTAAGCTGGATAGGAAAAAGAAGAAGAGGCCATTTGACAAGAAGGTTTGGTTAGAAATCATTTATCCTCTCATAAGCTGTACTGTTATATATTCGGTGCATTCTCTACCTGGTTTCATAGGTTTTATATTTGGGACCACCGTTGGATTTCTCAGCAGGGCTTTATGTTGCGAGCAGTTTCGCTATTTCGTTGGTTTCGTGATAGACTACATAGACACATGTACTACGTTCCTCGAGAGAGTGGAACATCCAGTATCCTTTATGAAGTTGAAAATTTTAGAAAAACTTGCCTCGGCTTTGAACAAAGTGGTCTCTACTGCGAATAAGATCAACAGCATTTACTCTCTACAATTATTATGTACGATTGCCCTTTGCTATTCCGGTATTATCATTCACGTTTATTATATAACTTACCATTCCCTGTTTGATTATGCATTGAAATATAATGTACTAGCTGGAGAGTGCGTATTATTAGCGTACCAGATCTTCTTTGCCTGCCGCATAATTCATTCTGCCGAAGAAGCTAATCACCAGGTTTGTTGTTTAATATTTATTTATAAATAAATATCCTGCAGACAGCAAGTGTCGAATCCAGAAACAGATATTAGTTATTCCAAAGCCAACATAGCTACACCTAGGTCAGTGGTCGGCAAACTTATTAGCCAAAGTGTCAAATATGAACATTACAACAATTTAAAAAAAAAAAATTGGGAGCCAAATCCGCTTGTTTAGTAAACTTTTATTACGCTAAATAAAACTAAATTTCATACTTAATAAATATTTATTAATGCGAACAATGTGCTGTATGTTGTTGTTTTTAATTTTAGGCACGATTCCAAGTTCTCATCAATAAGAAGACTTCTCAGTTTACTCTTGATAATGTTCATGGTTGAAAAAGATTGTTCGCATACATATATATGTAGGACCGAAAAGGGAAAGAACAGCAAACGCGAGCTTTTTCAGCTGATCGTAAGAGTCAGGAATACTATCCCAAGCGTTGAAAATGATCATGTCTTCCTTCTCCAGCTAATTCAAAGCTGACCACTTGTGCTGTGAACTAAGATCACTTTTTTTTTCTTCTCCAATATTTCCAATTCAACACAGAGACGTTCTAATTTAGAGCGCCATATCTCCTTGCTTTTTAAATCCAGGAATTCTATTCAAAGCTACCAGTGTCAATTTCAAAAGGAGAAAATTTGAACTCGGTTATCGTAGCATTAAGAGGATTTTTGACATGACAGATGAATTTTTAAATGAAAATATGATTGCGCCTTCCGTGGATATTTGTGCCAGAGCCGCACATTGCCGATCACTGACCTAGATACACTCTTGCATCAAATATTACTTGTACAGGGTGTCCAAAAATAGTATCGGGTATTTGTTACTTCGATAAAACAAAACTACTTAAAAAAAAAAATGTTTATCGTCAATTATTACAATATAAAGTGAAAAATTATTTGGAAAAGATGATGTTATCTAAATGGTGACCGTTCTGCTGCTGGCACTCTTCTAATCGGGAACGAAGATTGGCGATCACATGCTGACACATAGCTCTCGATATTGCTGCCATTTCTGACCTGATGTTTTGCTTCAATTGCGTCAGGTTCGTCGGATTATTCTCATAGACCTTACTTTTAAGGTATCCCCATGCAAAACAGTCAAGTGGACTACGTTCGGAGCTTCGGGAAGGCCAGTTGATGTTGCCCCTACCTGAAATGACCTTATTAGGGAATAATTTGTTAACAGCTTCTATTGCTTGATTTGATGTATGGCAAGTGGCCCCTTCTTGTTGAAACCACGTTCTTGAGTTGAAACCTTGAATTCCTGTAACTCTGGACCCAAAAGTTTCGCAGCAGATCGCAATAACGGTCACTATTCACATTGAGTGGTCGGCCTCGTCGATCTTCATGAAAATGACTGATTATGCCTCTAGCAGACATAGCGGCCCAAAAAATTACTTTTTGGCTGTTCAGGGGTCATTAATGCTTTAGTCTCGGATTTTCCTCTGCACAGTACCGATATTTCTATTTATTGACATGACAATTCAGATCAAAGTTTGCTTCATCACTGAAGAGTATGTTATCAAAAATTTTTGAAGTAGTTTTTGTTTTATCGAAGTAACTAATACCCGATACTCATTTTTGGACACCCAAAAACTCAAGAACGTGGTTTTTAACAAAATAGGGCCACTTGCTATACATCAAATCAAGCAATGGAAGCTGTTTACGAATTATTCCCTAATAAGGTCATTTTATTAGGGAATAATTCGAAATGACATGACCTTATTAGGGAATAATTTGTTAACAGCTTCCTGTTATAGTGACCGTTATTGCGATATGCTGCGAAACTGTTTGGGTCCACAGTTACAGGAATTTCAAGGTTTCAACTCAAGAACATGGTTTAAACAAGATGGGGCCACTTGCCATACATCAAATCAAGCAATGGAAGCTGTTAACGAATTATTCCCTAATAAGGTCATTTCGCGTAGGGGCAACATCAACGGGCCTCCCAAAAGCCCCGACCTTAGTCCACCTGACTATTTTGCATGGGGATACCTTAAAATTAAGGCCTATGAGAATAATTCGACGAACCTGACGCAATTGAAGCAAAACATGAGGTCAGAAATGGCAGCAATATCGTGAGCTATGTATCAGCATGTGATCGCTGATTTTCGTTCCCGATTATAAGAGTGCTAGCAGTATAACGGTCACCATTTAGATAACATCATATTTTCCAAATAATTTTTCACTTTATATTGTAATAATTAACAATAAACTTTTTTTATTTTATTTTCAGTAGTTTTTATTTTATCGAAGTAACGAATACCCGATACTCTTTTTGGACACCCTGTATTTACAATATCGCATCATAATATCACTCTGTTGCAGCTCAAGAAATTTAACTCACTCCTGTTTCAACTAATGATTGATGGAAACACCAACGAGATCCTAAATAATGTGAGTATTAAATCTTTACTAAAAATATGTTACTGTAAAAATATGTAAACCATGGTTTGTATGGCACAATGGGAGGCTATGCTTAGCTCTATTGTCTGTACCTTTGGGGCCAGTTCGCTAGTGCGGTTGTTTTCAAGCCAAGTTTAAATTCATATAATAAAATTGGCCGAATTTAAATTTTAACACTAATACTATTTCGTTAAACTTTTAGCAGTGACTGGATTAAAAGGCAATCCCTATTTCAAAGACAGTAAACAATATTGTTTACATTGGAAAAGGTCGAATTGAAAACAGAATTATAACAAAGATGGTACAAATTAAATAAATCTTAATTAACGAAAAAACGACAGAGCTTTTGAAACGGATATTGACCGAGCGAGGTCGGACGTCACTTGTCGTTATCTTACACATAATTTAGTATTTCTCTTTTTAGCGAAGGCAATTGTTTTCAATAACTTTAAAATCTTATATTAATATAGCCGGGATTAGAAAGTCAAGATTTAATCTGTGGGTCCACCACTAAACAATTTTTAATCCGGTCAGGTGGTAATCGAACCCAAGATCTTCCATACCGAGCCTGCAGATACCCTCACGCATCAAACCTCCTTTAATAAAAAATAAAATGAAATTATCATAAATAAATATAAAGTAAAAATTGAGTTAATATTCTATAGCATTATCTAGAAATGAATTTTTTTTTTTTTTTTTTTTTTTCTGATCCCTCAGAAACTAAAACAGAAATAAAATATGATATTAGTTATCCTATATGAACAGGAATAGTACGAGAGTGGTTTTAAAAGTTCTCGTAATCACCGCTAGATGTCAGTGCTAGAGCAACGAGGTTCCGGCGTAATAATTACACATCCTTTGTGAGTGAACACGTGTCGTGAGTGGTAGAGACGACTCTTTGTTGTTGTTTTTTGCGTAGTGATTTGTGACTTTGTAAAGAAAGGTATGAAAGCAAAGGAAATGTATGCCAACTTTCAGAACACACAGGGGGACTCTGCTCCTTCATATTTAAATATTGCCAAGTGGACCAGCGAGTTCAAATTTGTTCAGGAAACCTTAGATGATGATCCGCGTAGTGGACGGCCAAAATGTGCTATGACCCCAGAATTTATCGCAAAAGTGCATAAAAAGGTCATGGAGGATCGTCGACTGGAAGTGCGAGAGATTGCTGAAGTTGTAGGGATGTCATCTGAACGGGTATATCACATTTTAACCGAAGAATTCGGAGTTAAAAAATTATCCGCAAGATGGGTGACGCGGCTCTTGACATTGGACCATAAACGCTAATGAACTGAGGTACGGATTGTTGCTACATCCACCTTATTCACCTGATTTGGCACCATCAGACTTCCATCTTTTCCCCAAGCTGAAAATTTTCCTCGGTGGACGGATATTTCCTACAACGAAAGAACTGACAGAAAATTGGAGAGGTATTTTTCATGCCTGGAGGTATCTCATTTTCAAGATAGGATCAAGCCACTGGAACATTGCTGGACCAAATGCATTAATGTACAGGGAGACGATGTTGAAAAATAAAAGCAGTTCCACCGAAGTAAGACACGTCTTTCTACAGGTTGTCCAAAAAGAGTATCGGGTATTTGTTACTTCAATAAAACAAAAACTACTTGAAATAAAAAAAAATTAAAAAAAGTTTATTGTTAATTATTGAAATATAAAGTAAATAATTACTGGAAAATGTGAGGTTATCTATATGGTGACGGTTATGCTGCTAGCACTGTTCTAATCGGGAATCACATGCTGACACATAGTTCTCGATATTGTTGCCATTTCTGACCTGATTTTTTGCTTCGATTGTGTCAGGTTCGTCGGATTATTCTCTTAGACCTTACTTTTAAAGTATCCCCATGCAAAATAGTCAAGTGGACTAAGGTCGGGGCTTCTGGGAGGCCAGTTGATGTTACCCCTACGCGATATGACCTTATTAGGGAATAATTCGTTAACAGCTTCCATTGCTTGATTTGATGTATGGCAAGAGATCACGTCTTGTAGAAACCATGTTCTTGAGTTTTTGGGTGTCCAAAAAGAGAATCGGTTATTTGTTACTTCGATAAAACATACTCTCAGTACTGGGCAGAGGAAAACCTTATTTACAAAACCATGAACGACCTCTGCACAGTCAAAAAGTCGTTGTGTGGGCCGCTATGTCGGCTAGGGGCATAATCGGTCATTATTTTGATTAAGATCAACGAGGCCGACCAATCAATGTGAATAGTGAACGTTATTGCGATATGCTGCGAAACGTTTTGGGTCCAGAGTTAAAGGAATTTCAAGGTTTCAACTCAAGAACGTGGTTTCAACAAGATGGGGACACTTGCCATACGTCAAATCAAGTAATGGAAGCTGTTAACGAATTATTCCCTAATAAAATGACCTTATTAGGGAATAATTCGTAAACAGCTTCCATTGCTTGATTTGATGTATGGCAAGTGGCCCCATCTTGTTGAAACCACGTTCTTGAGTTTTTGGGTGTCCAAAAATGAGTATCGGGTATTAGTTACTTCGATAAAACAAAAACTACTTCAAAATTTTTTGATAACATACTCTTCAGTGATGAAGCAAACTTAGATCTGAATTCTCATGCCAATAAATAGAATTATCGGTACTGTGCAGAGGAAAATCCGAGACTAAAGCATTAATGACCCCTGAACAGCCAAAAAGTAATTTTTTGGGCCGCTATGTCTGCTAGAGGCATAATCAGTCATTTTCATGAAGATCGACAAGGCCGACCACTCAATGTGAATAGTGACTGTTATTGCGATATGCTGCGAAACTTTTTGGGTCCAGAGTTACAGGAATTCAAGGTTTCAACTCAAGAACGTGGTTTCAACAAGAAGGGGCCACTTGCCATACATCAAATCAAGCAATGGAAGCTTTTAACGAATTATTCCCTAATAAGGTCATTTTGCGTAGGGGCAACATCGACGGGCCTCCCAAAAGCCCCGACCTTAGTCCACTTGACTATTATCCATGGGGATACCTTAAAATTAAGGTCTATGAGAATAATCCGACGAACCTGACGCAATTGAAGCAAAACATCAGGTCAGATAATGGCAGCAATATCGAGAGCTATGTGTCAGCATGTGATCGCCAATCTTCGTTCCTTATTAAAAGAACGCCAGCAGCATAACGGTCACCATTTAGATAACATAATCTTTTCCAAATAATTTTCCACTTTATATTGTAATAATTAACAATAAACTTTTTTTTATTTTATTCTAAGTAGTTTTTGTTTTATTGAAGTAACAAATACCCGATACTCTTTTTGGACACCCTGCAGTACGTTCCGAAAACTTTTCAAACCACCCTCATAAATGGGAACAATACATTTTTTCTACCAGGGGTATTGGAAGGAGTATTGGGATAAGGAATATTTAAGGTTACTACGCCTGCTTGACTCGAGTTGATATGCTCTGGAGTTGAGGGGCCTCCGTTCGAGAAATGAAAAAAAAAAATATATATATATTCTAAGATATATTGTTCCTTAGGAATAATATAAGTGAGCAGTAGAATGGTAGGATATCCTTGCTACAATAATTTTTTTTATTTTACAGGAAAAACTATTATTACACTTTTCAATGAAGAGAGAGGTTGTGTTCTCTGCTTGCGGCTTCTTTAACTTGGACTACAGATTGCTACATTCGGTTGGTATTAGTTTCTATTTAATATTATATGCTGTTGCTCTATGGCCATAGAGGTGTATACAGTTAGATCCATAAGTTTCCGGTCTGATGTTGAAGGAAAAGTGGATGAAAAGAAACTGTTGTTATATGTTTTTTCAGCACATTCTTCTCTAAACTCTGATAACTTAAAAGAACGTTTAAATAAATTCCAAGACAAAAAAATAAAAAAAATTTTTTAGTAGTTTTGTCTAAGTCTGGGGTGTTGGCAGGATGTGAGATTTCACAGAGACCTTAAAAATTGAAAGTGTGTAGTTCTATGTCCATAAGCTCTAATCTAAAAGTATGCCTGTCAGGACTTCCCATAGACATAAGTATTTTTAGAATAATTAATTAATAATTTCTTCTTCATAGGTATGCGTGGGGGTCAAAAAAATGTAGGTTTGTTAATTATAAAGAAAAATTAATCAGAAGGAATCAATTGGATGAATGGCATGCAGATTGTAAATGAATTTGACTGTTGATGAATTAAAAATATATTCAATTAACGACATATAAAATTACACTTACAAGGGAAAGTTTTGACTTGCAGCTCACAGATTTGAATGCCGATTTTTGTGTGGGTAGATCTTTACTGAGAGATGAGAAAAAAACAACAACGAGATTTTCATATTTCATTTTTTTTCTCGGCTCCCAATGCTCATGGGCGGCCATAACTCTAGTTGTGCACTACTATAGGTCACAAATACCCCGCACAAAAATCGGAATTCAAATCTGTGAGTTACAAGTCAAAACTCCCCCTTGTTAAAGATTATAACTTAGTTTAGTATCTTAAGTGCTAACAAGAACAAACTTATCTTGATGAATGAGAGATGCTATGATGTGGGCACGACGTCGTCGGTGGAAGTCATGTTCTTGGATCGTTGAGGTGTCATCAGTGGGTGACGAAGTCGTCTCGGCAACATGGCGGCATAAGCGGAAGCAGAAGCTTAGAAGAACAATAAGAAACAAGAATACAAGATCCCGAAAATATTTTTCCAGCCCCTATTAAACCATCACCTTTACCTTAGGTCTAACCAAAACGCCTACTGATATCTTGGTAATTTGAGGTTACAAGTTAACTTAGAAGAGTGAAGGAACTAATTGTTTACCCAGAATAAGGGATTGTTAACCCAGAATAAGGGATTGTTTACCCTTATTTATTAATAAGGGATTGTTTACCCTTATACAGGGTGAGTATCTCTTAGCGTAAAAAAAAAAATTGGGTGAAACTAGATCAAAAGTGTAGCCAAATGCCGCAGACCTCACCTTTCTATTCCAATCCGTTGCAGATATATGGTAAATAAACGATTTTTTGGAGGAAAGCATGTTTTTTTACGATAAAAGCTGTAATATCTCCATTTTGTTTAAATATTTTTCAAATATTGATCACATTTTCGGATTTAGCAATAAATTTCCTATAAGATCGGAGTAATTTAACCTTGAATTTTACAAACTTGGGACCTAAAAAATATCTTTATCTTCACCTAATTTAGGGAAGTTACAATTTCTTATAATACTTCAGCGCTCACTGCTTTTCATAAAAACAATCCACAAAACTGCAAAGCTCTCAAAAAACTTACAAATTTAATAAGCTTTCAAATGATATGTTAAACGTAATGATTTTGTTTTAATTTCATGGAGAAATTTACTTTTGAAACCGAAAAAACATGGTGTTCTCATTTAGCATACAAATCAGGTACTTTGGTGAATAAGACATTATGATAATCGCTTGATGAAAATCTGTATTTTAAATAAAAGAAACACTTCATTAGAATAAAAAGCAAAGAAAAAATATAATATTTATTGACATAAATTTTAGGCCAGTTCAGGTATTCATAATAACAACAGCGACTTTGACCTCTCTCAGTACTAAGCACATTATCGCTATTTCATAGTTATTTTCCTGTTTATTTTGAAATGGGAGGGGATTATTGTTTATTATTTTATTTTTATTTTGATATAATGATTGAAAGTTTGATTTGGAAATTAAGAAGCTACAGAGATAAAAGTGTCACTATCATTAGAAAGACCCTTGCTAATATTGCTTATCCTTAGCTTGAGGGCCCATTTTATTTATTGGGATTATTTTTTTTCTGTTTGGCAATACACCTGCGAAGATGGCAACGTTCACAAATGGTGAGTACGCTGACATACATTTTTTGTATGGTTTTTGTAATGGAAACGCGAGTGCAGCGCGGCGGGAGTACCAACTTAGGTTTCCAGATAGGCGCCTCCCCTCTACGATAGTGTTTTCACGAACTCATCAACGTTTATCTGAAACAGGTTCCGTTCATAAGTTACGTCAAGAATTGGGACAAGTTCCTCATGATGTTGAACTCGAAGAGGAAATTATTGATATAGTAAATGAAAATCCCAGTGTTTCATCAAGAGACTTGGCCCGTGAAATTGGTATCTCCCAAAGGTCAGTTATCAACATTTTGCACCGAGAACATTTTCACCCATATCATTTCACACAAGTACAAGGGCTAGAACCTAATGATCATGTACATAGAATACAATTTTGCCGCTGGCTTTTAAATAGAGACATTCAAGAACACCAGTTTCTGAGGAAAATTTTATGGACAGATGAGTCTCTTTTTACAAGGGAAGGAATTTTTAACGTCCACAACCGGCACTACTGGGCAGCTGAAAACCCACATATGGTTCAAGAAGCATCTTTCCAGCATCGTTTTACAGTGAATGTGTGGGCTGGGATAATAGGGGACCGACTCATTGGGCCACATTTTTTGCCCAGCAGATTGAATGGAGAAAGTTATTTGGATTTTTTACAAAATATTCTACCACAACTTATTCACGACATTCCACTTGATGTTCAGCAAAACATAATATTCCAACACGATGGTGCTCCTCCACATCATTCGGCAGCAGTACGGGAATGGCTGAACCAACGATATTCGACCTGGATAGGTAGAAATGGTGTGATACATTGGCCAGCTAGGTCACCTGACTTAGCTCCAATGGACTTTTATGTGTGGGGCTACATAAAAAGCGAGGTATATGCCAGAGAAGTGACCAGCATTGAGGTCCTAAAGACGAGAATTCTGGAGGCCGGAGCCAAATTGCAACAGCGTCTGACTTTAGCAGTGACCGTAGGGGCTGTGAGAAAGAGAGCAAGAAGCTGCATTCGAAATAATGGAGGACATTTTGAAAATTTAATAAAATAACGGACTCTGGCGGCGCTTTATTGACAGTGATTCTTTTATTTTCAAATTAACAAATTTTTTCTTTGCTTTTTATTCTAATGAAGTGTTTCTTTTATTTAAAATACAGATTTTCATCAAGCGATTATCATAATGTCTTATTTACCAAAGTACCTGATTTGTATGCTAAATGAGAACACCATGTTTTTTCGGTTTCAAAAGTAAATTTCTCCATGAAATTAAAACAAAATCATTACTTTTAACATATCATTTGAAAGCTTATTAAATTTGTAAGTTTTTGAGAGCTTTGCAGTTTTGTGGATTGTTTTTATGAAAAGCAGTGAGCGCTGAAGTATTATAAGAAATTGTAACTTCCCTAAATTAGGTGAAGATAAAGATATTTTTTTAGGTCCCAAGTTTGTAAAATTCAAGGTTAAATTACTCCGATCTTATAGGAAATTTATTGCTAAATCCGAAAATGTGATCAATATTTGAAAAATATTTAAACAAAATGGAGATATTACAGCTTTTATCGTAAAAAACATGCTTTCCTCCAAAAAAATCGTTTATTTACCATATATCTGCAACGGATTGGAATAGAAAGGTGAGGTCTGCGGCATTTGGCTACACTTTTGATCTAGTTTCACCCAATTTTTTTTTTTACGCTAAGAGATACTCACCCTGTATATTAATAAGGGATTGGTACCAAAAACTTTCGCCTTTAGCGGAGTAGTTTCTCCATTTCTTTACTGTGGGATAAAAGGTGGACTATTGCCTGTACTCATCATTCAAACGGTATTTATCACTTGAGGTACTCATGATGGTATAGAAGGATCAATACAATTAGAATTGATGAATTAATTGCCACTTTTAGTTTTCTTTTAGTAAAACAACACATAAGAGCATACAATAATAAGACCCCAAATTCCAATTTCGCTGTCCATCTAAATGAAAATAACCATGAATTCAATGAAGACTCGGGAGTAAAAATAATACATCAAGTAGAAAATAGCTTAAAATTAAATATTTATGAATCATTAGAAACAAGAAAATCGTTTAAAACCAGTCAAGATTTTTGTTGAAATTTCCAGATAAACATTTCCAATAGCCCCATTTTAAATTTCTTTCCAATAAGAACCAAAAAATCCAATTAGTCATAGGGAAAATCCCAAGATAAAAATTTAAAAAAATTAACCTACCCTTTTCCGTTCCATGATGGATATATTTCAGATAACTGTTAGATCTCCTCAGGTGAGTACCAATATTTGATTTCTTGTCTTACAATTTTGAAAACTTTAGTATATATAATCCATGTAACATAGTGCTGATGTGTTGAACATTTTGTATGTTTTGGAACTGAAGATGAATGTTTAGCATTCGAAGCTAATTTTCTAATAAAATAATTGCAATATAAGTGGCAATAAATTCATCAATCATCCTAAACGGTCATTTCAAAATAATTTAATAATTGGGTACTCGATCTTAAATATGCAAAATTTCCTTTAAGGTTAGAAACTGGTTAAAAGTTTTTATATCAAGGACCTTGTGGAAACTAGACTAGGGAAGGGAGGAAATCGGCTGGAATTTTGATTTTTCTTGTTTTCATTCCATAACTCTTTTCCTAAATGTTTTACAGAAATATCTATATACTTCCTGTTTCCTTATTTTCTGTTTTTGGAGGCTAAATGTTCTTAATAACTCCAACTATGACAGGGAGGACGGTTTATACTTCATATCGTTTCCTCTATGTAAAACTAACAAAAGTGAAAAAGCATTTTTTTTATTTTGTACGTTTACTGTTGTATTTTACAAGGTCTACATTGTGGTAAAATGCTTAAAATTCGAAAAAGTGGCATCCCTGATTTCGGTCTTCTAATTGCGATCAGATTCAAAATTTCACCATAAGGCCTAGTAGAAAAAAACAGTAAACAAACGAAATATAAAAAAAAAGAAAGATTTTTCATATTTGTTAGTTTTACATAGTTTCGACAATATTACCAACCTATTTGAACCCAGAATGAGAAGACGGAGATTCATTTTATGAAACTATCACGAAATAAAATCAACAGACCCAGCTGCTTATAAATAACTATAATTATCAGCTGATTATAAATTATAATCGAACCAGGTTAGGATCTCTTCCCTATGCAAACAATCATCTTGCTTCCCCTCTTAACTTCTTTTTATTCAACTAAAATAAAACAAATTACTGCTAAATATTAGTATTTTTTTTAACTTCATTTTTGCAGATGATGGCCTCTGCAGTAACTTATTTGGTCATCTTGTTCCAAATCAATGGCTCAGAGAACAGAGAAGAGGCTGAGGTGTAGTAAATTTTATGAATTAATCAACCACAAAAATATAAGAATATTCCACACTATTTACAATGGCACATTTCATGAACTTAATAATTATTGTTGTAATAATACTAATAAAAAATAATTTAAACAATAATATTTTTCATTAGTTGCTTATTATATTCCTGTATTTTAACTATTTTTTAAAGTTCCACAAAATGGCGGCTTCGGTATCCAATATTCACTAACACAGTGTTCACAACCAATCATATGTAGATCTGATCTATTTATTCTAAATTTAACAATTAACATCTTTAAATATTTTTCAAATTTACAGCTAACTTTATAACACAATAGAACCAGTGAATATGATGGATGATCATGCCAATCAGTTAAACATAATATCTATATTAGAAGATTTCGAAGCCAGCTTCTAATCAGATGCCTTTGAAGGTTATTGTAAATCGAATAGGAAACACATTTATGAATACAGTGAGCAGCAAATGTTTTTGTACATCAACTGAATTCTCTAAAATAGGATTACTTTTACTCTCGTAGTTGAAAAATAATTTTTTAGACAAGTTCATATTCTTACTCACTCACACCAGAAACATGTCTAATAATTAAAACCTCCAAAATATGGATAATGTTTATGTATTTATTCTTTAAATATAAAAAAGGGTAAATTGACTGCAGCAAAAGTTTTCGTACAGCATAAAATTATTTCCTTTAATCCCTTAAATACTTGAGGTCTGAGGTAGGAAAGTTAACAACTTGTTAATCCTACCTCTTTCTAGTTATGTTATTGTCAGTTTCTACTCAGTGTCTTATAAACAGCCACAGCCCAATATTGAGAATACATCTATTCAACAGCGGTTACATGTACTTTTCCTCAGATAACAGCGATATTCGTAAGGCCAGATTAGTTCAATGACTCATATACCTCATTCAAAGGTCCAATACATAATCAAACAAATTAAAAACAACGAAAGGCTAGACGATAAAGGCGATCAGGATTGCCGAGAATTCATTCTCGCCAAATTAAGAGGATTTTTAGATGAGATGAGAAAAGTTAATGCTTATCTCTAAATACTGGACAGAAACAGCAATGAAAGTATATTCTGGATTTAGGAAAAACTGCAGAACCTGATACGATTAAAAGAGACCTAAGAAGAAACTGATTTCAGGCCAGAGTAAATAGGAAAAAAAACATTAATAATTAAGAATAAAAATGGACTTGAAAGAATAAAATTTGTTAAAGAAAATTTTAAAAAACCTGCAGACTACTGGAATAACCTGCTAGTCTATGAAAGGAAATGTAATATCCAAGGATTAGATTGAGGAATATTACTTCTTTCCTATTTACTGTGAAATAGGAAATACATTTCTTCTTAGGTCTCTTCTAATCCCTTTATTTAAGAGATTAAGGAAGATAATTTGAAGCTGTACAAAAACTTATAAGAATATAAACTTGCTATTATATTTTCACTCACCAAGGGATCAATCCATAGTATCAATAAAAAAACAAAACATAAAATGCAAAACTAGTATATTATGTACAAATAATATATTAAATAATATTAGAATTTATTTTTTCGAGTCATACAGCTGTTGTATTACAGTTCGTCATGGCTAAATGCTGATGCAATTAAAGAATCCCAGAAACTTTCTTCACCAATTTCATCAACAACCACTTTTTTTAAGTCTCCTGGCCCTCTAATATCTGTGTAAGTGATACGAGGTAAGTTATTGCTTACAGATTCCCAATCGCTTCCCAATGATCTAAAAAAGTATTTATAAATATTAAATTTATTATTTAATCATGTAAAAGAAATTTTAATATCTCATTATTAAACATTTCACCAACCCACTAGCTGCAAACGAAGCCCAAATGTCTACCATAGTTTTGGAAACCTCAATATCAGACTTAGATGAAAATTTTCCTGTTAATTCTGAGCCCACTGTGTATATGACATCATCACAATGTATGACACCTTAAAAAAGAGACAAAATTATTTATTAATGCATATATATTTTTTTTTTTTATTTTGCATAATATTTATAAAAAGCTTAAAATATAAATAAATCAATCACTAATTTTAAAGTCACCTCTTTCATATTTGTCATCCCTATTAGAGCAAACTTAGAGCAGGAGAAAGTTCTTTTGTGAATATATTTTTGTTATATAGCTCGACTTTTCTTAATAATACTAATTAACTTATAAGAATTTCTTAATACCAGGTATGCAAGTTTAAAATGTCGTTTATTTCTTAAAATATATACACAGTAATTTAAAAAAAAGTATAATATATTTTATTCAAAGTACTGACCCTCGCTTTCTACACATTTTGTCCATCTCTCGGGCAATATATGGATACCATTCCAAAAGAATGCTTCATCTTTATTTGAAATCCATTCATCGAGCCATTTTCGTACGTTTTCGAAATTGTTGAAGTGTTGCTCCGCCAATGAGTGTCCCATCGATGAGAAGAGGTGATAATCAGAAGGCGCCAGGTCAGGTGAATACGGCGGGTGGGGTAGGAGTTCCCAACCAAGCGAAGAAATCGTTTCCTTAGTCAATCTGGCTGAATGTGCAGGAGCGTTATCATGCTGAAGAATGACTTTGGCGTGCCTGTGAGCCCATTCTGGGCGTTTTTCGATCAATGCGTGACTCAAATTGATCATTTGTTGTCGGTAGCGCTCGGTATTGACTGTTTCGCCGGGTTTGAGAAGCTCGTAGTAGACTACTCCCTTCTGATCCCACCACACACACAGCATTGCCTTCTTCCCAAAACGATCCGGTCTTGCACTCAATGTGGATGGTTGTCCTGGGCGTTACCCATGATTTTTTTCGTTTGGGATTCTGAAAATAAATCCATTTTTCATCGCCAGTTACAACTCGATGCAAAAAACCCTTTCTTTCGTGGCGTAAAAGCAGCATTTCGCACACAGTTTTTCGTTTTCCATCTGTCGTTCGTCCAATTCATGTGGAACCCATTTTCCAACCTTTTGAATCTTTCCCATAGCTCTCAGGCGATCGGAAATGGCTTGCCTAGTGACATTCAACTGTTCTCCCATCATTTGTTGGGTTTGGGTATTGTCTTCGTCTAATAAAGATTGCAATTCGAAGTCCTCAAACTTTTTTGGTCGATTTTCTTGTTTTTGATCAGTAACATCAAAATCACCACGTTTGAAACTTTGAAACCAACGTTCACATGTCCTGACGGTTGGAGCAACATCGCCTCAAGTCTCAACAAGAATTCGATGACATTCAGATGCCTTTTTCTTTTGATTAAATAAGAAAATCATGACATGCCGCAAATGCTCTTTATTTGGCTTAAAATTAGACATTTTTAACACCAAAGAAAGGTATGATACGTCCACGTAAACGACTTAAAAACAACTGACTTTTGTAAACAAATGACTAACAAACAAAATAGCGTTTAGAGATAAGCAAATCCTTCAATAGGCTAAGAGCGCATTCTATTGGAATTAAAACGACATTTTAAACTTGCATACCTGGTATGAAACTAATCAATAAACAAAAATATGTACATGCAATACCTTTAATTATTTAATTATTTTATCCTTACCGAGATCCTCATCGGAGAATTCTTGAGAATGAGAGAGTTCACCTCTGTAAGAGAACTGAGATATGTAAACTGGGGAACTGTAGTGGGAAGCGTGAAGTTTTGCAGCCTTCCCAATTCCTAACAAAAATGATGCATCTCCATACATCTGAAAAAAAAAATATCGATACGGTTTTTATAATTAAATTTTAAAGAAATAACTCAAGAAGCAAAAAAATAATTTTTTTTTTTTTTTTTCAAGCTATCTTTGTGTATTGTGTATGATTGTGTTCAAGATAAAATTAAAATGGGACTATTAAAATTTTAAGTAATAAAATAAATGAAATCAAAAATATGATAAAAAGTAAACTATAAATAACTATAATACAGATTTATGAAAAGAAAATTACATTAATTCCTATAGAAGTATTCAGTAATTTAGGATTTAATATAGATAGGATAAACAAAAGAATAAGCAACAGCTGTTTTGATAAAGAAATTACATTTTTGTTATGATTATGTTATTGAAGCATTATATTGTTTTTAAATCCAAAGTAGTATATTGAACATAACCAGATAGATATGTCTATCTATAATCTACCGATTTTACCAATTTACATTTTAGAATTAAAAAGATCAAATTACTACAATTAATAACTAAATTAAATTAACAATTAACCATTATTTGAAATAAAGAAAGTTGATAGAAAAGAGGGTTTTAAAACGTGACTTTTTTCATTCAAAGGTATATAGCTCCTTAACAGTAGGTTATACCAACAAATGTTATATAAAAAAAAAATATATTCTCAAATAAATTTCTGATCAGGACACTGATAATGAATTTCAGTTCCGAGCAACACCAACAGAACTAGAGCATGTAAAAAAAAAAACCCATAACTTATAAAATGTAAGTAAACTTGAATTTAAATCAATATATAGTTCCTAAACTGTAGGTACTAGCGACTAGTGTTATATAACAAAAATTATTCTCCATTAAATTTCTGATAAGGACACTGTTGGCAAATATCCAATCTGAGCAACACCAACAGAATTAGAGCGTGTCAAAATGTTACATTTTTGAATGTGAAAAAAACATTACACCAAAAAATTAAAAACCCCAACGAAAAGAGATATCCATGTCAAAACTACTTAGCACTTCTCGTTAACATATTATACCTGTGATAACTTTATAACATATTATAAAGATAACATATTATTCTACATTATAGCATATTATATGAATGATGATATATAAGAGACAATCTAATTTGATTTACTTATTAAAGCATATCCTTAGCACTTACTGTATAATTTTAAGTTCTAGTTAAAGAAATTTTATTCTTGTCATTTGTTGGTCCTTGCGTACTTGAACATAAGCAGGAAGGATTTCTTATCCAACAGGTTTTTTTTTTAATGAATTCCAGCCAGAGGTGATATGTGGAGATTCATTTCATTGGTTGAACACAAATAAATTTCAATCTGCCTTGGCCAGATTTGAACCGGCACCAGCCTGACACTCTAAACTACATAATCATCATCATATGTTTTAGGCTGTAAAAAATCATGTGAAGTTTACTCACAGATTTAATAACTAATGTGATAATAGTGTGATGGTGAGTCAACTTCACTTAGCTTTTACTAACAACTGATGTTAAGTTTTCAAGCTGAAAAGTAAGTCTGGTTCAGGGAAAAAGTAATCAATAAATCCGAAATAAAAAGTAGTTGAAAATGATTTTCTATCTGTTGATGAGTAAGCATAATAGGTGCTTAAATTATAATTTAAAATATACAACATTCTGGAAACCTCGGTCAAATCCAGACTGGGCTGGTTAAAATTTATTTACTGGCGGGCCCATGGAACTAACTTAACATCTCCCCCAATGCTAAGAGTTAATTAGATCTTTACTTATTAAGATAAGTTTCAATAGACTATACAAAATTTGTTTTACTTACCTTAAGAAGATTTAAACCTCCTTGGGTGCTGTTATCGATTTTATAATGTTCTTTTATTTTCCTCCTTATTTCTGAACTCTTTTCAGCCGGGATGGCAAGACCAGAAAGAGGGAGAACCATTTGATCCCACATTTCTGGTTTACCAATAACTCCTACAACATTGTTGAAGAATATATCATTTAATTCTTGCTATGAATTTTTAATTTATGTCATTAATTTAATTGAATATACAACAGTTTTTGTGATGATACACAACAAGCTCTTAATTTAATTATTTAACTGCAATTTAAAATGGATTGCAGCCTTTAATTTTTTTTAATTTTAATTTCGATAGTTAATAATTTTAAGTTAGTACATTACATTTACGGAGTTATCTTTCTGAATACGTCCAAATGAAATGAAAAACTGAACATGTCTACTTCTGAAAATTGTTTTTCATACATCTTTGTTGAGTTCGTGATTAAAAAGCACCGAACATTACAGACTTTGTGAAAAAAGTCATAGTTTGGAACTAAACTTGGTGATGAGGATAAATCGTGGGCGCCACATTAGGTATACTATTTATGTGTAGGATATCATAGAAAATGGTCATAGAAAATGAGGTAAACAACAAGTTTTTAGATTCCAGCTAACAAAAAAAAAAAAAAAGCTGAATTGCTTGGACCTGTTAGAATCAAAATTTATGTGTATAGGAAGAAAGAGCAGCAATTTTCAAAGTTCTTTTTTTTTTAACAAGGAGGTGATTTAGTATACTGCTACTTAGTGAGGAGTAAGGTGAGCTTATTCAGGAGGACATTAAAGTTATGGAAAAACCCTTTCAGAGCCGCTGAAACAAAAACATAATGGGGGACTGGGGGCTGGTTACTTCACTGAGAGATTTAGCTAGAAACTCATTGTTAAAAAAGTTACACAAGAAGATAAAAAGGAAAAAAGAGAAAGTATAAAGGAATTCCAGCTAACAATTAAAACCTTTATAAACACATTATACAACTTTGTTAAGTGGCCTATAGATATGTATAATAGAAAACATGCTTATGTTGTAACATAGCGTTTCATTAATTGGCCCATGTATAGGTTTTTATAGTTGATAGTTGATGCTTAAAAACTAAGGTTAGATTCAGATTCAGATTATAAAAATCTATAAAGATCAGCTATTAAAGTTAAAAAATTGTTCATTGGCCTGTGTAATTGATATATCTATTTATGAAGCAACAACTATTGTGACAGGAAAAAAATCAGTAAACATCTAAATATTTAGGTCATAAAATACAAATATAGATATATGTATATATGTGTACATACTTACTAGATCCAAAAAGCTGTCCCTCCTCTGGCACATATGTAAACATTACTGGAACGTCAGAAGCACCTTTTTGCTGCAAAATGTTTTTAGGTTCATCGGAAATAAAAGCATCAGGACTAGGAGGCTCAACAATTGGTGAAAAAGGGATTGGTGTCCCTTTTAAGAGCTGAAAAGAATAAAAGAAACATAACAATAATTTTTAATCAATTTTTTTTTTTTTTTAATTTCTAATCTTAGTTGCTAGCTTGTGGTCTACACGTGAAAATGAAAAACCCTTGATTTTATATATATTAAATTTGATTTATTATTATACTGTTCATAATAATGATAAATGGATAACTTTGTTATTTCGGTTACATTAGCCATCAATAGAAGTAGATATGAAACACTGAAATAGTCCATAAAATACAGTTTACCATTTGAGAAAATGTGGGTTGCAACCAAACTGAGCAGTCTGATATAAACTTTTCCTTTGGTCATATAATTAAAATATTTTTCATAAATAATTAACGAAACATATTCTTATAAAAGGATCAATCAAGATTAAAAATATTGTAACAAGAACAACACAGGGGTTTTCTACTTACGGTTTATTAACAAATAATTATCAAGATATTAAACAGGGTTAAACTTGGTCAAACAGAACATTACTAAATAACATTAAAACAATAATAATAGCATTCCACTTCTATTTTCTACATTATAATAATAGCACGAAAATAGTATAACCAACTCATAACATTCACTCTTGTTACTGCACTGTCCGTGGCAACCAGCTAACACTCTTAGCAACGGGGGTAATTCTCCTTATTATGTTGCAATATGTAACTAACTGCCTTCAGTTGTGATTTGTTCCAATAATTGTGCAGTTGGATAAATGTGATCGAAAGTTTATGATGGCCCAAGTATTTAGAAATAACTGATAAAAAAGTTGTTCATTAAACATTTCATCTTTGCATCTCTTCAGAAACGACCAACAGAAAATAGTGTGTGTTAAATTACTTCTATAGTTATCAAAGGAGAATATATTTAATTATAATATATAAACTTGATCTATCATTAAAATTCTTACAATAAACTATATAGTTACCCTCTTTAAGACAACAAACCATTATGTATTTCATGGTACTCAAAAAATGAGTAGGCTAAAAGTATTAATAAAGGATTTACCCGAACATGGTTTAAAAGAGCAACAATGTGATCAGCTGGTCTTTGCTGAAGGCACTTTATCATCAATTTCATGTCATTTACAGGACAACCAAGTTGATCTGCGAGTATCACTGCATTTTCTTTTAGAGTTTTAGACATAGCCCAGGGGTTTAAGGACACTCCGCTCATGCATATTGCACCTTTGAACAAACCTTAAAAAAAAAAAAAAAAAAAAAAAAAAAAAAAAAAAAAAAAAAAAAAAAAAAAAAAAAAAAAAAAAAAAAAAAAAAAAAAAAAAAAAAAAAAAAAAAAAAAAAAAAAAAAAAAAAAAAAAAAAAACATTCAGCTTAAATCAAAGTCAACTAGTTATAATTAGTAAAAATGTGGTGAAAATTTTAAGTGTTATAACTGAAAATTCAAATATACTTGATCAAAAATGACCATTACACAAACAGGTAAATATCCGAGGGATGGACAGATACTGCTATTGGGTGGATTGCATTAAGGCAGGTTTTGTTTATTTGAGTTTAGACTGAGTTCTCTCTGCCAAATTATTATTTTAAAGATAAATTTAAAATATATAGATAAATATTTAAGAGCCTTATGTTCATTTGCATGAGTATGTTCATTGCCTTAAATTTAAATGATACCAGTTATAAAATAATGGGAAAAATTGCTGAAATAAGGAAAAAAGAAATGTTTTGAAAATAAAAATAAAAAATTGACTTTACATAAATATACATAATACACAAAATATTTAGTTTGCAAATAAATAAATGAACAATTAAAATAAAAATGTACCTTTACTAAGAGGAGATAACAATTGCAAATGGCAACTAGAGCCACCTGCTGAAATCCCAGCTATAGTAACGCTGTTCGGGTTTCCACCAAAAGCAGCTATATTTTGTTGAATCCATTTCAGAGCCAGTAGTTGATCCTTCAAACCATTGTTTCCCGATACGATACTGTCTTCAGTAGATAGAAAACCTGAACATGTAAATTATCCTTAGTTTTATGAAGACTCACAGAAAGAATTATTAGTATCATAAAAATTAATAATTATTTTGTAGGATATTATTATGTTTTCCGAGAACAAATTTTTAGAAATTTTTTTATAGATGGCACCTTAGTTCGATTCCATTGGTCTCATCAACACTTGTTTAAGAGAACTAGTTATTAAATATTTCTCAACCCTTTATATCATTATAATATGCATTGTTCCTATACATAACGACATATACCTGAAAAGTACTGGTTCCAAGACCCTTCATGGGCTGTTGTGGTAAAGATTTTTTTTTTTTTTTTTTTTTTTTTTTAAATATTTATTGATTTAATTATTTAAACATAAATTAAGGTAGTTGAGTCATTTTATTGGATATATTAAAAGTTACAAGTTTTATCTTTATGCTCAAAAACTATAGAAATATATCTTCAAAGAAAAATGTTTAACAGCTATTAACTAGCCTAATGGGCCAAGTCTGTAATTGAACGTGACGAGAACAAGGTCTTTTTCCAAGAGATAGTCAGCATTGTGCAACGTTGAATGGAGAACCATATAACCACCACCATGTATGAAAGCTATCACGTCAAGAGGCTTTTTATATCCTGCTTCATTAGGTAACTGGAATAAAAAAAATAAAATAAAAAAAAATAGAAGCCTTCATGATTTATAGATATTTAAGGATAAGAATATAGTGTTTTTTAATATACCTTTGGGGTATAAACATTTATATACAGGCAGTCCTCTGAACCTATAACTTCATAAGGACCTACATCTGCAAAAGCGTTGAATACATTATAGTTAACTTGAAGGCATCGAGGAGGTTCTTTAGTAGCATTGTAAATACCAATCCAAGGCTTAGCAGCTACTGGTTCCTAAAAAATAAAATTAAAATTATAAGGAACAAAAAATTTTAAATTTTAATTAATTTCCCTAATAATCACTAAATACTAGCAGTACGTTCCCTTATATTGCACACACCTGGGATTAATTTTCACATCAAAGCAACTGTTAATCAATTTAACTAACCCCATGGTCCAATGCCCATATCTGAATGTTTACTTAATCTAACAAGTAGATGTAACCCTGTCTAGGGGCACTGTCATACAGTTTCTTATGTGCAAATGCATAATGTTCGGGCTTCATTTTTTGTTCAAAAACATGAGATGATAGCTTAACAAAACAAATAGCTCTAAATCATTCACTAAATCATCATTTTTTATATTACATACTCGGTCGAATTTAAAAATAATATCTGTTTTGAAGATAAAATTTAAGATAATGTTTCGTCAATTTAGGTGATTTTTATTATAAAACATTGTGCCTACACTAAAGGCATCTCAGTTGGTAGTACTAATTTTAACTTCTAAGCAACTATTATTCCAATGATACTTTAACTTGGCCCTAGACTAGGGTTGCCATACATCCCGGTACACCGGGACATGTCACCGGTATAGAAATTCTGTCCCGGTCGTCCCGGTTGATCTATATTAAGTCCCAGTCCGACAATTAAGTAATTAGGGTATATTTGGTTAACCCCTTCAGCTGTGTAATATTATATCTTTATAATACCTTACTCTATGCTCCCAACTCCCTTCAGTTTGTCCGTATTCATTGTTAAGTTTATATCAGACAGCGTGGTACACTTTGAATTTTGTCCCGGTGAGTATCTAGACTGTTATGGTAACCCTACCCTAGACCCCATATTGGGTCTTTAGCTTTATCTCTATTCTTGGCTCTTGTCATCCAGTTTTTTATGATGCTTCTGGCACTAACCCACACACCATCTAAACACCTTAACAATGATCTTTCGATTCGTACCTTACAATATATCGTTTTCTCAATATTTTTAAAATACTTCATAAAACTAAATATATTCAAAAAAAGTAACAAAACCTTATAAAATTGGTTGAAATAAGGGAAAGTTTTTAAAGTTTTAATGTAACTTATCCATTTTTATGTAGGTTGGCAAGGAAATATGCTGCTGCTGTTCCACATCAAAAATTCTGATAAACTTTCTCAATTTTTTTTATTTTAGAAGTGTTTTGTTGAAATAATATTACAATCAGCCTTACTTTAAGGCAATAAAAAATCCATTTACACAATTTCTACAATTCAAATATTTCACTTAAGGGAAGTGGATATAACAAAATATCATATATATATATATATATAAACCACTAAATTCATTTTAGATGAATTCGGTGGAAAAATAGTTCGATCTCATTACTTAAATTAGTAAACAGGAATATCATTGTAGTACGATTGAAATATTTAAATGGCATTTTATAATAATAATAATAATAAAAAAAAGAATGACAATTTATAGATATATCGATATTGTCACCGATACATCATTTATCGATATTTTCCTCAGGATACACCCCCCTCCCCCCAGCACCTAGTAGCTATGGTTATGTATGCCTTTAAATAAAAAGTAGCAGTTTTAAAAGTTCTTCAGTAACATCAAAGTAAGTTTAATTATAACGAAAGGCTAATGGACTAAAGATTTTTTTCTGAAGTATAAAAAGAAAATTATAATGTTAAAAAAACATGTTATCGGATTATCAATAACATTTTATAGATACCTTTAAATTTTGTGCAAATGATGAATTTAAAAGATTTCATTTCACTACAAATGCCTGAATTAATCTTTATTTTTAATAGCAACCATTGGCTCAATTACATAATAAATATTGTGAATAAAATGTGACATTATACACAAGTTGTAGTGTTGTACCTCTATACATAAGTATTGAAGGAGGCGTCAAGGAGTATAAGGAAGTTGTATTTTATTTTAACACTGCAATAAACCAAGCAATTTATGTATTTTGCGTAATGCATCAAGTATGGTGTACTATTGTTTGTCACATTAATGCCACTTTCATATGAGAAACTATAATATTTTAACTGAAATCAAATGAATAAATCTAAATTTTTGAAATTAATAGTTTTTATCAGAAATTATTTTGGGCAACAAGGTTTAAGTAAATGTTTGCATAATAAACATTTGAAGTAGATTTCTTGAATGATAACACTAGTTTTTAATTTAAAAAAAACTATAGATGATAAGTTTTCACCTTCAAAAAATGGCGTGTTGTTCATATATGTATATGATTTCAAGTTTTCTTTTATCAAATGACAATTGAGATAGTATATGAGTTTAGTAGTAAAATGGATAAAATAAATAAAAATGTGATTTCAAATCTTTTACTGTGCAGTTTTTTTTTTAAATAAAATTGATACAGTACTTAGGAAATTTTCAATTTAAATAGAAATAAAAAATAATTATATTTGTATATGTAAAAGTATAATGAGGTGGTACTGTTTCTGTACTGCAGTACAGTATTGCTACAATGTGTGTGGCTGCATTAATTTCAGACAAAGAATTGCATTAATGTTTTCTTAATAAAACTGAATTTGTGAAAGCAATAGGTTAATTTATTATAGGTAATTTTTTTTTTTTGTTATTAATAGTAATAATTCCAACTACTTGTTTACATTATTGTAGAAGTTATAATACAATAATCAGCTGTTATCTTATTAAAGATGAGTTGCTTTGATTTAATAAATAATAGTTGATCCAATTATAAAATTTAACAAAATAAGTACAATTAATCTTTAAAAACACAAAGAAGTGTTGATAATGTATACCACAATTACAATTTTAGCAACCTTCAAGACTGTTATCTTTAAAAGCTTTAAACTGTTGTTATGAATGCAATTTAAACTGTGATATAAAATTAAATAATTCATTAATTAAACCAATATATTGCTATTATTTTAAAAGTTTGATCAAATCTGTCAATAAAGCATAGAATAAAGATATGAAATTTTAATTTGCACTCAAACTGAGATTTTTACTTTTTTGTGCTAGGTTAACACTGATAAGCAAATCTTATTGTTATCAGACAAAACAATATGTTGATATATGTATTTATTTGATACAAACATAGCATCTGATCGATGGAGTATATGAGTTGCACTAATGAATCTGTTTAATAAAAAATATATTTGTTTCAAATTGAGAGTATAAATAAAATGCTTACCTTAAATCTTCTTTTTCCTTGCGGTGGCTGAGCAAAAGGAATTCCTTTGAAACTAGAATAGGGCTTGTCACCAATGTAGGACCTCTTGTAGAGACCCTTCACAGTACCCTGCCCGATGGTTACCTCAGGCTGGTTGGAAGTCCAAACCAATGGAAGTATGAACAGTACCCAACCACAACAGAATCCTGTCCTGAGCGACATTTTAGGGCCAGAGTTTGTAAAGAAACTGCAAAAATTCTACCGAAGACCTTCTTAAAATACGAGGATCAACAAGTTCTTATCAGTTTCGAGATATTACGATATTTTACGCCAAAACAAATTAACCATATATTAGCAATATTTGTCATCGAACTTTAAAAAAACACTTATGTATAGTTCGTTTTCAATGTTGAACTATTCGATTTCATACATGGTGCAAACGTCGTTCTGAATATAATTCGTAATAAATCAACAAAATGGAATATATGATTTTTAATGCATTTAAATAATATTGTAAATAGAGGACATCCGCTAAACAGGAGAGCCAGAGAAATAATAAGAGATATAGAACAATTAATTTATCAGATTAAAAAAAAATATATTGAACTATTTTTATATACGACACGATTATAATTTATTTCAATAAAAATTACGAGCAAACTTTTGAACTTTAAATTTGGGGTGGGAGGCCCATTATAATAAAAAATTTTCACAGTAAAGCAGGCAATAAACTTCTTTGTGTATCGTTTAAAGGTGCAAAGGATTCGTAATAGACTGAGTATTTTCTGAGAAGATTGTAACCTTGAGGCTCTGTCTGAGAAATAAAACTTGATAAAAATAAATTTTCATTGTGCAAGTCACGGTCTGAGGTCAATTACAACTGTAATTATCAAATCAACACTCCAAGAGTATAATTTGTCTAACATTATTTAGTGTGAACTTCAGATGGGAATATTTCATTGTCTAAGTTGTTTTCCTCACTCAAGCAGCCGTCAAATGGGGTCACATTAGTAGAGTGGGGTAAAATTGGTACAAACAACTGTTTCTGTAGTGATTTCCTTCTGACAGGTTGTTGCATCTTTTACCAAATGAGAGCGCATGAGTCCTTTCGTTGGCTCCTCAGGACGTCAAATGAGCTTCTACATATCAATCATATCTTTTTGGAATTTACCAAGGAAGGTTATTGTTCAACAGGTGATTCTACATTGATATACAAAGCCTTAAAAGCTAAGTTCTTTTCATTTCTACTGTAAGAAATTATTATAAAAGGTAAGTTACTTTCATTCACTTATTTATCAAGGTATACATGTATGATATTGTTTTTTCCTTAAACCTATTGTAATTGACACTTATTTTAAAAATGATAAAAATTGGAGAATGGTGGGGTGTTTTTAGTACACATGTATCAGAGAAATTTTGTGGGGTGAATTCAGTACAGCCAATTATTATCTCATATTCAGCTGTTTTTCCTTTCTAGAAACAATGCCACGAAACTATGTGAAGAAGTTTAGGACAAGAGAGTATAAAAATTATAGTGGTGAGACAATGAAAGAAGCTCTGAGCCTTCTTCGAGATAAAATATATCCTTCCGAGCTGCATCAAAAAGGTGTGTTATATTGCTTCTTGATCTTAAATATAATATTAGTGATTATATTATATAAGTACCTCAATTTTTTTTATTACAGGTTCAACATACTTTGAAGTTCGCTGATCTTGGAGATGGGGAGGTTTTAAAAGACCCGAAGAAGCGGTGTGAGAAAACTGCATTCAGTGGCGCCGAAAAGGAAATGTTAACTTCCCACATTATTGCTTTAGCGATGATGTGTTGATTAAATAAAATTTAGCTTCACTCAACAAAATTATTCTTTGTAAAACCGTAATGCTATTTTCAGGGTTTAAAAATTTATCGCTTTTGCTTACTATAATACACTAGGCACTATATTTATAGGGCGAGATTGTTGCATGGCTCTATAACATCGTGTACTAATGTGACCCCACTCGATTGGGAGTGATTAGTATATATATTTTTTAATCATTCATTTCTAGATACAGGCGTGAACAACATCTCAAATTATTGTGAATGAATAACGTATTCAGATAAAAAATTACTTTGGAAGAAATACTTGGATTTGCTAGTTGGACAGTTATAAATATGTTAAAACTGTAATAAATTGACCACATTTAAACTTCTAGTAAGTCATAATAATCAACTAACGGGCTAAAATAACATATAGTAGTAGAAGAAGAAGAAAATGAACTTTATTCTGAGACTACTTGTCCCCTAAGAATAACATATAATTACAGTACATAGGACAATCATCTGGCTATGATAATTAATTATAATAGATTATAATAGAAATTGAAAAATAATTAAATTATGAGTTACAAAATAACTGAGACTTCTTGTAAAAGGATACATCTTATGTATACTATTATAATGTATATTACATAAATATTCATGTTTTACATTAGCTCGGAAGGTTGAAAATTAAGGAGGTAAACAAATAAATGATGTTTAAAGGAAGTACCATAAGGGTGAAGCTTTTTCGAATTGAGATGGGCAATGAATTCCATAAAGAGGAAGCACGGATAATAAAGGATTTCTCGAAGGATGCAGTTCGATGCGCCGGAATGTATAGGTTGATGGGCTGGGTTCTAGTATTAAAGAGGCGAATGGCGGAGCGCAGAGTAAGGAGGTCATGGATATAGGTGGGTTTTTTGGTTTTCAAGGTTTGAAATATGAGTGCACCTAGGAAGTATTGACGTCGGAAACTAGGGTAAAGCCACCCAATTTCAGAATACCTGTGAGATATGTGAGAACGTCTGGATATCCCGAAAATAAATCTAATAAAACAGTTCATTACTCTTTTACATCTCTTTTCTAGTAGAGCAATTTCCTGACCTTTAGCTGACTGTTACATTGTGCGAAATGGAGATCTCTCATCCAATTCCTTTTCAGTTTTTGCCCTACTGGATTATATATGCTAGCAAAGCATTCTTGTATTTTCTTAATATCTCATTGTTATCCGGTCAATAAATTTGACATAGTATATTAACTCATGTTAGTTTTAATAAATAAAAGTATATATGATGTATTTTAAAATACTTACAATGTAAAAACATTGTGAGTTATATAGATGGTACAGGTGGGTCTGGGTTGGTTATACGGCGTGGTTCATAGTGCTATGTCCTCTCTGTGAGTCCGGATCATGCATTTATCTAAATACAGGGATGCCAGCCAGGACTTAATCTCCTGACAATTTATAAATGAGTATTTTTATATAACTAATTAATTAAATATTAATCTAATATCTTATCCAGAAGGTTATCGTGGGGCCAATGATTAAGGTTTGTTAATTATAAAGGATAGTAATCAAATATATTAATCAATGAGTTGCATGCAAATTGTAAATAAATTCGACAGTTCAATAAAAACAATATATATTCCATTATGGGTTGACATACAAAATAACATTATGAAAATCTGGATCATAACTTAATTTAAGACTTAGATAGTAACAGAAAAACTTAAACCTAGACTTATCTTTGAGGGATATGCTATGACGTAGGCAAGGCGTCATCGGCGGAAGTGGAAGTCGTCGGTGAGGTGTCATTTGGAAATGACTACATCTTGATCGGCTACATGGCGAGAATCCTCAGGCTGGCCGAAAGGCCAGGCACCAGACATCCAGGAACCGCTCAGGGGGAACTACCAGACAGAACCACCCGACTCCAGACTCTCTCAAATACTGATCTAAAATATCGCGTTTACCCCAAATATTACCTGGTAATGGATAGGCAGGTAGAGAAATATGGCACTCACACCAACAAAGAGTGTGAACTGCTGGACCACCCGCAAGAGGCTGTGAAGGGGCCAGCTACCCTATTACACAACACGCGAATATTATTTTGCTAAGTAAAAACCTTTTGGTTTGATACATAGCAATAGATAACAGAAATGTCAATATTTATTTACAAACAAGTGCTAATGTTATAACCAAAGCTAAAGTATCGAATAAAACTATGTTTATTTTTATCTTTTTAATGCTTATTACCATTGTATTGACTATGTGATATTTTAATACATGAGAACATGTTAATTTTAAAGGATAAATTTAACAGTTAGGGTATGACCGCTAAAAAGGAGTATCCATCTTTTGAGTGGAAGGAAGTCTACATCTGTGTGTATTAGTTTAACTGGTCTACATCAAAATTGTCTTTTACATGAAAATTTACTTTATCTATAGTATATAGTATTCACAGAATCTTTTTTATTTTTTTATTCCTCTTTCAAATTTTGATTCACACCTATTATTAGGGTAATAATCAGTGAATGTGATGAAATTGTAATACTACAGGCCTTGTATGCGTGTGGGAGACTAGCACTCAATAGTACCTCCTCCTGGCATAGATTAAAGAGATGCATTTGAGCAAATCTCTCATCCAGCTTGTTTTAAGCCTTCTGAGAGTATTTCCAGGTATGTCAGTCGTGGCCATGTCGTTAATGAGTATGTTGTTGTGTCCATGAAGTCTGTCATGAAATCGTCTATAAAGGTCATGTATATGTTCCTTTACTGTGGGTACTTCTAAATCAGTGTGAAGTGTGTGGTTTGAAATGTACCAAGGTGATTTCGTGATTAGTCTAAGTAATATTGATTGGAATATTTGTATTTTTTTAAGGTGTGTATTTTTTGCAGTCCCGTATATTTGTGTGGCGTAAATTTGGAACTTAAAATTGATAGAACTATTGTCCTTGTATGCCAAATTTAATATTATGGCGGTTAGCTTTAGCAGAGATTTATCATAGTTGTGACGAGAGTTCAAAGTTTTAAGGGATTACTAGTATAAACATTGTTGTACTTTATTTGTTTTTTGTACCTAAGGCAGTCTTTGTTTTTTCGCCAGTTAAAAGTCGCGTTTCATTAGAATTCTTAAAATTTTTGGCGAAACTTCTAAAATGTTCATGATATCACGTCATGATATTGTGTCGTAAGTGCAGGCAATTTTTGCTACGTATGCGGTAACATGAATCTGAGTAGCCAAAGTTATCCTAAAACTCAGCGTTTAGAAACTGCTTACTTCCATTATTTTGGAGTAAGAATTAAAAATCAAGACAAATTTTAGTTGCAGTACTTGCTCAACTAGTTTGACTAAGGGATTAAAAAAAAAGAAAAGTTAAATGCTTTAATGTTAGCGTACTACTTCTGGAACTTGATTAGAGATACCTCTCAACTGATTATAAAAGACGAGCGAGAAAGAAGAGAAACTCTTGATAAATAAAATATTAAGGTAAGGCCCTCTTCCCATTAGACACCATTAGTTCATATTGGTAATTTAGATCGACTATTTAAAAGATGCAGTTATAATTTGAGTCGCATGTTCAGTTTTATTTTTGTTGATTTGTTGTGCGGTGTCCTTATCAGTTGTTTATTCAGGACCGATCTAAGTTATTTTACTGTTCCTTTCTGAATAAAACTATGGTTGTCGGGTACAAAAAGAGAGCATAAACGCAAATGTGATCTAGGCTGACATTGCAACGCTCATTAAATTTTTCTTTTACATAATAGATAAAAAAAAAAAACTATAAATTTTGATAAGAATATTGTCATATCATCACTTGGAGCTATTTATACGCGTCCCTTCCGTAACCTTATCTACTGATATGTAAACATTCAAATAAATCGGTCCTATTTATATTAATTTTATGGAAGACAAGCATCCCCCGACGGGGCTTCGCCCCCTCTGGTAAGAAAACAACTTACAAGGGGACGGTTGCAGTTGTAACTCACAGATTTGAATGCCGATTTTTGTGTGGGTAGTAGGGACCTATAATAGTGCAAAACTAGAGTTATAGCCGCCAATGAGCATTAGGAGCCGAGAAACAAAAAATATGGAAATTACGTTTTATTTTTTTTCTCAGCTCTCAGTTAAGATAGAGAAATGATTCTTTCACGCTTAATTGCAGTTATGTATGGTATTGGATATAAAAATACTTGTGTTATGCTCAAGACACTATCCGGCTTTAGGGTGCTCAAAAATGACAAAAAAATGACTAAATTCCAAGGAAATACGCTGTAAATCAGTGGAAACTTTTTTTCATGAACAACTGACCTAAAATCTCGATTTAACGCAATATAAAACCCTTATATGTGAAATTTTATCAAAATAAAAAAATATTGATTTTTTGCCCCTTTCGAGGAGGTTAAAACTTTGAAGTTGAGATTTCATCTACAACTGTTGCGTTCAACCGATTACAACAGTAATAGCATCACTAGAATCAGCATACATTCTGCTTTGTATCCATGCGTATAACATTGGATTTAGTCCAGATTTTAGTGGACAAAAACTGATGTGAATGAAAAAATCCAAGGTCAGTTATTACTTGAGATATTTCAATAAGGGGAAATCCTGCGACCTCCGGATTTGGGCTAAACTTTGCAGTTTTACGGCTTCTAGATGACCTTAAAATTTGGTCTTAATCGGTTGCGAAATATGTGAAATAGCGCAAATTATTTACATTTTTTCAGAAATTGATAGCCCTAATCCTACATAGTTTTAAAGGTAAAAAAAAAAAATCATTTTTGATTTCGACAAAATTAAGTTTCTACATGTTTTTTGAGATGAGGAATCTGGAAATAATATCAGTTTTTAGTTTAAAAATTTTCGTCACCTATACTATATAAATAAGACGTTTTAAAATGACATATTTTAATTTCAAATTGCATAGAAATCCTAAGATTGATGAATAATCTAAAATTAATATCAGGTTTTGGTTATGAAATATGTATATTTTTTTTTAAATGGTCTCATTTGAAATTCATTCTGTAAAAACTAAAATAATAATAGAAATAGATCAGTTTAAAACGTATATTATAGGTGAGGAAAATTTTTAAACTAAAAACTGATATTATTTCCTGATTCCTCATCTCAAAAAACATGTAGAAACTTAATTTTGTCGAAATCAAAAATAATTTTTTTTACCTTTAAAATTTTGTACAATTTTAGATGGCAAGGAAGGGGCTATCAATTTCTGAAAATATGTAAATAATTTGCGCTATTTCACATTTGTTCATGGAAAAAAGTTTCCACTGATTTACAGCGGATTTCCTTGGAATTTTGTCATTTTTGAGCACCCTAAAGCCGGATAGTGTCTTGAGCATAACACAAGTATTTTTATATCAAATACCATACATAAATGCAATTAAACGTGAATGAATCATTTCTCTATCTTGACTGAGAGCTGAGAAAAAAAAAATAAAACGTGATTTTCATATTTTATTTTTTTTCTCGGCTCTTATTACTCATTGGCGGCTATAACTCTAGTTTTGCACTATTAAGCAGAGCGCACACTAAGACAGGCATGCAATGACGGGAACATGACAGGACGTTTATATCCTCTGCCTATGTCTCTTCGGCACACTAAGGGCTGAGACACACACAGCGATTTCTCCCACGCGATCTCCGAGTCGGATTTTGTCATAGTGGCGAGACATCGCGATTTTATAAGCGGATTTATAAGCGGATTCATCCTCTTTATCAAGATAAACAAAATTTTAACAAACGTTTATCTACAGCCCAACGATACATTGACAGAACATTTGGAATCCTGGCATATAAGTCTTTATCTTTTACAGACCCATCGATGTGGATATAGATCTGGCGGAAAGTATTGTCAAAGCCACGTGTGTTCCACACAATTTTGTCAGAACAAGGGATGGATTCCAATTACACAATAAGGATGAAGATGATTTCCAATGGCAACCAATTTCGAATGAGAGCACCCTTCGGGGAAATCCTAGGGCACTAACAGCCAGAGATAAATTTGCAAAAATTTTTTCCAATGAAGTTTAATTTACCTATATAATATGTATAATTTTTTTTTACAACGTTTGTAGTTGCATTAGTTAATTAAATTTTAATTTATTGTAGTTTTTGTGGCCGAATTTTTTAAACAACTATTTGTTCTCCTTTTTGAGGCGTAATAAGTAATTTATGTTATAAAAACAAAAATTCAAATTTGTATTGCATAAATACACAACTTACCAAGTTCATTTTTCTCGCTTGCTGTCATCTCTTAATTCCCAAACCCCTCAGAAATTTCTTCCCTGCACTTCTTCCTTTGAATACGATCACTGTATTCCGCAGTCCTCATATCCCACAGAGCCGGACGCTTTTGAACCTCAATAATTAATTTGTCGATGTCATTTCTACTCATGTTTAATAATAATAATAGAAAAAGAAAAGTTGAAACAATTAAAGTTGGAACAGTAAAAGAATAAGTAACAAAATCCGACGCGGAAAAAGCGCTGTGTCTGTTCAGTCTCACTTCATTCAATGCAACGACTATACGCCACGTAGTTCTCAAAACCGCGCGGATCTTGGTTCCAACCACCGTCCGCTACGGTTTCAAAACCGCCTGCGATCCGAACCCGACGTGTCTGTCCTCTCCCACTATAAACACATTGATGACTCTCCGCGCCGTAAAACAGCGCGGATATCGCGTCGGAGAAATCGCTGTATGTGTCCCAGCCCTAAGACAGGACGGGATGCACGTCCCGTCACCCCTACCACTCCATAGGTTTTCACAGGTTTCTAGGTTTCGCCAAGGCCCTAGCTCAAAGGGTGAATAGGAGAGAGCATAGGTTTAGCCTCGAGGAGGACGTAGTGGGAGAGCAAGGCACAGGAAGTTTTCGCTCAAAAAGCGGTATCGGTAGGGCACGGATTTTTCTCAGAAGTGCCTGCCTGTCCGTTGCCTGGCTTAGTGTGCGCCTTTCCTATAAATACAACTGAAAGCGAAAATAAACGTCCCGTCATGTCTTTCCTGTCTTAGTGTGCGCTCTGCTTTATAGGTCCCTACTACCCACACAAAAATCGGCATTCAAATCTGTGAGTTACAACTGCAAACGTCCCCTTGTTTGATAATTTAAACTAATAATTGATGTTTTATTTGTTTATCGATAAATATCTTGTTTTTTAGCATGCAATTGAGCAATATTTCTTCAATGATATTTCCACGCATAGCAGTCATTTTTAACATGGTTGCACAAGAATTGCACAAATTATAATTGGACATAAAACTTTTAATTTTAATGTATGAGTTGGTAATCCAGATGGACAGAGACCATTAAGAAACTATTGTGGATAATGGACTGCATTATCACTGCTGACAACTGAAAGCCCATAAATCATGTTTCTACACACAATGGCAAAATCAAAGGATCGCCATTTTGATTTGATAATAATTTTTCATCGCCAGAAATAATTTTATTGATTTCATCTGGTTGGATTTAATTTATAACCATAAGAGTATATGACTGGCAAACATCATTTCTGCCACTCAAAATTGTACATTTAAATGTTATTATTGCTAAAACTTCCCAGAACTAAGGATATAGGTATATATTGATATAGTTAAAATTTGGTACAATTGTATTTCGTAATTTTACCATTGTAAACTCAATTGTGGAATGGCGCTGCCCACATATCGGTCGACATTACCGGGATACACATGTCGTTCCAAATATTTGTCTCTTGCAATTATTTACATCCAAAAACAGCTGAAGCTCTCCTCTTTTCAACGGTACCAATCAAGTTGAATTTGTAGGGAGTTCAACAAAGAAATGACGATTTAAAACAAAGTGACTAATAATCGGTTTAAAAATTTCATCCCCTTTGAAGAGGGTGACAAAATCCTATTTTTAGTTTTTATCGAATAAGCTTTTATCAATGTTTTTGAGGACACTGAATTGGAATTTGACCTCATTTGTTGTGTGAATAATTTATAAATCTATTCTGCTTGAAGATCTGATCATTATTTAAAAATGTATTTAACCTAAATCAAAATCTGTGAGCCCGCTGTATTTTTCTTAATTCTGCACTCAAAAATTAAATTTGTTCCAAGAATCATGTCGATATCATTTTTTTCAACTCGAGATATAAAATAAATTAGTTTATGCTATTTCATTTTTTTCTAGGCTTCTAGGTCCCATTAGTCGGAACGGCAAAAAACGTCTAATATTTTTTGACCAGGAACCTCCAAAAATTGACAACAAGATCCGTGAGAGACTGAGTGTTACTTAGAAATCATGAGATAAGGACTTCTGCCGAATTGTTCTAGATATGTTTGGTAATGATTACATTGGTTGAATTAGGTCAAGCAAACTCTTCAAACAACATAATCAATTCATTATTATCAAATTAAAACAACAAATAAATTCTAACTTCACGATGACTGTAAAAATCGTTTATGTTAAAATAATATTACCTTCTCGAGTTCTCTAAAATGATTTATTTGACTGTTAAAGTATTTCGTTATATAAACCATATTTGGTATTGTTTTTCCATTCCTCTCAGGCACTAATAACGGAATGGTACCTTCATTTACAATATGTGGTTTCTTATTTACCTTTTTCCAGTTTACTAACTACAAATTAAAAAAAAAAAAATTAGTTTATGAAATTTATGTATGTATCTTAATCGCTTGAAGCTTATGTTATGAGTTATTATAAAATCACCTAGCAACGGGGAGGTTACACAACAAAAGAAAGATTAGAAATAATAGTGTACAAACACAAGCGCTCTCATTTATAACCATAATAAATTATTTCAAACTGCTCAAAATACTCTAATGTTGAGCATGTGGAATTAGAAATAGCCCTGATAAGAACCGGTTTGTGCATTCATGCACCTGTTTACTTTTTTTACAATTAGATAAGGTAAGAAATAAATTTCAGGTTTTTTCTCCTTGGGTCGGATATCGTTTCAAGGATAGAACACTGAGATAGCGGTCCAGTCAGACTTAGGTAGTTGTGTGAACAATATGCAACTGTACATTGCCCTCCTATGTACCATGGTATTGTACCAAACCTTGGTACTGGCCAGCCAGCCTGAGGTCCTTCTGCAGCAAGGTACTGTCAAAGGTCTCTGGGAGAACAGCATCGGCGGACGTCCTTATGCAGCGTTCCTCGGGATACCTTACGCCAAGCCTCCAGTCGGCAAGCATAGGTTTAAGGTAAGTGCTCATCATATGATTAATAAAATGTTAAAAAAACATTGAGACATTGTATCAATAGTTTACTTTTCTTTGCATTTCAATAGTAGAGGGATTTAAATTGAAAAAAAAAAAATAATAGTTTAACTGTCTGAAAATGAATGATCCAATTAAAAAACTACAAAGAATTTTATAGTAAAAAGCAGCAATACGTCATGTAATAATAAGGAATTGTAAATATAATAGGACTATGAGTTGTAAAAAAAACTAACCTTTGTTAACACTCGAATAGAAGTCCTGTGTTACCAGGTGTTTTAGGGATTTTAATTTGCGAATGTAAAGGGTATTAAGTTAATTACGGTTTAATAGTTGTTTTATTTATCTATTATATACATCCTGCAATGCATATAAGGTTCTACCAGTAAATAATAGACAAGCCTTTATGTAAAAACAAAACATAAATAACAACTTTCAATGTATCGCTAAATGCTATAACACTTCAGTAGTCCAAACAAAGAATTATCAACAAAGAAAAATATTTACAAAAACACATAACAATATAAAGAGAGCAGACCTGCTATTTAACTAACATGAAAACTGACACTATTTCTATCACTTCTTCACTTTTCCAAGTCTCAAACCTAACAATAACAACTTTCGAAATGTAGTGCTGCCATTTTCTTAGATACATGTTGCTTAGCAACCAACCTGGAACATCTAGGCGAGTCTATGTCACCTAGCAACGGTTATTCTCCTCGCTAATTTCGTTACAATACATTTTAAACAATGAAGCAAAAACTTCCCTAACTGGGAAAAACGATAGATCATGGATATGTCTATTTATAATCTACTGCTTTTCCAAATTTATATTTTGGAATTAAAAGTAACAATTTACTTAAATTAATAATTAAATTTAATTCACAATCAATGATTATTCGAAATAAACAAAGTTGAGATAAAATAGCGGTTTCATACGTGCCTTTCTCGATTCAAACCAATGTAGATTCTAAACGTTAGGTCTTAGGGACAAATGTTATCCATTAAATTCCTGATCAGGAAACTTTCATTAAATTTTGATTCCAAAACCAACAGATCTAGAGCGTGTCCAAATGTTACATTTTTCTGTGTGAAAAAATAACGTTACATTTGAAGGCGAAAAAAAAAAAAAGTTACTACGTCATTGTTTTTATTCAAAACAACTACATAAATTTTATTAAAAAATTTATGTAACTCCTAAACTATAGCGACAAATTTTATACAATATAAAAATTTTCCCCATTAAATGTCTGGCATGGGTCAAATTTTCGATCCGACTTACACCAATAGAGTATGGAGAAAAATTACATATTTTTGACTGTGAAAAAAACGTTACACCAAAGAAGTATAGATCCCCAGGCAAAACAAATATCATATATGGAACATAAGTTTATTTGTGATTGAATAAAGATCATTAAAAATTTAATGAAAGAGAAATAAAATAACTTTATTGATCTGAATTCCCTTAATTATAACAAATATATAAGTCTTTTTTTTTAAAGTGGAATCGTCTAACATTTGTCTAGCAATTCGAGTGGGTATGGAGGTTAGGATAGGTAATAGGTTTGGGCCAAATCAATAGCAAATAACTAATTAAATTTTGATTATTATGCATAAGTTAATTTGTGACGTAATAAGGAGCACCAGGGTTTTACATTTTAAGAATTGGTAGAAGATTTTATGGAGCCTTAAAAGCACAACTCTGTCAAAAAAGGTCTGATTATTGTCATGGAATTGAATTTTTTTGTAATTACTTGGAATCTTAAATTAGTAAATATTCCTCTAATCGCTAAAATTCGCAAAAAAAAAAAAAAAAAAAAATGAAAAATACATAGTTTGAATGAAATAATGATGAAAGAATCAGCTTGGCACTCCTTGGCCTTCTGCAAGTAATCCTCTATTGAAATATGGAAATGTTCTATCTAATGATATGATTTATTATAGGTAAAACTATATCCATGCAGGACCTCGAATAGTGAAATATTAATACATGTCTCTGTGGTATCCATTTCATAAGAAATTTAAATAATCAAGAATGGTTTTTGTTCAAAGAACGGCAAAGTAATTTCAAGAACAGCTCAGCAATGAACACTGGAAAAATGAGAAAAACGTTTGTCTCGTAAATGTTGAAGTACTCTAAAACGGTAAACAGTTTATTGCTGTTTTAGTCTTGTGTTTGGATTCCAACTAAGACGTTTGCCTAGGTAGAGAATCTTTTCAACAGGGCTTTGTGGGATATTGTTAAAAGTACTGCAGATAATGAAGTTTCATGTTTACTTTAAAGTGTAAAAGAGATGTATGTGATTCTTTGGATTTATTATAACAGATTAGTTTTTAAATATCAGATATTTTGTATTTAAAAATTAAATTTCTGAACGCTTTTCGTTTTTTCAGGAACCTACTCCAGCCGATCCATGGATCGGGGACTACAACGCGACCAGAGAACCACCGAAATGCCTTCAGCTTAACCACGTCACCCTGAGAACACCTTTCGCCATATTGGGCTCCGAAGACTGTTTGTACCTCAACGTCTACACTCCAGCGGTATCGATTATTATAGAACTGGAAAATCTAAATCAAGATTAAAATATTCAATAATAAAACAAAATGTGTCCATAGATAAGTGATGAAAGAGGCATTGACAATACGGCTTTGGACGTCATAGTCTTCATTCACGGAGGAGCGTTCATGTTCTTGACTTCGACGATGTTTGGAGGATCGATTCTCATGGAGAGAGATGTAGTTCTGGTCACCATCAACTATAGGCTCGGCCCTCTAGGTATTGAATCTCCGATTTCAGACTCACAGACTTCTGTAGGCCTGACATATACGACTATATTCGATTTTTATTCTTTTTGTATTTCAAGGTTTCATGAGCACTGGCGATGACGTCATTCCCGGTAACAACGGAATGAAGGATCAGGTACTCGCTTTGAAGTGGATCCAACAGAACATCGCAGCCTTTGGAGGGGATCCCAACAGAGTCACGATAGCCGGGTTTTCAGCTGGATCTGCTAGCGTCCATTACCACATCTTATCCCCACTAAGCAAGGGTAAGTTCCTGTGGAAACTCGTTATATCGTCACTCGATAATCCGTCAGTTTTTTTTTTTTTTTTTTTTTTTTTTTTTTGCAACTATAAATTACAAAATTAATTACGTATGCAATTCATTTTTCCCCTTGCTACTAATTTAATCTTTAAACCGCCTCTTTTGGTTTGTCACTAAAAAATACGCCTATATTTATACATTTTGTAAATCATTTCATTGAAATAAACAAACAAAAGCCCGGAGTCGATCCCTCCATTGATTGTAGTAAGAGATGAAAGGAAGTATGAGTACAGTTTTCCCGGAATCAGTTAATATTTTAATATGAAATTTTAAATGACAATGGAATGATAGAACAAGTGCTGAGTGCTCAAAATGAAGCTAGTGATGAAAAAGATGATATGGATGACGTTTCTAATTCTTCCACTGTTCCATGCAAAGGTAGAGGAAATGCTAACTAAGTGCTTTGAGTGGTTTCGAGCAGCAATGTGAATCAGGTATTTTACACCTGATGGGATACGGCAAGTGTTTAGCTATTTTGGTGTTTTTGATGTAGCTATTTTTGTTTCAATATTCATCTGTTCGTTTTTACATTCAATAAATTGCAAAAAAAAAAAAAAAAAAAAAATACAATTATATAGTTTAAAATGCTCTGTTACTTTACCAACAAAATTCTGGAATTTGTTATTTCCGTTATTTCGTCACCCCCTCTCCCTACTCATGACGAATTATCGAGTTTGTACTTATTTATATCTCCTAACTTCCATTTCTTAATATATTATTATTATTATTAAGTTAATATATTATTTTTATATGTAATATAAAATTAATAATACGATTGTAAATCATTGTGATGTACTGTTATTTTCCAATCATTCAGCCAGTTGCTTGTCCCATGCAGGTACCACTATTTAGGATGGCTATTGATAAATTCCTGAATCCATTTTGTGCTATTAAGAAAATTTACATATTATTATAAAAATCAATGAATGATTGTAAACAATTAAGCTAGACACTTATAACAACAATTTATATTCGTGTTAAGGTCTCTTTAAGGCAGCCATTTGCGCAAGTGGTTCGTCTCTGAATCCTTGGACTTTTGCTGAAAACTCGAAAGATAAGGCGCTCTTCGTGGCCAGAGAGCTTGGATGTCCTGTCGAAGATCCTCAAACGATGATTAAATGCTTGAGGAACCGTCCTGCGGAACATATCGTCGAAACAACTAGGCACTTATTGGTACGTCAATAGCCCACTGTTCATCAGTTTACACTTATAAATAAGTACAATTACTATTTCCTATAGGCCTGGCTTTACAACCCGTTCTCTCCATATGCATTAGTGGTCGAGCCTCCAGGTACGAACGCTTTTCTTCCAGATACACCGATGAACCTCCTCAAACAAGGACGGGCTTCGGACGTTCCTATACTTTTTACTTTCGATAAAGAAGAAGGACTTTATCCTGGAGCAGGTAACAACTACGTTACTCTTACAAATACTATTTATAATTAACCTATATTTACATGTCAATAAGGGGGGCTCGATGGCCGAGTGAGTTGAGGCGAAGGTCTCAGCACACTCTGTACTGAATGTCGAGGGTTCGAATCCCACCTGAGTGGGTTAAAATTTATTTTAGTAACCTGTAGGATATCTCTTCCTTCCTGTTTTAGTTGGAGTACATAAGGACGTTAAGACTAAATAAACAAACAATGAACATGTCAATAATGATTTTACATTTCAATTTTCTTCTTCTTTTTTTTTTTCTACGCAGATCTTTTAGACCACGGATCATCAAACTACGGCCCGCGACAATAATTTGTAGTTATCGAGCAATTTTACTTGTACTAATTATTAAAAGAGATCTAAGATGCTCAATGGAAAGTTGAAGTTCTGGGGCTAGTATTTCATGACGGTATCAAAAGGATTTTGAAAAATCTTAATTTATTCGCGATGATATATAAGACTGAGACTGATATATAAATGAAAATTAATATTCAAAGCACTCAAAGCTTCGACTGAAAAATCAACGGAAAACAGATTTTCAGGGGTGTCGCTGAACATTTCACGTGTTTTAAAATGTGTAAAATACTTTTTACGCAATTGTGATTGAAACAATATTGTTTTATGCTAGAATAGTTTGATCTAAGCATAAAAAGCTGGTTTTCGCCTTGCAACCTTATATACAGTTCGTTCACATGTTTTGTTAAATCAACGTAGGTTGAATGCTAACTTTCACAGGCATTCGCTATTTTGTAATTCGGATTGATTATGATGCTTTTCATTCAAAAAAATGTTGAACACTCCTTGATGTTCAAAAAAATTACCTATTTCCGCGTGTAACTACTAGATGTCTACAAGTGTCGTGGTCTTTACAATACACAATAGTGATTGAACTAGGGAATTTAGCAAGCGTATGCTCGCTCAGGGCGCGTGATAGGCGACTAGTCTATAAATTATAGGTACTGGCAGGAAAATTAAAACGGTGTTGGCCCTTGGAAACCTTGGAAGTGATCAGTGTGGCCCGAAGGCCAAAATGTTTGGAGACCATTATTTCTCGTATATCCCATAGCCTACACTTCTAAGACAGCCTTCTTTTACAGGTTTCCTTTTATTTTATAACAATATTTGGAGGAACTGTTGTAGGTCTGAATTTTGGAGGATCTAGTCGGAAACAGTAGGATCTTATATAGGAGGCAATTCTGTCCTCCCATTCCTCCGTCTTTAATCCCTTTTTTCTTTTTCTTGCTTTTCTAAATTCTAGCCAGTGATTGGTTAAGTCATATTTCACCATTATTTCCATGGCACATGTTTGTGACGACGAATATTACTCTCAAATCGATCCAAACAAAACATAGCTCTCCTTCTATGGTACGTTATTTTTCCTGTCTTTACTTTCCTTTGTGCCTAGAACGTTTTCCAGAAATGTCCCAAAAGAAAGTGAATCACAATTTTCCCTCCTTGACGTGCGTTTTAAAAATGTAAAAGTAACAGATTGGTCAACGTAATTAAAATAAATTAATTTGAATAGTTGGAACAAAAAAATTAATTATGAGAGTTAGAATTAAGGGTTGTGTTCATGAACTAGGACATTTGTAATAATCAGTATTGTTTGAGAGCTGCCTTTTTATATTTCAGAGATTGTCAGCAAAGAAGAAAACTTAAATGAGATCAGGGATCGTTGGGAGGAACTTTTGCCTTCAGTTCTGGATTACAAGTACACAGCACCCAGCGAGAAAACTAAATTAGAAATATCTCAAAAACTCAAAGAACACTACAACATAGATCTAAATACAAAGGAAGGCGTTGGCAATTTTGTGAAGGTGAGCAATTTAAAGACGTAATTTTATCAATGTGTTGGAAGATTCAACAACTTCCCATAAATAATTATAAATAATACTATTTCGGTACTAATATCCAATCTACAAATATCTCTTTGTAGATCGATTTATTTCGATGTTTTTGTAGCTTCTTGAGAAGTGAGGTTAATCACCCATTTTTAAATTAAAAAAAAAACTCTCATTGGCAGTCCCAATTAATTACACTTACGATTCATAATAAAAACAAAGGAATTAATTCATGAAACCAAACACTCATGGAAAACACTGTGAATGCTTTAGCTATAAGTTAAAGTAGTTTAGATCAAAAATGGAAAGATTAAAAACCTGAAAATACCGCTAGAATTCGGCAGTTTGCGCTACCTAGTGGCGTTCATAAAAACTAATCTCTTCGAAATAGTTACTCAATTATTTTCTATTATATTTCCGGTGGTTTCTGTCTGTCCATAACAGCCCTTTCTCTTTACACCATGGAGTTATAGTACTATGGAGAGGCTCTTCCTGTATATTGTTCCGTGAGGGCGAGGCCAAAACACTAATCGGCCACGCTCACTATGCTCAACTGGCCACTTGCATTCCATTGAGCTAGGGCAATTAAAAGGGTTCGTAATAAATAAAATAAGTAAATCACTAAAGTAAATAAATCACTAAAGTAAATAAATCACTAAAATAAAATAACAGCAGTATAAAGCCTAGGAAACCAAAATTCGAACTGATAATTAGGTAATATACTGATAATCCGGTGCACTCCAAAATGGCTACCTGCCCTGGCTATTGAGAAGTAAGTCCCCTCCACTTGTCTTTAACTCCATGGTTTACACTCATTAGCAACTTTGCCTTCGTACATTCACTAGTTCACAAACGATTTAGTCGAATGTGACCCAGAGACACTTCACTGATAATTAAAGAAACTTTTTATTTGTTTTCAGTTACTCGGCGACAGACTATTCATCCACGGTATCGCTAAGGCGGCCAAACTCCACGCTAACCTATATTCTTCTCCAGTCTACATGTACCGGTTCTCATACATCGGCGAGCACAGTTTCTCCGTTGGTTTTGGAGGCTCCAAGGATTTAGGTATCAAAACTTACAATGAACTTGAAGCTTGACCTTATAGTGATATGTTTTAAACAATAATTAATAAATTTGTATTGCAGGTGTCTGCCACGCAGATGACATCATGTACATACTTTCTACTAAAGGAATAAACTCACAAGAAACTGAATCGGATAGGCAAGTATCGAAGGACATGGTCGACTTATGGGTCTCTTTTGCAGTCAACGGGTAAGTTATTTTTAATAAAGATCAACGGAATAAATCTCGACCACCTAGCTCTGGCAATAATATATTGATAACTTATATAATAACCATGAGGATAGCACTCTCTCCCTGCCATATATGGAGCACATAACGAGGTTAAGCACCAATTAATAACAAAAAAAGAATATAAATTTCATAATGATCCTATGCTGTCAATTATTTTTCAGATAATTTTTAAATGTGTCGCACTAGAACCATTCTTTGGAGTGTTTTTTTTATTTTCTTATTGCCTGTAGAATTATTGCATAAATAATAGGGCATATAAAAAAATATGACCGTTTTATCAAATTCCAGAGTTTAAAAGCCTGTAAATATCTAAATGCTATTTATTATTTACCAATACTTAATAATCTCTTTAGATCATTCTCTAAGCTTGTTTACTAACACTGGACTTCTTAAAAAAAAAAGTCTTAGTTCAGTTATTTATATGAAAGAAGAAACATGACAGTGTCCTTAAAATTCTCGCAATTTTAAGACATTACTGGAAAAAAAAAATTCACAGCCGCTGAAGGAACTCGTGAAATTATAAAATATGAAAGACAAGGTGTTCTTGAAGAGCACACTGCGCGGAGTTGGCTTGAAAAATTTAGAAGTGGAAATACGACGTTGGAAAGTAAGAAGGGCTCCGGTCGGCCATTAATGGATATTGATGAGGTTCTGAAGGAACCTGTTGAGTCAAATCTGTCCACAATTACTCGCGAACTTGCCAGGGAGAGTGGTGTGTCGAAAGATACTGTTAGTCGCCATCTTCTCTCCATGGGGAAGGTAAAAAAGACCAGTAAACTGGTCCCTCACGAACTTACTCCTCAACAATTTTACAAAAGCTGAGAAAAGTTTACAGAACTTCATGGGTTTAAACTCCTGCCTCATCCACCATATAGTTCACACCTCGCACCTTCGGATTACTACTTGTTTCGATCCATGACCCATTTTCTTCAAGGAAAAATATATATAAACATATAAATAATTATTTGATAATTTTGCGGAAGCTGAAAATGCTGTCCAAGAGTTCTTGGACAGCCATCCCAAGGAATAGTATCAGCGTGGCATCGAGCAATTGGCTAGCAGATGGGTAATGACGGAAGATGACAATGGGCTACACTTTGAGTATTAATTGCATTTTATATCAAAGAAATAATAATACAAATATTTGTTTCAAAAACGGTCATTTTTTTTTATACACCCCATTATTATAGGTAATTCGTATTTTTTAAAGTAAAAAAAAGTGTTTTAGAGAAACAACTAAAATTTATGGTCAGTTCATCACTGTAAAATAATGAACGTTTTTTTTTTTGTTTGGACTGTGAACCATAACACTTCACCTGTTTACATTTACAAACTATAAACAGTGAGTTCATGCTTCATTACTTCTGAATCATTTCCTAGACATGTTTTCAAACGTTGATTGGAACATAAGGTTAAATAAATTTTTTTTAAACATAAATGAAGAAATATTTCCCTGGATGTCGCGAAGAAATCGATAAGTCAAAATTGTGCACTTTTCAGTAGGACATTTTCGATCGTTTTCCAAAATCCTGTAATTACTCTTAAAACACACAAAGGACACTTTAAGGCCTATTAAAAAGCACAATTTAACCAAATTTCCACAACGCTAATAACTTCTAAAATCGAGCTTTGATGGCACAATTAACTCAATTTGAATGCACAGTACAGCGTCAAAAATCCGAAACAATTGGGACCATCGGTAGTTTGGATTACCGATTTGTTCGGATTTGCGAACATAACCTGGAAATGCCGCTTAGACCCATAACTAATAATACAGTTCTGGAATACAGTACAGGAAATAAAAACAATAATTTTTATGTACTTACATACTTATATTATGTACATTACTGTAGTTGGTTTCTTAAAGAAATATGTAGAGTACTTACAATGGAAACGAACAGAGCACTTAATAGTTACAGTACACAAAAAGAAGAACTCTAAACCTAACCGTACAAAATCACTTACGTATATGTATTGTCACTCGAGGTACGTTTTTTATTTTCAACTCAATAGAAGTGGCAATTTATTTTCAACTCAATAGAAGTGGCAATTAATTCATCATTCCTAATTATATGTATTGTGTCTATTTTACATTAAAAATATGTTGAATTAAATACTCAAAAAAAATCCTCAGGAAGCATTCGGATTTTTGACGCTCTACTGTAATTAGACTTATTGACTACTTCACGGAAAAAAATTATTTCTTTTCACAAATAAAAATTAACAAAATTACACACACAAAAAAAAATTAAATTAAAAAAAAATCCTTGGATTGGCTGTATAAAAACTTTTGTATCTCACATTTCAACATGTGTAGACAGTTCGTGGCAGAGCATGTTGAACTAACAATCACTTTAATATCCTCGTAACCTTAGCAGAGTCGGTTCGAATCCGACCTAAAGATAAAAATTTCGTGGTTGATCCATGGAATGATTCTCCATTTCCCAATCCAGCCAAGAATAATTTTATAACCAGTTGAACTACCCGTTCTTCTTGCTCTTGTTGGAAAACATAAGATACAAGATAAGTAAGTAAAATACTACAAACAATAAAATCAACTTGGTGGGTTGAGTTAATGAAGGTATTATACAAATTGTGTTAGGCATCAAAACTGAAAAACCATGAGATCATTAGATGTAGCATATTTAGATCTTTTGATATTGTGATTTATTAGCAGGTAATGGATGCATTACCTAATAACCATTTTTATAGATGGGGAAAGAAAAATAATTTAAAGGTTAATTTTTATTATTTACTTAATTTATTTGAAATATCATGAACACATTAATGTTTTGCAGAACGTTGGATGCAGAAAATGTTGCCGACAACTTGCCTAAGATTGCCTTTACCGATATTCAAGGGCCGTCCCAGCAGGTCTCTGTTCTAGTCGAAGAACTTGGAGAAGAAACATTCTGGGACTCTCTCAGTCTAATGGAAAACGTAGAGACTACCGCCCATGAAGAACTTTGAATCCACTTTTCTTTTTTTTTTATGAATAGATTTTCGTACAATGTCAAAACATAGTTTTTATTTAATGTTACAGCATACAAGAAAGAACTAAATGAATTCTCATGGAAAGAGATTCAAATGCAATTCATTTCTCCATGGTTTAATAATAATCCTTGCAAACAAGGCATATTTTAGTTTGACGGATGCAGACAGTCCTTGATTAATAGAAAACATATTACCAAATAAAGAATCTAATCATACTTTGATGCTAAGAATATTATGGATTCAGCATCTAGTTTCTTTTCCAATTTATGTGTATTTTTATATTTAATAAAATATAATTGTTGTAAGTATTTTTATTCTAAAGATGAAAAATGACACTGAAAATCCAAGATTTATGGCAAGGTTTGTATTAGGTTACATATTAACTTTTGGAGCGAGGAGATAAGCCGCCATGTTGCGCGTCATCGTGCCTGCCCTAAGTCCACAGATTGTATATTTTTTCCCTACATTTTGTTTGTGGCTCTATTGTAATTGTATTAATGCAAATAGGTTTTCTTTCCGAATAAAATAAAATAAACTGAGTACGATCTTGCTAAAAATAATAGCCTTAGCGAACCAAAAGACTCAACACCTTACCTCTCCGACCACACACCTAATCCCCCCATCCCAACACATCAAAAACCCAAATCTACAAGATTAACCGCCACAGCCTACGCTATAAACATTTACAGTTCAATGCTGATTACCTATTTTCCAGAATCCCGATGCCAATTTTAACCATAACGGTATTAACTGAATTGTTTGCCTTGCATCAATGTCCCGATTGTTCAATCTCTTCAAAAACTGAGTTGTGCGATTTTTTTTCACTATTAAAATCCACTCATAATATTACCGGTTCCAGGTATCAATCTTATTGCGATCCGAGTCTAGACAGATTCAAGTAGAATTTGTGAGACGTCACAATACCACATGTTTTTAGGCTATTGTTTTTAACAAATGACGACTATTCAGTATAACTGAATAAAACATTCTTAAAATTATCGAAATACATATATTAAAACCTTATATTTTATATACATAGATAAATTATTGAAATTTACAACTGTACAAAATATATAAATCAAGTAAATGTATTGACAACGATTACAATAACATGTTAAAACTTGAAAAGATCTATTCATCAGTAGCACTTCAATCAAAAAATCTACACAAAAAGATCTAGGCCATCTTCTTTTCAGACAACCTCGGTGAATTATCAGGAATGGAGTGGGAAACAAGTTGAGAAACTAAGGAATTTGAGTGGTTATGGAGCTTAATATGAAAGGATAGGTATCTGGTTTGGGTTAAATCAGCAATATATGGAACATTAAGATCTTTATGCATAAAATGATCTTTACTGGTGACAAAGTAAGGATCATTGAGGATTTTTCGAAGGATTTTGGATTGTAAGGATTGGATACGGGGTGAATTAGATGGTTTACTAGAGCCCCAAAGCTCAACTCCGTACGTCCATATAGGTCTAATCAAAGTCATGTAAATGAGTCTTTTGTAATTAATTAGGAACTTTGAACGTTTGCCAAGTAAATGTTGAAGTAGTCTGTAACGACGAGCAGTTTCCTGTCGTTTTAGTCTTGTGTTTGGATTCCAATTAAGACGTTTGTCCAAGTGGAGTCCTAGGTAGCGGATCTGTTCAACAGGGATTAAAGGAACATCATTAAAGGATACTGTAGGACAGGAAGTCGTAAGTTTACGACGTATAGTAAACGTTATTTGGAGGGAATTGTTTGGATTTATTTTGATTCTCCATTTTTTTCACCATTTTAGAATGTTTAGGATATGGGATTTGAGTGTTTGGGAGGCAAGGAGGGGATCATTGTTTACTGATAATACACATGTGTCATTAGCGTAAGTGCTGATGACAGTGGTAATATGATTTGGGATGTCAGCTGTACACACTGTGTAGAGGATAGGACCAAGGATACTACCTTGAGGAACACCGGCAGATAAGGTAAAGAGAGAAGAAGAGGTAAAGTTATGATTAACTTTGAAGGTTATATCGCCAAGATAGTAACGGTTAATTAGGAAGTATGTTGAAGGAAGGAATCTACGGATAAATATGAAATGTAAAAAAAAAAAAAAAAAAAAAAAAAATCTGTACTAATTTTTCGCTAAATTTGAAAAATAGGAAAGCAATTGGAACTACTTTTTCACTACTACATTTGGAACTACTTTTCTTTAAACATCAATTTTAGAATTATATGAAATTAATTAAAAAATGAATATTTACAATGGAAAGAAATGTGATATTCTTTTGTTTTTTAATAAGTGGAAAAGGCACTTAATGGGTTTATCGATTGGATCGAATTACTATATTAAATTATTCTATAAGTCATGCCTAAACCATTTGCAAATTAAACAAAACTTCTAAAACTGATGTTTTAGGTATTAAATTTAATATGAGTTTGGTAACATCTGTGCTTATGGAATACCTCATGTAATGGATTGTTAATAAAAAAAAAAAAAAAAAAAAAAAAAAAAAAAAAAAAAAAAAAACGATAAGCGATGTCGAAAGCTGTCATCCAAAGATGATGTTGGTGATAAATTAATATTACGCTTCAACTGAAATAGAGGCATTCAACTTATTACATGCAATAGGATTCTTTTTTTTCAAAACTCTTGATTCCTCCAGGTTGACCAGGCATTCCACCCAGGCGATCGGATCAGATTCCATTTTCAGAATATGTTCGTTTGTGTGTATGTTTCCGTTCATTGTTATCAAGTATGAGTTAAAAATAAATAAGCTAATATTTTATATTCTTTGCTAATACCATGCCCTACTACAATCATTTTTTCGGTATCGGTCAAGAAGCCAGTCACCAACCCCTACGCGCGCCCAGAATACCTTTTATAGATTCTAACCTTCTTCCGATTTATTTCGGTGTTTTAGTCGCTATTTTTTGAGGGGAAAGGGCATTATCCTTCATTTACGGAGAAACTCTAAATCATTATCATAATCAAGGCGAATACCCATGCTCGATTTAGCTGCTGTTTTTATTTTTGTTTTTTCTTTACCGGATCGTTCCATGAAAAGGGAAAGGATATGTAATATTCAATAATGCCAATGAAATCTGCTTTCGCCTTTATCAGATAAAATATCACCCCGACATTCTACTTGATGGTATCAGTCAGTCTTACCTTTGTAGTCGAAGACATGACGCCGCGACCAATCACTCAGACCATCAAATCTAATATAATCTTCACTATGTCAACTCTTTTGGGACTTTTTTTCATTTAAGAGTCTCTGGAAATAACATAATGATTGACAAATTCCTGTTTATATATTCCCTGGGAATTTCCACTTTTTTCTCCCTTGTGTTCGTATATTGCATTGCGGCTATCGTTTACAAGTTGATCACAGTGATGTACAGGTGGCAACTGTTCAACCATTGTATATACAGGGTGTCCAAAAAGAGTATGGGGTATTTGTTACTTCGATAAAACAAAAACTTCTTAAAATAATAAGTTTATTGTTAATTATTACATTATAAAGTGGAAATTTTTTTGGAAAATATGATGTTATCTAAATGGTTACCGTTTTGCTGCTGGCACTCTTCTAATCGGGAACGAAGATAGGCGATCTCATGCTGACACATAGCTCTTGATATAGTTGCCATTTCTGGCCTGATGTTTTGCTTCAATTGTGTCAGGTTCGTCAAATTATCCTCATAGACCTTACTTTTAAGGTATCCCCATGCAAAATAGTCAAGTGGACTTAGTTCGGGGCTTCTGTGAGGCCAGTTGATGTTACCCCTACGCGAAATGGCCTTATTACGGAATAATTCGTTAACAGCTTTCATTGCTTGATTTGATGTATGGCAAGTGGACCCATCTTGTTGAAACCACCTTCTTGAGTTTTTGGGTGTCCAAAAAGAGTATCTGGTATTTGTTACATCGATAAAACAAAAACTACTTCAACAATTTTGATAACATACTCTTCAGTGATGAGGCATATTTTCATCTGAATGGCCATGTCAATAAACAGAATTGTCGGTAACTTTCTTGCACAGCCAAAAAGTTGTTGTTTGGGCCGCTATGTTTGCTAGAGGCATAATCGGTCCTTATTTTCACGAAGATCGGCGAGGTCAACCACACAATGTATAATATAATAGTACAACAAATACCCGATACTCTTTTAGGACACTCTGTATGTATATTTTTTTTCTCAAACCGATTCCTTCATTTTTATACCAATATGTTTTTAGGAGATGTAGATAGTTAGAGTAGGCAGTCATAGATTGTTTGTTTATTTCGTTTAGCGTCACTTTTATGCTGCTATGGTTAATCGGACGATGCTACGGTGAATGTCCTAAATTTTGCTTATCCGGGTATAATCAGGATAGGAATCTTTAACGAGTACCTGACATCGCACAGGCTAGGGACCCCCATTTTACGTCCCTCCCGAAGGACGGCAAAGCTAAGGATTTTTTACTCCCTTTAAAAAATCCTAAGGTCATCTGCCGGGCTGCGAACCCCCAATCTTGGGTTTAGTAGGTTGCTATGCTAACCACTACACCACAGGTGACCCGACAGTCATAGATACTCAGCAGATCAAAATAATATTATTTTATTTTGATCTGCTGACTATCTATGGCTGCCTATCCTAACCCATGATTCGTACAATGTATGGTGCAATGATTAAAAAACTTATAAAAAAGAAAACCCTTTTGGAAATACTTTTCGCACCAGCTGGATGTGGTGCCCTCTTTCATTCGTTTGGAAACACGATCAACGTTATTATCGAATCGTGTGTGATTATATTACTGTTTGAACTCGCTTTGAGTTGCGGCCAGTTCAATGTTTTTGTCGATAACCTCAGCGAATTTTTTCTGATTGCTGAAAGTTCCTTTTTGAGAATCAAGCATCGGAACTCCTTCAAGAAAATGATAACAATTGAAAAAATAGTCGACGCTGCGAGTCAACTGGTTTCGACTTCGGTTTTACTCAACACAATTTATTCACAACAGTTGCTCCTCGCCATCTTTAACAGCTACTATTCCATTATGGCCCATCTTTATTATATTTATCTCAATGCCAGTTCAAAAGCAGAAATCCATCACAGAATTATATTCGCTAATAAAAACTATCTACAAGAACCTAATAATACCAGTTCTCACCTATGCCTCCGAATGCTGGACATTAACTTGTTTACAGGGAGCCTTTATTGTAAGGTTCAAAAGAAAAATATTGAGGAGAATTAATGACCAAGTTTGCACCAACGGAGTCTGGAGGATGAGAACTAATTCAGAGCTGACAAGGCTCTACAAGAACTCAGGTATCAAAACAAAAGTACGATCATGTAATTAAATGCACCTTGTGTCCTGGAGGCGTACTAGATGGATTTTAGATGTATGCCATGTGGCGTTTGATCCATACTTCAATAATAGCTTATAAGAAGGTTTGTATTCGTATTTTCTGCGCAAAAAAAAGTATAACTTCACCTTTTTTGGAGGCGTACTAATGGTTTTGTATTGTGGCGTTTGATCCATACTTCAATAATAGCTTATAATTTTTTTTTTTTTTTTTTTTTTTTTTTTTTTTTTTTGTTTTTTTTTTTAACTTTAGGCATCATCATCGAAGCACTGCAAGCGCCCAGAAAACTTTTTTCCGATGTATTACTGCTTCCGAATAAGGATGCTTGGTTCTCAAAAGAAACTTCGAGCTAGAATGAAAAACAAATTGCTGAGGGTATCAACAAAAACATTGAACCGGCCGCAACTCAAAGCGAGTTGTAATAGAAATATAATCAAACACGACGCTGTGATAACATTGACTGTGTTTCCAAACAAATGAAAGACATCAAACTAGAGTGCAAGTTTCCAAAAGGGTTTTCTTTTCGACATGTCTTTTCTTCATTGCCCTATCCATTATACTATACATGGGTTCAATGGTATCTAAGGAAGGAATCATTTTAAGAATTGAATTCCGGTGGAAATAAAAACATACTGGCATAAAAATGAACGAAACGGTTTGGGGAAAAAAAAATACAATGGTTGAACACTGTGATCAACATGCAATGCAATATACGAACATAGAGGCGAAAAAGGTGGGTATTCCCTGGGATTATATAAACAGGAATTTGTCAATCTTAATCTTATTTCCAGAGACTCTGAACGGAAATATTCCTAAAAGAGTTGACATAGTGAAGATTATATTAGATTTGATGGTCTGAGTGATTGGTCGCGGCGTTATGGAAGTCTGGCCTCGAGTACAAAGGTGAGACTGACTGATATCATCAAATGGAATGTCGGGATGATATTTTATCTGATAAAAGCGAAAGCAGATTTCAATGGCATTATTGAATATCACTTATCCTTTCCCTTTTCATGAAATGATCCGCTATTTCAGATTCCCTCTCTCTCTCTTTCTATTTTCTTCCTCTCTCCCCTCTTCCCCTCCTCTCTTCCCCCCTCTCCCCTCTATTTTCTACCTCTCTCCCCTCTCTAAATCGAGCAGGGGTATTCGTCTTGATTATAATAATGACCCTGTCCACACAGCATTGATCTATCCTCCACCATACTGCGCAGTCTTGGATAAGAACACAGAACAATTTTCAAGCAAATAAGAAAATTGTGGATAGAGTTTAGAGGAGAATATGTAGAAAAAACAGTGACCAGAGTTTTCTTCTTTTATCAGTTTATAAATTATAGAACAGAAACAATACAATTATGATTGATATGATAAATTCCACTTCTGTTATATATAATAATTATTAATACTTATTTATTATTTTGGTATCAGTTAAATAATGGAATAGTAGCTGTTAAAGATGGCGAGGAGCAACTGTTGTGAATAAATTGTGTTGAGTAAAACCGAAGTCGAAACCAGTTGACTCGCAGCGTCGACTATTTTTTCAATTGTTATCATTTTCTTGAAGGAGTTCCGATGCTTTATTCTCAAAAAGAAACTTTCAGCAAAAATGAAAAAAATCGCTGAGGGTGTCGACAAAAACATTGAACTGGCCGCAACTCAAAGCGAGTTCCAACAGTAATATAATCACACACGATTCAATGATAACGTTGATCGTGTTTCTAAACAAATGAAAGAGGGCACCACATCCAGCTGGTGCGAAAAGTATTTCCAAAAGGGTTTTCTTTTTTATGAGTTTTTTATTCATTGCACCATACATTCTACGAATCATGGGTTCTATGGTGTCTAAGGAGTGAACCATTTCAAGAACTGAATTCCCGTGGAAATAAAAAAAGATCGTTTTTCATAAGGTATAGTTGACTGTGAAGTATAGGAGATGTAGATAGGGTAGGCAGCCATAGATACTCAGCAGATCAAAATAAAATAACAATATTATTTTGATCTGCTGAGTATCTATGACTGCCGGGTCACTTTTATTTTATGTGGTGTAGTAGTTAGCATAGCAACCTACTAAACTTGTTAATCCTCCATTTGCAAACTGCGTTTGTTTTTTTCCCTAGAAGGCATACAGATTTTAGTATAATTTTAACCGTGGCCATGGAAATATGCTATTTTCGAACAATTTTTTTTTATGAGTACAAAATCGGTTATTCCGCTGCTCAGGCAGCAAGAAATATTAATCGTGTATTTGGTGAAGGAAGTGCTAATGAAAGAACCATCCATCGTTGGTTCACAAAATGTTCCTCAGGAGATAATACATTAGAAAACCTGCCCCGTGGACGGGAAAAACAATTGATTCAACATCATAATGCCAAGAAATTGACCAAATGCATCGAAATTTGATCAAGCAGCAGCCGGTATTGTTAAACAGGAAAGGACCTATCCTTTTTCATGATAACGCCCAACCTTATGTTTCAGTACAGACAGTAAATAAATTAAAGGGGTTGGGCTATGAAGTCTTACCACACCCCCCATATTCCACTGATCTATCCCCTACAGACTACCACTTTTTTCGGAGTTTGGACAACTTTTTGGAAGGAAAATTGCTTACCAATGATTTAGACATTAAAAATGCATTTTTTAAAATCTTTTCATCACGTGACTCAACGTTTATCAAATCTGGGATTGAAAATTTGGTAAGCCGTTGGTAGAAGTGATTTGAAAATGATGGTAAATACTTTTAATACAATTTCTTAGATTTGATCTCAAATTTTTATTTTCTTCCTGGTTCTATAAACAGTCATTTCATGTGTGACAACCCAATAGCTCAATCATTCGAGAGTCTGACACAATGGACTAGTTTACAAACTAAAATCATTTTTACCTTCATATAGGATCAGACCGGTCTCTCACTGAGACAGACTCTGACATCGAAACGCCCCGGCAGGCTGTTTTTTTATTTTACTCCTGCCCATGGAAGATGGAAGAAGCGGGACTCACCGAATGGAGGAGATCTACACTACGGAAGTATTTAAACTCTATACGTAACTTGAACCATCCTAATACTATCCTCACAACCTATGCTGATGACACAAGCGTGTTATCAGTCAATGATGATCCATTAGCTGCATCCCAGACACTTCAGTCACATATCATATCTCTTGAAGAATGGTGTCATAACTAGAGAGTTAAGATTATTCCCAGCAAATAACCTTTACCCTACGTCGAAAACCTACCTCATCCTGTCCTCCTGTATCCTTTAATGGAGTACCATTAAATAATGTAGAACAGATAAGATACCTTGGATTTTATCTGGACAAGAGACTTACCTGGACCCCTCATACAAGATTGAAAAGACAAGAAGCTGCACGTCGATTTCGAATACTACAACACCTACTTGACAAACGTTCAAATCACCCGATTCACTACAAAAACTCATTTATATGACGATTATCAGACCTATTTGGACTTACGGTATAGAGTTATAGGGATACACCAAACCATCGAATTCATCCCGCATCCAATCACTCCAACCCAAAATCCTTCGAAAAATCCTAGATCCTAGATCCGAACTTTGTCACAAATGAATTGATCCACAATGACCTTAATATCCCAAATGCTGCTGATTTTGCACGAATTAGATACCTCTCCTTTCATAATAAACTCACTGCTCATCCAAATCCACTTGTTGCACAACTTGCTTCCCATTCCATTCCTGGCAATCCTCCGAGGCACCTCAAGAACATGGCTCGTGATCTTATGTTGTAAATATTCATTAGAGTACTACCAATGGGTAGTTACTCTACAGGTTTTATTTATGTCATTATATCCCATGTATACCGCATATTTACTAGATGTGTTTTCTAATACAGATGTAAATTTCTATTAATAAAAGAAAGAAAAAAGAAACTTGAACCAATTCACCATAAAAGGATAAAGGACATTCCAATTTTTTTTTTTTGCCTTTTTTTTTTTTACACGAAACGGCCTTAAAGACCAGGCGAATATCATGACTATGGATTCTTCCTTCTGTTCTTTCTTTCTATCCATTTCTCCTTCATTATTTTTGATAGACTATGTTTCCTCTCCTCCGTCCAGGCAATCCCCTTCATAGGCTTCCTCCTGTCCACAAGAACTGTGACCTCATGCAACCTCATTCTGTATTCCTCTTTGTTAAAAAAATCTTGGTCTTCCATTTTTCTTGTATCCTCTTTCAACTGCTTGATGTATCCTTGCGAGCTCTGGTAGCCCCAGAGTTTCTGCAATATAGCTTTATTCAGCCTTTCCGGAGGCATCCTGACCATGTGCCCGTAGAATGTTTGCCTTATTAGTTGTAAAAATAGTTTTTGTGGCATCATTAGTTTTTAGTTTATCATAATTGTTACCAAACAATTTATTTTTTTATTGGGTTGTTTCACATGAAATGTCCGATTTTATAATATTTGAAATACATAGAGGATTTTGCGAGTCTCTGTTGTTGAAAAAGCTCGATACATGGGTACCTCATGATCTCACTGAGCGACAGCAATTGAAACGTCTTGAGACCTGCGTTTCGTTGCTTGCTAGGCAAAAAATCGACCCTTTCCTTGAAAGAATAATAACTTGCGACGAAAAATGGATTGCTCATGACAATCAGCGTCGGTCAGGGCAGTGGTTAGACATCGACGAAAGCCCAGGACAAATGCCAAAACCAAATTTGCACTCGAAAAAATTGATGGTTACAGTTTGGTGGTCCATGGCTGGAATCATACATTATTCCTTTTTGCCTAGAGGTGAGACCATTACCTCTACAACCTACTGCAATGAAATTGGCCAAATGCACGAAAAATTATTGAAAAAACAACCTGGATTGGTAAATCGGAAGGGCCCTATACTCCTACACGACAAAGCTAGACCCCACATTTCAAAACTTACCATGCATAAATTGAAAGAGCTGGGGTACGAAGTTCTTCCGCACCCACCATATTCCCCCGACTTGTCTCCAACAGATTATCCCCTTTTCAGGAATTTAGACAACTTCTGCAGAGGAAAAATTTTTGCAAATGATGCTGAAATCAAAAGTGCGTTTTCAGATTTTGTTTCACTTCAAAGCTCAGAGTTTTTCAAATCCGGGATAAAAAAAGTTGTTGCCACGTTGGGAAAAATGTGTAGAAAAAGAAGGTAAATACTTCGAATAAAATTATATTGTTTTCATATTGTATTTTTACTAAAATACCTATACCTTGAAAACGAACATTTCATGTGAAACAACCCAATATTTAATCATAGTAGGAGATTTTGGTTTCTTATTTGAAGTTCTTTTTTTTTTTTTTTTTTTTCTTTCAATATATTTCTGTTAGGTTTTTGTATGAATATTTATTTACAACTTTGAATTGGGGGGTTGGGAATTGTTTTTTTTTTTTCAAAAGTAAAAAGCCTCCCTACCAACAAAGTATGTAGGAATAATTTTTTTTTTTTTATAAAAATTGAACTTTATTTTTTAAAAAAAAAAAAAAAAAAAATGAATCGTATGAGATTTTCATTAACGAAAAAGGTTTTGAAAGTGATAATATCTATATTTGCACTGAAGTATTGGGTGAATAGATAAGAGAAACGTGATAGATTAAGCTGTCATCCGAAGAAGTTGATATATCCTTTCCGCAACAAAATGTATTTGGCACTCCTCTTTCCAACACCAGCCATTCTGTACTTGTCTTATCGTCGTTGGAATGTTCCGAACAATCACTCAGGCGATCGAATCCAATTTCGTCTTTGAAGCATCATCTCTTTTCGGGATATTTCCGTTCAGGATCATCGAAAATGAGTTTAAATTTAATAGGATTCACACCCTGTATTCTCTCCTGATATCCGCTTCGATTTCAATTGTATATTCTTATTTTATTTATTATTCTTTTTTCGATGCTAAAACTATGGTTATTAACAACCGTCGCGGCTTTAATTATGTTTTCACACTGTGCTGTTTATTATTCCAATCATCAACATTTCTTATATATTTTACTTGCTTTTATTTCCAACGAAAACCTTTTGTTGAAGAGATCCAATCATTGGATAAAGTAGAAAGAATAATCAGTAAACTGAAACAAAGGAAGACGAAGATGGCCATTCAAAAAGGAATTCCCACAGTGGAGCTGGTTTTTCCTCTTGTGTGTTCTATTGTTTTCTATTTAGGAGGAAACACCTGGGGAAATATCGCAACCGCTTCAGGTAACTTATGCGTCCTAGTTGCCTTCACTCTCTTCTATGGACAGTTCAATTGTTTGGTCGATACCGTTAGCCAACTTTTTCATTCATGCTCAATATTTCTGAAACGAGTGAAGCACCCGATCTCCATGAGAACTATGATGAATTTAGAAAAACTAGTGGATGCCGTGAGCAAATTGAACTTAACTTCGCATAAGATCAACGCCGTATATTCATTACAATTACTCTTTACCTTCATGATTTGTTATAGTACTATTATGCTCCATCTTTATTATTCATCCCTTCACATCAGGTCGAGTATGGGCTGGAGGCATCCTTTTTTACTTGGGGATTTTTTAATGGTCTCGTACCGACTTTTTGTTTTGTGGCGCTTGATTCAATCTTCAGAGCGAGCTAATAGCAAGGTTTGTATTTTTATGTATATCTACTGTATATTTGTCAAATACCACTTACACATTTAACACGTAATTTCAGAAACCACCGAACGGATTGAAATGAAATTCGGTATGTAGCTTTCTCTAGGGCCGTAGGTGCTCGCTAAGAAAGGAATTTTAAAAAATCGGCCTGAATCGCGGCTAATTCGCGAAAAATGCGATTACAATTTTTATTGGGTGAATAATAATATATTAATTGTCATATGGTATTTGGAGATAAGCTAAGTTAAAAAATAGGTTAGATATTTAAGCTGCACACTTTGACCACAAATTAAGTTCCTTATAGTTGTAAACAAACAAAAATACGATCTATGTCGAAACCTTATAATATGGTACTTTCTGTGGTTGCAGAGGCTTATGTTAAAAGAGGTAAAAGACTTATGTTAAAGAGGAGGTTAAAAGACTTATGTTCTCTGGTGATGACATATTCGATGTACATATTCCTTACGAGCAACCCACCAACATTGCTTCACCTGTAGCTTCGCCCCCAACTACTCTTCCTTCATTTTTCGGGTCACAAGATAATCGGCTTTTCTCAACCAAGCCCAAGTCGTAGCTAGCATTTCTAAAATCAAAAAAGTTGAGAATTTGAGACTATTCAATTAAAGTATACCCTTAGAAAAACTGATGGCCTTAGCTATGCCGTCCTTCGGAAGGGACGTAAAATGGGGGTCCCACCTGTGCGATGTCAGGTACTCGTTAAAGATCCCTATCCTAATTATACCTGGATAGGCAAAATTTAGGACTCCCACCGTAGCATCGTCCGATTAGCCATAGCAGCATAAAGTGACTTTTACTAATTTAAGTTGTCCTTAATCCTAATGATATTAAACCGTAGCGGAGCAGGGTACTTTCAGCTAGTTATAAAATAAAATAAACCTGTACCACTACAACCCATGAAGGATCTTGGGGTCAGTTCTGAGGTAAGGATGTACTGTTACAAGGCCAACGGTTGTGAAAGGAGGAGCTTTGGCCTAAATCTCGCTCAACCGCCACGTTTTTCCCCATGCCAATCGCATATCTCGGGAACAGTACAGAATATAAAAAAAATGTGTGTATTATAAAGGGTAGTATAGAATTTAATTAAAAATAATTTTGTAAATAGTTATGTTTTGCATACGACGCACCGTTTTCGAGATATGAGCGTAAAACCAAAAAAAGGGATCTTCCGCGCCCCCTCCTTCCTGTTCCCAGGCCAGAAAACTCCAGGACTTTTAGTATGTTTACTTTCTAACTACCCTGAACATGTTTCCAAAGAAAAACCTTGGATTATAGAAAACGCATTCTATAATACTTATTGACTGGACTCACTGTCCATTTAAAAAAAAATACATTTTTTTTTTATCAAGAATACATTTCCGTCCCATCCTAAAATTTTGTCCACATGTAGTCAGTAATAGTATAAATTACATATATTTTTTTTCGAAAAAATCGAATGGTACGTATTTTGGGAATCACAAAAACCGTTTTTGGAAGTTTCGAAAAAATTCAAAATGAATCGAAAATATATCAAGTGATATATCATATTAAAGGGCGTTTCAAATAGAAAAGAATGCTGCAAATTTGAGCTCTCTGAGAGAAATAGTTTTTTAATGGTGTAATTTTGAATATACTGAGTGAGGACCAAAAACAGCAGTTTTTTGAGTTTTTAAAAGTTTATAACTTAAAAACCAAAAGTCAGAAAAATGTAATATTTTACATTTTTACTAGTCTTGGTAAGCACAGCTATTATACCAAAAATCATAGAAATCTGAGAGGTGAAGGTCCAAATCTAATATAGAATTGGTTGATTTGGCATGGTATACTATACTAACATTTAATCTTTTTAATCTTTGACTACATTTAATAAGAAAAGTTCTTCAAATCTTGAAAATAGATGAATGACAGTTCAATGAAATAAAACTAAGTAGATAAATAAATGAAATTTAAAAAGTAACACATAATTTGTTCCAGTCTAAGGAATTCAATACACTCCTCTACCAACTAATGGCTGACGAAGGCACCAAAGAAATTCTAAATAATGTGAGTATTAATTTCATATAAACGAATACCTGAGAATGTTTTTAGAGACGGTTTAATTGATGGTGAGTTTAAATCAGATAACGGGTTTGTAATTCAGGTGCATGTTAGATCGTTGTTCATAATTCTCATACCTGAGTTTTAGATAACTTCTAACTTCCTGTATGAAGTTAGAGTCGCAGGTATAGCTCTAGACAGGAGGGAACTATGTTAGTATTGGACGTATAACTGTTTTTTTCCAAGATCAATTTGTTCTTTACAGATAACAGGGAAAGTCTTTTAAAATATGGGTTTGGGCTCCACTAAACCATCCGATTGATCTGGTATCCTTCATCATCATAGTCATTCCTCATTAAACCGCTTAAGCAGTATGAGGAGGAAGTCTATAGAGCCTTCTCCAGCTCAGTCGGTCGTTTACTAGCTGTTTTCTGCAGTTCCATTCAAGTCTTCTTTTTCGGAAGTCCTTTTTAACTCCGTCCTCCCATTTAGTTCTAGGACGGCCTCTTCCTCGCTTTCCTTCTACTTTTGCCCTTGGCTTCATTGACAAATCTGGTATGATTCAACTCCACATGTTATAGTTAATCATACGTTTTGTTCTTAAGTTATATGACGTGTCTTTGTTACTTTCAATCTCATTCTGTAATTCGTAATAATTGTTAGTTTATTGTTTGTTTTACCAATCGCCAATTTAGACGAATAAAGCCTTAATTTATTCAAAAGGTTTACAACAATTTATTCGTCTTTTTTGGAACTTCAATTATGGATCGATTCTTAAAACCAGACAAGTTCGATGCCGACCCACATTCGCCAACAGCAAGACAGGAATGGAAATACTGGTTGAAGAGTTTTAAGAACTTCGTTGGAGCTTTTGCTGAGGTCGATGATACGGGTAAGTTCAAACTACTCATTAATCGCTTGCCTCCTTCAGTGTACCAGCAAATTGCTGATAAAACGACATTCGCTGATGCTGTAGCATTATTGACATCAATATACGTGAAACCCACGAATGAGATATTCGCTAGGCATAAGCTCGCCTCACGAAAGCAGACTTCCGAAGAATCTATTGATCAATATCATCAGGAATTACAGCTACTCAGCAAAAACTGCGAATTTTCAGCGGTGGATGCGGAGACTCGACGCAAAACCTACGTCCGTGATTCTTTCATCTGAGGAATCAGTTCTCATCAGATTCGCCTTAGGTTACTCGAATTCAATTCACTCACTCTTGATGAGGCAGTTGAGAAGGCCCGTGCATTAGAGTCGGCTAAAAATCAGTTAGCCTCCTATACATGTTCAGATGCAAATCTTAATGCACTTCCTTCTGTACCACAGGAGCAAGTAAAATCTTCCACAGAAACTTCGGACAACCTGGCAGCAGCGTTACGACCGAATCAGAAATGTTTCTTTTGCGGTTGTTCACGACATAGAAGTTGTCAGCAGTGCCCTGCAGTCGATGCTACTTGTGACAAATGCTCAAAAGTTGGTCACTGGGCTTCGGTTAATCGATCTTCGCGGACTTAATCGCCAGTCAAAACCAAGTCAGCAGCCCTCATTGCAGCCTCTTCATTATCACTCAGTAAGGCCACCGTCCCAATGCAGGTAAACAATGTACTCACTCATGCCCTAATTGATACCGGAAGCTCAGAAACCTTCATCTCCAAGAGATTTGTGGAATCATGCAAATTCAGAACGTACCGTACAACTGGATCAGTTTCTATGGCATCTACTTCCCTTAATACCATAATTTCCAGCTATTGTCTAGCTAACTTAGAATTCCTGGGACATAGATATTCAAATGTCAAGTTAAATGTACTCCCAGATCTATGCTCCGATGTCATTGTAGGACATGACATACTAAAATTGCATTCCGAACTCAAGTTCTCGTTCGGTGGGTAAAGTCACCACTGACAGTCTGCTATTTAGCACCCGCCAAAATTGAGTCTCCGCCACTCTTTGAATTCCTTACTGGTGATGTTAAGCCGATCTGCTGAAAATTACATATTTATGAAAAGAGAAGTAGAGAAATTGCTCGGAGATGGGATTATAGAAGAGAGCAGGTCCCCGTGGAGAGCTCAAGCTTTCGTAGTTAGCAACGACGATCATAAAAAACGTATGGTGGTCGATTACTCCCAGACCATCAACCGATACACACTTTTGGATGCTTACCCCCTCCCCGATATCCAGCAAACAGTCTCTATGGTATCCAAAAACACATGGTTCAGTACTATAGATTTTAAAAGTGCCTACCACCAGGTACCCCTACGAGAGAAAGACCGGCCTTATACTGCGTTTGAGGCGTGTGGTCGACTCTATCAATTTAGACGTTTAGCATTCGGTCTGACAGATGGGGTCCCCTGTTTCCAGCGTGTTATAGACGACGTCATTTCCAAAGAGAAGCTAGACAAAACGTACGCTTACTTGGATGATGTCACTGTGTGCGGAGAGGACAAGGGTGAACATGACAGAAATCTCAAACGTTTAATGGATACAATACAAAAATACGAATTCACTGTAAATCAAGAGAAAAGTAACTATGCTCAAACGTCAATAAAACTTCTCGGCTATAAAATAGAAAATAAAACTGTTTCGCCTGATCCAGATCGTCTCAAACCACTCCTCAGCTTACCTCCTCCAAATTCTGCAAAAGAACTTCAAAGAACAATCGGCATGTTTGCTCATTATGCTAAGTGGGTCCCGAATTACTCAGACAAGGTGCGGAAGTTATTGAACTCTAAATCATTCCCCTTATCACCTGAAGTTGTGTCTGAATTTGAGTTTCTCAAGAATGAGATATCAAAATCAGTGGTGAGTACTATTGATGATCGAGAGCCATTTGTTGTAGAAACGGACGCTTCAGACTTCTCAATTTCTGCCGTACTTTCCCAATCTGGTCGACCAGTAGCTTTTTTCTCTCAAAAACTCACGGATAGCGAGCGCAATCATTCTGCTATCGAGAAGGAAGCACTCGCAGTGGTGAGCTCTTTGAAGAAATGGAGTATTCAGTGGACGAAATCCGTAGAATAACGGCCTCCTGTCCCACATGCAATGCTGTAAAACCAACGTTTTTAAAATTGAATCATTCCCGACTAATCAAAGCAACTCATCCTTTTGAAAGAATCAGCATGGATTTCAAAGGTCCACTTCCATCTAAATCCAAAAATAAGTACCTGCTTTCTATCATTGACGAGTTTTCCAGGTTCCCGTTTGCATATCCTTGCCCTAACACGAGTTCCTCCACTGTAATCGACTGCCTCGTGGACTAATTCTCGGTTTTTGGAACTCCCGCATATATTCATACGGACAGAGGGACATCGTTTACATCCAGGGAACTTCAGGATTTTCTTCATACTCGTGGGATAGCTACATCGATGTCATCGCCATACAATCCTACAGGTAACGGGCAAATCGAGCGGGAAAATGGAACCATTTGGAGAACCATTTCCCTCGCACTCAAGCAGTTGAACCAGGATGTATCGGATTGGGAATCAGTACTCCCAGATTCTCTCCATTCAATACGATCGCTGCTTTGCACCTCAACTAATGAAACACCCCACGTGAGGATGTTTAAGCATAATCGAAGATCCACCAATGGTGATACTCTACCCTCTTGGCTGGTTTCTTCATCAAAAGTATTAATGAAGAAGCATGTGCGCTCCAGTAAATACGAACCGCTTGTTGAAGAAGTGAAACTTCTGGATGTTAATCCACAGTATGCTAAAGTGGAACTGGACGATGGTCGGGAGGTGAGAGTGTCTCTGAAACACTTAGCATCCTTGTGGAGAGACCCCATCAGAGTTTCCCAACGCCAATGAAATTCCTGAAAGAAACTTAGACCAAGGAGCAGCCTCGTACCAAGAAATTCACAACCCTTCTACTCTTGATCAACCTCAGCAATCGCCTCTTCATTCACCAGGGCATGACTACCCTCCTCCGCCTGAAGCTGATTCGCCTCCTCCAACACAAAATCTACGACGTTCAACAAGAGAACGTCGAATGCCCTCGCGTTTTGAGGACTATGAACTTAATCCCTAAAGGGTGGAAGAATGTGGTATGATTCAACTCCACATGTTATAGTGAATCATACGTTTTGTTCTTAAGTTATATGACGTGTCTTTGTTACTTTCAATCTCATTCTGTAATTCGTAATAATTGTTAGTTTATTGTTTGTTTTACCAATCGCCAATTTAGACGAATAAAGCCTTAATTTATTCAAAAGGTTTACAACAACCACTCTGTTCTGATCCATTCGTAGGAGGTGTCTAAGTCATCTCAACCGGTTTTCCTCTACTAATTCGGTGGCAGGTTTAACGTTGAGGTTTGATCTGATGGTGTTGTTACGGATTCGGTCTCTTCCTGTTTTCCCCTCTATCTTTTGGAGAAATCTCATTTCAGTACCTGGATTGATTGGATTGAATTCTGGATGCTTTATTGTTAGCGTCCATGATTACGAAGAGTACGTTAGAATGGGGAGAAATGTAGATCTGAATACAGCCACTTTTGTTTTCCTCTCAACCTCTCGCCTATTAAGGAAGCCTCTCTTAACCGCTTCAAACATCCTGCTCGCTGCTGTGATTCGTTCATTAACTTCTGAGTCAATGTAACCGTTTTCATTGAGGTGTACACCGAGGTGAAGTTTTTACCTATTCCAGGTATATCTTAAGCTCTGATTGCACGCATTATCCTCCTTGGTTTCTTCCCAACCCTCATTACCTTTGTTTTCGTGGGGTTTATAACCATATTGATATTGAGGAGTTCACCTTTCAATCTGTTAACATTGTATTGCAGATTCCTGTCATTGTCTGAAAAAATAACAATGTCATCAGCGAATGCCAGTATTGAAATGCTCACTGTTCTAAGGTTAGCATACCCAAGGTGGAACTTCCTCATTTTCTCTTTCGCCTTCCGGATAGTTCAGCCCATAACTGAAATAAACAAGAGTGGACTGAGACTACAACCCTGTCGGATCCCTATCTTTGTTTCAATTTCTTGTGAAGTGCTGTTGGTAAATCTCATGTTTCGTGTTTTCTTGTAGAGACTTTCAACCGTCAGGATATGGCCTTGATCACTCTCCTTAGGCTTCTGTCAGTCTTCCTAATTCGATCAAAGGATTTTGTAAGATCTACAAAGCATATCGACATTTCCTTTTCTTTTTCTAAAACTTTTTTAAAGACCTGTCTCATAGCAAAGATAAGGTCTTGGGTGCTCCTGTTTTCACGGAACCGTATTGTTCCTCTTCGAGGAGGCCTTCGATTCTTCTTCTGATCCCCTTTTCTAGAATCTTAGGATAAATCTTATAGGAACACTTAGGAGAGAAATACCTCTGTGGTTGTTACAGTCTCTGTTATCTCCTCTTTTAAATATTGGGATTATATTGGCTACTTCCCAATCTTTTGGTATTTTCTTTTGCTTCCAAACGAGGTTTAGAAGATGCAATCTCTTTTCCTTTGGATCCCATGTATTTAAGCATCTCCGGAGTTACTTCGTCACTACCTGCTGATTTCCCAAGCTTCATGCTCTCCAGCGCTTCCTCCAGTTCATCCTCATCAATATAATCATCCTCTTCCCAGGGCACTTCCTCTCTTTGCTTTTCATTCTCTTGGGGCGCTTGCCCATTTCCTTCTAGCAGTTCCTGAAAGTATTCCCTCCTCCTTTCCATTATCTCCTCCTTCTGCCTGAGAATTTTCCCTCCCTTGTCTTTTAAAAACTTAAGAGTTGGCGCTCTTTCCTTCCTTAATCCTTTCAGCACAGTAAAATAACTCTTGATTTTGATAGAAGTCTGATTCTAATTTTCTCCCGAAGTCTGTCCAGGCTAACCTCTTGGCTTCTATTACTTACTCCCCTTGTATCGCTCGAATTCTCCAGTGTTTTGTGTTGGAGATATTCCTTCCAAAGTATCTTCCCCTACTACTTTTTTGACCTCTTCGGACTACCATACTGTTCTCTTATACCGGGCTTTCATTATTTTCTTGCCACAGACTAATGCTGCTGCATCTGGAATGATTTTTCTAAAGTAAAACCAGCTGGTTTCCAAGTTTTCAGAATCCCATGGGTAATCTGGGTCTCTGCTCATTCTATCGATTTCTTCTTGGTAGTAGGTAGCAATAGCTTCTTCTTCTGTTAACCTATACGCCTTTATAACTTCTTTTCTAATCATTCTTGAGTTTTTCCTGATTATTCTCTCGCTCTTCCAAACCAAATCCATCTTTAACAGGTACTGATCACTTCCTATCTCAAAACCTCTTTTAACTCGCACATCTATTATATCTTTAAGAGACGTTTTCTTTACTAGCAAGTAGTCTATTATAGATATTTCATTTCTAATAGGTTCTTCTCTCGTAAATTTGTTAGCATTTTTATAAGGGAATTTGCTCTTAGTAACCACCATGTCATTATTTGCACAGAGTTGAAGGATTCTTTCTCCGTTATCATTCCTATCGTCTTCTCCGTAGACTCCCAAAACATCCTGCCACAAGTGGGAATCTCTTCCGACACTACCATTTAAGCCTCCAACAACAATTGGTTCTCCTTGTGCACCGTCTATTTCTCTCTGAATACAGTCAAAGAATTCTTCCTTTTCTGTAGCGATAGCATTATCGTTCGGTCCTTAAACTACCATGATAGTTTTCAGAGTATCTCCTTCCTTCATCTAAACTACCATCAGTCGGTCGCTTACAAAGTTCCATTCCTTGATCATCTTATTCATTAATTCTTCTTTAAACATAAAACCTAGGCCTCTGCTAGCTATTCTGTATTTTGTGGTACCCGAATATAGCAGGATGTTGTCGCCGATTCTTTTCTCTCCCTTCCCTCTTTTATGAATCTCGGTCACTGTTAGGAAATCCACTTCGCCTTTCTTTTCTCATCCAACAACTCGAATTCCTTCCCCCTTAATCCACTTATGTTCCAAGTTGCCATTCGTAAGAACCTTTTTCTGCGCCATGTCAAATGCCAAAGGAGCTGTCCGGCTGAATTTCCTCCATTACACTGAATTTCCTCCATTAGTTTTAATTTCAGAAGGGCAGAGTATCGGCCTGTCCAATTCTAGTTCCTAGATCCTAGAGTATGCATGGTGATTTGAACTGTTGTGACCCGAGGTTATTCCCCAAGTAACTGCATGCAGGAATTACCTGTCTGGTATCCTTACTTAATTTAAAAATTATGTTTTCCATGGCATTTGTTTACTATAATTCCAAAACTAAAATAATATTTATATTATTAAAATATATATTTCTATGAAGCATTAAATTAATAAAAGATTATGAAATCATTTCCAGGGTAAGCTGTCGCTGCATATATTGATGAAGGGGGAGGTGGTTTTCTCCGCTTACGGCTTCTTTAACTTGGACAACACTTTTCTACATACGGTGGGTATTCCTAGCTTCTGGATTAACTATAACTTAGTTCAACTGTAATAGCAGGTATTTCATATATGAAGGGCCTGAGAGAAAAAACACAGTGAGCCAACTGAGCCAATTTCGAGAAAAATAAATTTTAAAGTTTAAACCATTTCCAAAAAGTAAAAAATAATTTTATCAAAAATTTTCTCTTTAGCCTGATAAACGTTTCCCTCTACAAAAAATTACACAGCCAGAACATGCTTAGTGCTCCAAAAATAAATATCATCACACTGCTTATTGTTTGCGGAAGAAAAGAATGTAGTCCAGTGCTTATTTGTTTGTGACCAATGAATCGTAGGGTCAAACTTGGTAGTCTAACCAAGCCAGTAAGTGGAAATAAGGATAGTATTCTTATTTGTCTTTGGGAATAATGCAATAAAAATATGAATCCCGCCCTGAACCCCCACCGCCACGGTTCGTTATTGTACTAATTTATTAAACATTTTAGACAGGTGGAGGATAGATAGGGTCGAAAGAGTCCAACCTCCCGGCAATTATGTTAGGCACTGACAAAAATAGCAAAAATTAAAAATTAAAAAAAAAATTAAAATTTGGGACAGATGCATTTCAGTAGTTTTGCCATAGTAAAGTCTATTGCGGAATGGTGCTAGTTACACATCGGTTGATTTTCAAACTTCGCTGGGATCCTCGTGTCACGCCACATATTTAAATCGGTACTTGTCTATTTTAATGTCCGTTGACACCAGCGCTCAGGTGTCACTTACCTCAACCATTTCGACCATGTCAGGTTATGATGCCTACAAAGGATTTGACATAAAAATTGCCTTTTATTATCATATAACACATTTTTAGGAAATGAACTAAATGAGAATCATGTGAAGAAAAATGCAATAAAAACATTTATTTCAAACAACATTCGTTAAAAAGAACAGTATCTTTCAAATATAAATAAAAAATCACAAGAAAAGGACAATATCTTGTAATATAGAACAAAACAAAACATTTATATCAAACAATATTCATAGCTGAAAAATAACAATAGGATAGCTGATGTTTCATCAGTCTATCTATCTATCTCGGCGCTACAACCCGTTGCCGGGTCCGGGCCTCCGCCAGCAACTTCCGCCATTCGTCACGGTTTTGTGCAGCCACCATCCAGTTGCGTAATCCCAGGATGCTCCAAGCTTCAGTCGCAACTCCATCCTTCCACCTGCATCTCGGCCTTCCTCTTCTTCTTGTTCCATGAAGCGGTTCCTTCAATAGCCTCCCAGGCAATTCTTCTTCTCCCATGCGAGCCACAGGTCCCGCCCACCTTAATCGGGCTAGTTTGATGACCTAAAGGACATTCTGTTCCGTAAATGAACCATATACCTCCTGATTTGTGCGTCTCCTCCAGGTTCCGTCCACCAAAACTCCTCCAAATATCCTACGGAGGATTTTCCGCTCAAAAACAAGGAGATTTTGTTCACTACTCTTGGTTGTAGTCCATGTCTCTGCGCCGTATGTTAGAACTGGGCGTATTATGCTTCTATATAAGTGCAGCTTCGTTTGACGTGAGAGGATGCGGCGACCAAGTTGTTTACTTAGGCTATAATAACATTTGTTGGCAGACATTATTCTTCTTCTAATCTCCACAGCTGTACGATTGTCTTGGGTTACCATCGAACCAAGATATATGAAGTCAGTGACTTGCTGGAATGTGTAGTCACCAAATGTCACTGTTGTATTGCGTCCAGGCGTCTCCTCGGTCACCAAATATTTAGTCTTTGTCTGGTTCACTTCCAGTCCAAGTTTCTTTGCGGGAAATACTTCCTCGACAGTGCGTTGAGACCGGCCAACAATATCAAAATCGTCCGCGTAAGCCAAGAGTTGCACACTTCGATTGAAAATTGTGTGCCCAACCTGTATACCCGACTCTTCTCACGGCCTTCTCCAGGGCAATATTGAACAACAGGCACTCAAGGGCATCACCCTGCCGTAGCCCTTTCGTCGCTCGGAATTCTCCTGACAGATCTCCGTTGATGCATACTGAGCACAAAACCTCGCTCATTGCCATCCTCACTATACGTATGAGCTTCTGAGGGATCTGGAATTCATCCATTGTTTGGTAAAGCTCCTCTCTGTTAATACTATCGTATGCGGCCCTAAAGTCGATGAAGAGATGGTGAGTCTTTAACTTGTATTTATATCCACTCTCCAATATGGTCCTCAGGCTGAAGATTTGATCCATTGTCGATTTCCCGCTTCTAAACCCACACTGGTAGAGGGGATGAGGCATAGGGGAGAAGACGTGTGAATAATATATTCGAGAGGACCTTGTATCCGGACGTTAATAAGGATATGCCTCTATAGTTGGAGCATGTAAGGCGATTACCCTTCTTGTGAAAAGGATAGATGATCGACTTTTTCCATGCTGAGGGCATCACTTCATCCTCCCACACTGATTGTAAGAGAGCTTGCAGTACCTTTATCAGTTCACTGCCTCCAGCTCGCAATAGTTCCGCAGGTAGCCCATCATGCCCTGAAGCCTTGTGGTTCTTCAGTTTTTCTACTGCATTCTCAATCTCTTCTTCGCTGGGTGGTTTAGACTCAGCCTCCATCTCTCCATCGTCAAACAGCGCTCTATTAACCATCCCTGGGTCGGCATTTGGGGGCATGTCTAAGTCTGTCAGGAGTTCTACAAAGTGTCTTTTCCACTCTATTAAGACACCTGCTCTGTCTGTGAGAAGGTTGCCTTCTTTGTCCAAGCAAGAAGACTTTACGTTGGTAGGGAGTTTCCTTAGTTTATTTACCATGCGGAAGAATTCCCTTACTTCTTTACTTCCATGCAGATCCTCGATTTTTCGAAGTACTTCGTGCTCTTTTAGCCTTTTCTTCCTACGATGGAGTCTCTTCTCCTCTCGTCGGAGCCTCCTGTACTCCTGGACATTACTTCTTGTGCCCCTCTGTGTCATAGCTTGATATCCTATATTTTTGCGTTGGGTTGCACCTTCGCATTCATCATCAAACCATAGGAAGCGACACTCCTTCTGAGCTGGTCCCAGAATTATCTCAGCTGTCCTATGCAGGGCTTTAGAACAAGTCTCCCACTCCTCTTCCACGGATCCACAGTCATTCTGTGTTAACTGTAGGGCCTTGTCAAGCTCCACAGTATAATTGTTCTTAACATCTGGGTCTTGGAGTTTCTGCAAGTTGAACCTTTTAATTCTACGATTCCTGCTGCACAGTCTGGACGTGGAGATCTTGGCTTTAAGGTGTGCTATTGAGAGATAATGGTCAGAATCAACATTAGCTCCTCGGAATACCCTCGTATCGAGTAGATTTGACTTGTGTCGCCTCCCTATCAATAAGTGGTCGATCTGATTGACCACTGATCTGTCTGGAGTTATCCATGTGCCTTTATGAATCTTCTTGTGCGGGAAGAGTGTAGTGCCGACCACTAGATCTCTGGAAGCTGCAAAGTTCAATAGCCGGGCTCCGTTTTCGTTACTCTCTTCGTGGAGACTGGTTTCCCAATGGTTGGGATATAGATATCTTCCTTCTCAACCTTTGCATTAAAGTCTCCTGCCACTACCTTCACATCATATTCTGGGCATGCATCAAGGGTTCTTTCTAGGAGATCGTAGAACTGATCCTTATCCTCTTCATTAGCGACTTCTGTGGGAGCATGAACGCTCAAAATACTGTAATTGTAGAATTTCCCACGGATGCGGATGAGACATATTCGCGAGCTAATGGGCTTGAATCCGATAACGAGTCGTCTATAGTCTCCTCTCACCACAAACCCAGATCCGAACTGATGTACCGTATCATTACAGCTGTAATATACAGAATGCTTGCGCTTCTCCAGGATACCACTTCCTATCCATCGAATTTCCTGGATGGCAACAAGGTCGAGTTTATAGCGGTCGATTTGATCTAGGAGCAGTTTGAGTGCTCCGGGTCTGTATAATGAACATGTGTTCCAATATCCAAGATTGAGAATCCTTTTAGGAATGCCGGGTCTTTACCGTTAGATCTGTTTAAATCCGAGGCTTTCGTGTGGGGTTTCTGGATAAAATGATTTCGGATAGCGGGGCTATCAACCCTCTCTGCGTACCCTAGTCTGCTAGTGGGGCTGCCACTTATTGCCTGCAGACCTGCATCCCCATCCGGGGCGGCATCCAAGGGGAGGTTGCCCTTGGGTGTGTACTGTTGGTGACCTTTGACTGCTGTGTGGGGGCGAGTGTAGTATGCTGTACAGTGTACTGTGTGTATGTGGGTGTACTGTACCTCCAACCTGGAGGACCAGTGGCTGACTGCGGTACAAGGCCAGGCGGTGGGGTCACCACTTCCCTACGCCAATAGGTTTCATCAGTAACAGTACGAAAAATCTTCTTCAAATTCCAAGTCATTTTGAAATAGATACACTTAGGCCCACAATAACAATACAAAACACCTAGGGAAGGTTACGATAACAGTAGAAGAATAATTGAAGTAAGTGACACCTGAGCGCTGGTGTCAACAGACATTAAAACAGACAAGTAAATTTAAATATTTTTTAATAATTTAATTGAGTTTAGGTAAAGTTTTTTATCAATTTCAAGCTCAATATAACACCGTACCTTTGTTACCTCTCATATAGAATAGCGCTCGCCACCTATCGGTCAATTTTCAAACTTAACTGTTACCGACATATTATTGCTTGTTTAATGACGAATTAATAGAAAATCATTAGATTTTATTATTGCTAAATCTTCCTGTAGCTATAAAGATGATGTAGTTAAAATTTGGTACAGATTGGTTAAGTTGTTTACGTGGTTAGTCATAACAAATCGAAAAATGGCTTGTCCTTTTATATTATACTAGCTGAAAGTACCCATCTCCGCTACGGTTTAATATCATTAGGTTTATGGATAACTTAAATTAGTAAACGTTAAGCTTAACGTTGATAATTATTATTACTTAAATATACCATCTATGAATTTCATTCTGAGACTAATATCAATAAGTAAATTTGACAATTTGCAAAAGTCAATTTTATGTTATTTTAACAGTGATAACTACTTGGAAATCTTGTAGATCTTGAAACAGACTCAACAGCAGCTCTGAAGTCCTTGATATACTTGTTATGTTCATGAAGAATTTTGTGGAGTTAGCCTACGAATGCAGGCTTGATATTTTGAAAGTAACCACAGCGAATGCCTCTTTCATGGATGTCATCACCAACAAAATTTATCTGAATAAAAGACGATTGCTGCTATGTTCCAGGCATCAGCCTCCCTATTCTGTGATATACCGATCCTCGCACCTCAAATGTTGGCTTGAAATCTCCCTCTTTTATCTCTTTTTCTCTAAATGACGTCATTTGGAAACAACCGTTCTGTTTCCAAATATTATTTAGAAAATGCTCAGCCTCAGGATGTTCAAAAGTAAGGAGGCTGTGCATATTTTTGAAAGGGAGGAAGTTGGACTTTCCCATTATTGTAGCACGTGGCAGGGCTCTCGTCCTTCCATTTTACAGCATAATACCAATGTCATGTAGACTGTTGTCGAATATCGACTATTTTGTCTTTTGCATATTTACCTTTTGGGTCATACTGGCTGTAACCTTTCCATTGAACATCTTTCATCGTGATTTGTTACAGCTACACGTTTAACATGAGGATTATTTTCTGATTACTTTTTAAAGACTTTTTATGGATTTCAGGATAGGTTTTCTTATACTTCTGTACAGCCCCTCTAAGTATATGTGGGTGATTCTCAAAATGTGTGTACAGCATATTTTTCAACTTCGGGTTGGCTCTCTTTATGTTTGTTAACCATTTTTCTAATAATGTCAGGATGATTTGTCATTTATTTCTTAATAGCTTCCCTGTTTCCCTCTACATGTGCTTAGTTGTTTGTTGCGAACTGAATCTGTGAATCATTTCCTACGTTGTTTACTTTTAGAATGGTGATATTAATTTAATGTTGCAATAGACTCATCTGAAATGAGAGCAAAGGTAGATTCTAGGTTCAAGGAATGAAATTCAGAAAGGCTAGGTACAACTTGTCCAGATTCGAGAAATACAACTTGGGCCTGGTTGAGAAAAGCCGATTTGAAAAGGGCCAATTATAGTTCAGAACAATTATCTTGTGACCGGAAAGCTGAAGGAAGAGTAGTTGGGGACGAAGCTACTGGTGAAGCAAGGTTGGTGGGTTGCTTGTAAGGAATATGTACATCGAACTGGCTGGCCTTATACCTCATCATCAGAGAACATAAGTCTTTTAACCCCCTGTTTAACAATAGTCTTTTAACCCCCTGTTTTACAAAAGTCTTTTAATAGCTTCTCATCACGAAACAATTCAAACTTGTAAGGTTACACCTCTGCAGCTACCATGAGTTCACAGAAAGTACCATATTATAAGGTTTCGACATCGATCGTATTTTTGTTTGATTACAACTATAACGAACTTAATTTGTGGTCGAAGTGTGCGGCTTAAGCATCTAACCTATTTCTTTAACTTAGCTTATTCCCATATACCATATGATATGATAATTAATCTATTATTATTCACCCAATAAAAATTGTAATCGCATTTTTTTGCGAATCAGCCGCGATCCAGGCCGATTTTTTAAAATTTCTTTCTTAGCGAGCACCTACGGCCTTAGAGGAAGCTACATATCGAATTTCATTCCAATCCGTTCGGTGGTTTCCGAGATTTCGTGTTAAATGAGTGAGTGGTATTTGACAAATATATAGTAGATTATAGATAAGAAATAATAAAATCTTTCAAAACCCATCCAGATTTCTAATAGAACAAATTCTAATCCCATTTTAAATTTATTTCCTAACAAATTAGGATTATTTTGTATTATCCTAATTGTATTGATTGTTACGGCTGAGGTCTCTTGTAATTAAGAGATGATCTCGAACACGTATTTCAAAAATGTTAACTGTAACGTTTGAGGAGATTAATTCAGACACATAAACAATATGTATAATTTTACAAATAAATATGAACAATTTGTACAAAATTAAATAAGAATATGAACAAAATGAACAGACATTATTAAAGGTTTAATTATATACAAAGTAATTATTAAACATATAAACCTTCAACTTTAATATATAAACCTGACACCATACAATGAAGTCTATGGCTGCAATGGTGACAACACAAACACCTGAGCCGTTTTGTTGACAGGTACGAACAAGTCCAGATGGGGTCTTTAGGAGTTCTTGGTGAGATAAAACTTGCAAGAAATAGCTCTTGGAGGATTCTGAAAGTTCATACTGAGCCCATGAGTAATCTTCCTTTCAATGAGTAAAGGTTACAACAAATAGGAACTGTCCATTTGTCATGGCGTCTTTTACCAAACTGAAGCGTGGCTTCTAAAAAAACATATGACTGTCCGACTTTGTTCTCATCAATAACAGCTATTTCTTATCGTTTAGTATAAAATTTATACAATAGACTAAAAACTGTTTTTTCATTTTCGTTTTCCTTTATTTTATTTAATCGGCACACCTAAACCAGACATTTTGTATTACCTCGAGCAGCCAGGAACAAGAATCTGGAATAATAAAATTTTCAGATTCCTAGTAAATAATTGAAAAATAATATAAATACAATTCACGATGATTTATCAACTAATTACTTACAATTTATCTTCTCAACGGTTTTTTGTATCCAACAATTCAAGCATGTTACATCGGCAACTCATTTTGAACCCAAATAATCACTAACCAATCGAAAGAAATTAGAAAACTCGCTCAGTAAAATCTCAGAAATAAACAGCACGAGAGATGAGCTGCTACTGAGAAGTGGGAACATGGTTGATCGCGCTTGAAGTAACTACTTATTTCCAGCAATTTCCAGTACAAATCTCCCAATATCCAGGCCACCTGCACCCGTTTTTCTTGGAAACCAAATATTCTTATTCGTAAATGTCCTAAATTAGCTAGACTGAGGGTCAGCGATGAAAGTTAAATTCTGACGAACTTATTCAATATTTTTTAGAAGGGTGAGGGAAACGCACACCTAGCGACCAACGCCGACTTAAAGGTTTAATTATATATAAAGTTATAATTAAACATATAAACCTTCAACTTTACTATATAAACCTGACACGATACAATGAAATCTATAACTGCAATGGCGGCACAAGCCAATGAATAAAGCACTTCAACCGTTTGTTGAGCGGTAATGAACCACAGTCCAGGTTGGGTCTTCAGAAGTTCTTAGTGAGATAAAACTTGGAAGAAATAGCTCTTGAAGGATTCTGGAAGCTCATACTGAGCCCATGAGTAATCTTCCTTTCAATGAGTATAGGTTACAACAAATACGAACTGTCCATTTGTCATGGGATCTTTTACCAAACTGAAGCGTGGCTTCTAAAAAAGCATATGACTGTCCGACTTTGTTCTCATCAATAACAGCTATTTCTTATCGTTTACTATAAAATTTATACAATAGAAAAAAAACAAAACAATTAAATCTTAGTAATTAATTGTAATGTAGATGGGGTAAAACAATTATACAATATCGTTTGAACCTAAATAACAAGTGACCCCATGTGCATTAAAAATAAATAAATAAATACATGCTGGCCTCAACAACCATCATGCCTACCTCAAAAGGGTAATATTTTTATGGGCAGTGATATTTGATGTGTTCAATTTTCAATAAATTTCCTTCTTCTTTCAGATAATCGCCTCAATCACTACATACTTGGTCATGTTGATCCAATTCAGTGACCCTCTGTTGGGAGAACTAAGGCACAGCTATAATATCTCCGCAACGACAACTTAATGTTAAACATCAATTATGAATTTAGTTGATAATAAATATTATAGATTAAATTAACCTCAACTTTTAAGATTTACTCTACACTTTATGGAAAATGTAATTTTTGTTTTGTGATGCATTATAATCAGTGATGGGCCATTCTGGGTGAAACGGAACTTGGAACTGGTTCCAGCAATGAGCCGGTTTGGAATGGAACGAATCACCTAAGATTTTCGTTCCACCTGGAACGAAAACCGGCACCAAAAGATTTTTTGTTTTGTTCTCTCGGTGTAGTAGAGTTTAGATTGCATCTCTCGTTTCGTTCCACCCAAAGTCGTTTCGACTGCTTTGTTCCGTTGATCTTACTGTCTCTTTTTTCGTTCGTTTACCGTTGAATTCTACAAGGCCTAACTTGTGGTAAAATGCGAGAAATTCTTAATTAATGTCATTACTAATTTCGGTCTTCTTAATTGCTGATCATATTCGAAATTTTACCATAAGGCTATGCAAAATAACCCTACAATTGTAAACGAACGAAAGAAAATGATTTTTCACATTCGTTAGTTTTACATATTGTCGACGATAGAATCTACAAAACTATATTTTTCTAAAATATTATAAATTGCATGTTCGCAGTCAATGATTTTAAATATACATATATACTTTTCCAGATTCTCAGTTAATATAACAGATAATTATCAGTATCAGCCGCAGCTGACAGGTACTAAATGTAATTTGTGTCATATAAAATAAGGGTTAATAAAATATTTTCACATGTAGTATTAACCATTTATTGTAACCTTCATTATTCATTTAGAGACCAACAGATGATATGATATATCAGATTTTCATTAACAACAGAAAGTTGAATGAACCACATAACACTGAAGCATTAAGAGTTAAGTAGTTTTATGAAAACAAGATTAGATAATGTTAGAATTATTATACTGTCATATCACACAGAATTGAATTTCAAACAATTTAAACAAATGGTTGACCTTTTTTATTTTTACAATTTTTGTTATTATTTATTTATAGAATACATTTTTTCCCCTTTATTGTAAATAAAAAATACATGAAAAGATAAATAATTTAAAAAAAAAGTAATGTATTATTGTACTATTGTGAAATAATTTATAAAAATATTAGGTAAAGGTTCGGAAGCCTGACACCACCAAACTGGCTTGACCCGTGCTACACCGACCAATTCGATCCTTACGCTTCACTTTGAGTTTACATTTATCGATAGTTCTTTCTTATAACCTCACATTTAAACAATCACTTCTACAGTTTCAACTTGGATTGTGTTGTTTAGTGTGTTATATTGATATTTAGTCTTCTTAAATGTAAATAAGTGAAACAGAAGTTAACAACATGAGGATTAAGTGTTTTATCAATTCATATTTTCTTATTTCATCTTATCTTATGTGTAAAAGTGTGACAAAAAATTTATTTTTGTAGATTACAGTTTTCAGTATCTTCAAATTCGTACTCGAATGGGTGTGTTTCCACCCGGGCACAGTGTTAGCAGAAATTAAACTCTTTTTGTTATGGTAGTTGTTTAAATATTCCAAAAAGATTGCTAAAATTGATTGATTGATGTCTCACAAAACCACTCATTGCCCGACTTCATGCTCAGCGGGTACAATTTGTCTTATATTGAAACTCCAGCAACGTTAGGTAATACCTGTATTGATTTAATGTTGTCCAGAAATCTCGATGTATCTTGTTTGCTTTTTGTGTCGTACTTTTCTTATTACAGACCTATGATTAATAAAGCTATATTGTAACACAATAATTATTGTTTCCTTGTTTCCTAACAAAGTTTCCTTGCTTTTATCTTAACTACATAAATAAAAATATTTTATTTTAAAAAAATAACCCGTTACATAAACGTATTCACGTACAACACGGCCGTGTCCATGACACAGCCACACACCTATTTTTTTTTTTTTTACTTTAAGCAAATGGTGGTACTAATAACTTCGACTTCGACCATATTCCCCATCCCCGAAACATGTTTTTCTCGGAAGTGACCTCTCAATTTATTTCTATTTTGACACTTGTTCAGAAGGAGTCAAATTAGTTTCCTTTAAGACAGTAAACATAGTGTAACCTCTAAATGCGCTAAACATGGAGTTATAGTACTATGGAGAGGCCCTTCCCGTATATTGTTCCGTGAGGGGCGAGACCAAAACACTAACCGGCCACGCCCACAATGCCCAACTGGCGACTTGCATTCCATATGGGCTAGGGCAATTGAAAGGGTTCGTAATAAATAAAATAAGTAAATCATTAAAGTAAATAAATCACTAAAACAAAATAACAGCAGTATAAAGTCTAGGAAACCAAAATTTGAACTAATAAACGGCTTATATACTGATTATACGGTTCACTCCAAAATGGCTGGCTACCCTGGCTATTGAGAGGTAAGCTTCTCTTCACTTGTCTATAACTCCATGTAAGAAGGGGACCATAAACTCGAATAATTACAATTGATGAAGTGAACAATACATTTCTAGTACTGTAGAATTTATAAAGAAAATTAAGTTATATTATTTTATTTAATGTTCGTTACTTTATTCATTACTATTTTTTTCTCTTTATTTATTTTATTTATTTATTTATTTATTTTTTTATTTTTTATTTTTGTAAATCTTATGTATAAATAAATCACTAAAATAAAATAACAGTATAAAGCCTAGGAAACCAAAATTTGAACTGATAGGAGGTTGATATACTGATAATACGGTTCACACCAAAATGGCTGCCTGCCCTGGCTATTGAGAGGTAAGCCCCCTCCACTTGTCTATAACTCCATAGCGCAAAAGTTTTTTAACCCATTCTGATGACGTCACTACATTATCCAAGATAAAAATGGGCTCTTGTGTTTTTTATTGCTGAACATGAAATAAACAATGTGTATATATATATATATATATATATATATATATATATATATATATATATATATATATATATATATATATATATATATATATAAAAATATGTTATTAATTGTTTTAATTAATAAGTACAAAATTTATAGCAATTCATTTAGTCAATATTTTTTATATTTTACAATTCCAAAAAAAAAAAAAAAAACGAATAATACATAAACAATAAATACAAACAGAAGAGCATTTCCACATTTTATAATAATATGAAAAAAAAAAAGTTATAAGGATTTATAAAAAAAAAAAAAAATAAAATAATAAAATAAAAAAAATACATTTTTACAAGTTATAATAATTAAAATTGATTAAGACAATAATATCTAAGGTCACAAAAGTAGTAACAGCAATTGCATCAATTGCTTCCTCGTGTCGTGATTTTTTGTAATTCCGTTATCTAATCGATTTAGTTTATTTAAATGAAAGAAATAATTCATTTTTGATTACTTACTTCATTTTTTCTACGCTATTCCAGTTCAAAATATTTTCTAACATTCATCCATTTAAAATATGTAATTATTCAAATATTTATTTCTACAGTTATCTTGTCTTTGATACTCCAACAGCAGATGTTTCAAGCTATTTAAGATCTATAAGTTATAATTTTTACATTTTTCATTAGATTTAATTCTTATGCTGTCATTTTCCAAAAATATTTTTAAGTAGTCATCTTTGGCTAATGGTTCTCAGTTTAGTTCTGTAATAATAATCTTCCGGCTGAGGGTTTTTAAAATTTGAAATTTTCATATAGGGGAAGGTGCTGTAAATAAAGCACAGTTGTACATTTTTAACTAAGAGAGAGTGGGAGAAGGGAAATTGAAATTGTTAGAGTGGTACTGCTGCAAGCATCTCCCTGCAGATCCACGTGTGTTTTCAAGATAGTCAGATCAGCAGTTTAGTAGAAATTATTATTTTTAAGTTTTTTTTCTTCCAAATCCTGACCAATCTAACCAGTGATTTAAATTTTTTTAAGAACTACACTTAGGAATTTTCTAGGCAGTAATATTTCATTGGGTTGTCCGATAAATATATCATAACTTCGTATGTTTTCATATCAGTTATCACTTACGGGTAAAGTGAAACAGAGCTTTCCGCACAACTTGGCGTTCAGTTGTACCTGTGGACACCATTGCCAGCTGAACCTGTGGACAGATAGTTAAAGTGTCCAGAGGCACAACAGATTTTTCTATTAGTTTATTCATTCATTACTTCAATTATAAATATTGCGGAAATGTTTGCAGGCAAATGCGTGATATAAAATGCCTAAATTTGGATACCTACTATTCGTATAACCTTTTTTTTTAAGAGGAGAAAACTCGCCACTCACTAATTATAACAAACTATTCAACTAGTGAAGATAGTGATTTCAGAAATATGATCTTGGCTGATCCATCAAGCTAAGATTGTAATTTTTTGGATGAATTGATGAATGATTATGAACAAGGTAATGAAATTGAAGATGAAGAAATATATATTGGTAGCTATGTTTTGTGTTATAAAGCATTTTATTGCTTTATTTACTTGAAGCAAATTTCATCAAATGATAGAACCCCAAAATTTATTCTTCCGGACATCGCTACTGATTATGAAATTGAAATAAAAGATATCAAAAGAAAATTACCACCGCGATCTTTTATAACTGGCACTGGGAGATTATGTAAACAATTATATTTTCCACATCGTTTCATAGAAACGATCTCAAATGATTCGATTTTTTCCATTAATAAAAGTCTGTGAAGCTCGTTAAGAATAATTATAGGTACATAAAAGATTTATTTTTGTTAAAAGGTTTAAAAATAAGTTACGTTTCTATTTACTTTCATACGCCAAATCTAATGTTGTCACCTTTCTAGTCGGGTTTCTAGTTTAATTATCAAGTTGACTTTTCTTGTTTAAATATTCTATTTTGTTTAGTACATTTTATAAAAAAAATATTGCTGGTGTGTTTCTCTAAATATCATTTCAATTATTCCTATAAACCTATGAAGAAATGAATGTCCATTGGTACAACCACTAGTGTCCACAGGTACAAAGGGGGAAGGTACCTATGGACACTAATCAGTAAGTTACTAAACATTATTTTCTGTAAAAATAAAATTACTTTTCAAAATAAAGACACCAGGGTTCGATAGCCCCTTAAATTTCTTGCTTTAAGATAAATAAAGCACCGAAAATTAGAAAAATTTATGAGTGAAAATTGTCCACAAGTATTGGACAATATAATACAGGTGAGGAAAATTTTAAAACTAAAAACTGATATTATTTTCAATTCCTCATCTCAAGATATATGTAAATAATCAATATTTTTTTAATTTGATTAAATTTCACGTATAAGGGTTTTATGGTGCGTTAAATCGAGAATTGAGGTCAGTTGTTCATGAAAAAAAGTTTCCACTGATTTACAACGGATTTTCTTGAAATTTTGTCATTTTTTGTAGTCATTTTTGAGCACCCTAAAGGCGGATAGTGTCTTGGGCATAACAAAAGTATTTTTATATCTAATAGCATACATAACTGCAATTAAAAGTGAAAGAATCATTTCTCTATCTTGACTGAGAGCTGAGAAAAAAAATAAAACGTGATTTTCATATTTTTTTTTTTCTCAGCTCCTAATGCTCATTGGCGGCTATAACTCTAGTTTTGCACTATCATAGGTCCCTACTACCCACACAAAAATCGGCATTCAAATCTGTGCGTTACAACTGCAAACGTCACCTTGTCAGTATGTTTCTTGTATTCTTAACGTTTTATGGGCGCCTTTCCATGAATTGCTAAAAAGGATAATGCCATAGGCATACTGGAGCATTATGACTTTGTTGAGCATTTATTTTTATTAGTGGAAATCCCAGTAGCCCCGTTATTTTGAGAATATGATATGATATATAACAGAAATAAAATAAAGAGTACTGGGCTTTGTCTCTCATCCTGAAGACGACCTGAGCTAATATTGATGCTTTCTGAAGTAAATTTGATGAACTTCATTGCCAGTAACAATAAACCATCACCGTAATATTTACTAAACTCATTTCTTATTTTATTATTAAATATTCTATTTTATTAAAGTTTAGTATTTGTTTTTTTAATAGTGTGCCACCTCAAGTCAAAATTGACCCAACTTCCGAATCCACACTTTTTACTTGTGTTCCAGCTTACAATAACATAATAATAGTTGTTGATTTTAACACAAATCTCCTATCCGTTTCTCCTGATAAATCTTATTTGATGGACTAAGCTTATTCCCATAATCTATGCATCATACCCTTTTAAACCTACTAACTATGCCATATATCTAAAGGATACTGTTTTTCAGATCTGCCAGGATCTGACGATTTTTTGAGGCCGAAGGACATCCTTGGCCACTCTCCTCACCCACCTAGAATTATTTTTCGTCCAGAGTAAAAAGGAAGTTTACTCATTAGTGAGCTAGTGTTATTTAATATAAAAAGAGTAGTGCTCTTGACGTTTTCTACTCTCCTAATATCAAACTACCAAACTACGCATACCGCCCTCGCGTTCCCCAAAAACGTATCGCTCTTGACCAATTAGGTCACCAGTAAAACCTGTGAATGACCAAAAGTATTTACTTTTCAAACAAGCATTATAGAAAAACTTGATAAATTAGATAAAAACTGTTTATTTATTATAAAAGTATACAAATAGGGATTTCATTTTTTAAAAACTACATCATCCATATGTGACTCATGGTTATTATGACACTGCTGTAACCCGGAGACCAATTTGAATGACCACTTTACAGGTGTATTGTGAAATGTTCTGTATTTCCTCAGGAATACGTTCCTTTAATTCCTCAAGAGACCCTGGGTTGCTGTTAATAACTTTACTTTTAAGCTATCCCCAAAGAAAAAAATCCATTGGGGATAAATCTGGGCTATAAGGTGTCCAGTTAATGTCACCTCTTTTGGATACCACTTTTTGTCCAAACATTGCGAACTGCACTCATTGAGCCATTGGAGGTGTGACATGTTGCCGCATCTTGCTGAAACCACGATCGTTGATTAAAACCATCGAAATTTTGTAGTCCTTAAGTTTAAAAAAACTCTGTAGCATGGCAATATACCGCTCTATATTCACTTTAACAGCATATCCTCTTAGTAGACCAATAATGCCTCTTGTTGATAAAGCTACCCATACACTAACCTTGGGTGAATGCAGGGGGTTTTGATGCTTTAGGATTAGTGCCACTCCAATATCTGCGATCTTGTCTGTTTACGTGTCCGTTGGAAGTGTGCTTCGCCTGAGAAAAAAATGTTGGTAAAACTGGTGAACCACTCTAACATTTCGTTAGCAAACTGGAGCCGGTGAGTAGGATCTTGAGGTTTTAATTCCCGTACCATTTGAATTTTTTATATATGTATATGTAAATCTTTGTGGAGAATACGGTTTAAAGATGTTATAGGCACGTATAAGACGCTTGGCTGCTTTCGAGTAGAGAGGCCAGGTTGTTGTAACCTATCTCCTCGAACTTCTGCACCCATTTCCTAATCAGTTGAATTAATGGAGCTTCATTTTTATGCCAAATTTTGTAATGAGCTCAAAATTTGTAATACGCAGAACGCACGTAGTGCTCCGCTGAACGACGTTATAGCACTCGAATTCCATTCGCTGCTCTTTTGTTCCGTAACCCCTCCGCCCACCCTGCTGTCCCTTACCCCATCCAGCTACCAATTCAAAAGTAGACGGACTTTTGGTCCACCCCGTATTATCTGGCTACTGGCCCTATCCGGACCGTAATGAGGACCGTCAAAAAAACCTCGATTTTTTTTTCCCACTTTTTTCAGAATTTCGTATATATCTCAAGAGCCATGCATTGTACCAAAAAATTTCTTCAATTCTTCTTTAAATTATATAAAATTACCTACAATTTGAGCTCAAGATCTGCTCTGTAGCTCTCATAATTTCGGAGATTCAGCTCTTCAAAGATCGGGTAATTTTCCAAGTCTCATCCCTGCGCATTTTTTCCATTTTAACTCTGTTGTAGAGCAATTTTCACCATTAATTTATGCACTTAGCTGAGAGGGCAATAGCTCTATCATTTTCAAAAACCGAAATTGGCAAATTCTGAAATTTTGCTACTTGAGAGTCTGATAATAAGCAGGACTTTTTCACTGGTGCTGCTTATACTTTCGTATGGCATAACGATTTGGGGAGGTACTTCTAATTATATTTAAACCCTTCAGATAAGCTTAATTATTTTAAACAAACCAAAAAGGATTAATACGAAGCAACTGCATAAAAAATGTTTATTGCTTCCTAGTCTACCAAAGGTAGCACTTTTTGAAGGGAAAACATTTTTTTCCTACAAAATCAAAATTTCCACTCGAGTTTTATGTTTTATTAGAACACCCTGAACAAATTTGGTTCAGTATCGGTCTGTGGTCACTTTCCTTGCCCCCACTAACTTTCTCAATTTTTATCCGATTTCAATGAAATTTACAGGTAGTATGTAGTTTGTAGTCTAGATGGCCCGCTACAAATGTAGTTGCAATCGAATCAATAGAAGGCTTTGTACAATCGTTAGAAATTACATGAGATTCTGTAAAAATGTATTGCTTGCGAACTAATCGTCGAATCCGGTTGACACTTTCGAGGTAGTTAGGAACTAGCATCGGCATTGTTTCCTTTAAATTCGTTGTCGATCGGATTGAACTATCCAGTTGGACAGTTTTACTCGTATAATCTACCAATTCGAGAAAGCTATGTGCCATCCTTCTGGGCAGACGATTTTTTAATAATACGAAAGAGCTACTGGGCTTTCCGCTTTGTGCATAAATTAAAGGTAATAATTTCTCTATAACAGAGTTAAAATAGAAAAAATGTCATAGGATGAGTATAGAAGCCGATATTCTATTGCACAGATGACTTAAAGTAGGCTTGGAAAATTTTTGGAAAAATTACCCGATCTTTGAAGAGCTGAATCTCCAAACTTATTAAAGCTACAGAGCAGATCTTGGACTCAAATTGTAGGTAGTTTTATCTACTTTAAAAAAGAAGTTACGAATATTTTTCGTACAAAGAATGGTTCTCAAGATATTTACGAAAATCTGAAAAAAGTGGGAAAAATCAAGGTTTTTTTACCACCACGGAGCTAGTTGTTGGAAGTTGCAAATTTGGTTTTACACTACTCGCATGTATAACAACATATCAAAAAATCAGAACTTCTTCATTTTTTCCCATGTTTGCCTTTTTTTTTTTGTCTAATTTGACTGGCCTATTACCATTGCTGCTATTTTTTTTATGGTTTCAAGCTGGAGGAAATTGAGAATGTATCCAGACCATAATGAAGACAGAAGACATATGGCCAATGGCCCACAGTGGAACGAATACGTATTCTAAGTGGAAAAAAGTCATATCAACGAATCATCAATTTCGGTTCACTGTTAATAAGAACGATGTTCAATTAAAGGATTCCATAAATATTATTAGCTTAATCGCTCTGCAGCTCCAGGGGAAAATAAATGAAGACCCAATAGTGCCCAGATCCAATGTGACTGAAATAATTTTTTTTGGAAATCCAACGATATAATCTATTATTATGGATGAACGATATTATTGCACATAAGTTGTGGTTTTTATTTGTAATAGCTAACTATATTTACAAATGTTACTGTTTTAAATAAATAATTTAACACTTAATTTTAACTTCATTAATATATTTTTGAAATGGCACCGCGTGACACCGTCTTGAAACCTTTTTGATTACAGACAAATGTATCTATATTAACTTTTTCAAGAAAAATCAGCTGCTAATAACTGCCATTTTAGTAATCATATCGATTTTTCTTCCAGATTCAACTACATTGCTAACCTCTACAGTATAACGAAAAATGAATTTTAAGTGGAAAAACGAATTAAAGTTTTAAATAAATTAATTTAAAGAGTAATAATTTCTAACACTTGTATTGTATACTAACTTTACCAGCACAATGGTCTGTTATGTTAACAATTTGATAGATTTTCCTTTTCCGGTACAACGTTAACAGTTCGTCGATTGGAAATATTTTCCTTATGGAAGAGTTCTAATAAAAATTAAATATTGGCCGTAAAACACGACGATGAAAAATAAATTGTGTTTTTTTACGGCCAATATTACAGGCAAATGACAAAAGTGTCGAAGAAATGAGGTGTTATTTTTGAAGGAAGTTCAAGAATGGTTCTTAAAATCAGATATTATATTTTCATTTGAACATTATCAAGATTCACCAGGAACATTGCACAATTTGGCGCCTCCAGGTCGACCTTCAAAGAGTTTTGAAGAATGTGGTGACAAAGGGTAAAAAGAAGAAGATTCAAGATTTGCAAGAAACCAGAAGCTACCCAGAAATCACATTTTCAGCTGAGGTTGCCGTGCGATCATGTGGAAAGCGAGACACTGCAAATATTAAAAAAAAAAAACTAACTACCGGCCAGACCGCCAGACAATTAAAAAAGTTAAGATTAGATTCTGCAAAAAAGAGACCACTAGCACATGGTGAGTCCTCAGCATGTTAAATTGACTGCAAATTAACTAAGTGCAAATATAATTTGACCCAAAAACGTGCGATGAGTTTCAAAATATATCTCTCGTGTTATGCCGTATAAGAAAGAAAAATTGAATTTGAGAAAACCGAATTGAAAAAAATTTTAAAAGATAAATTGGGTTAGTAGTGGATAGGCCAAAACCTGGTTTTGGGACCTCGAATGACGGAAATACGGCAAGAAGATTTTTATTAAATTACCGACAAGGAAATTATGCATATGTTTTATTATATTCTTAGTGCAATTAATTCTTGATTTGAGTTAGATTTTGACGAATTCGAATCATATCTGGAAGTGAAAATAGATTTTTACCTTAACCTCTATCCTTGGTTTTATATGCCTGTAACAGTGCATAAGTTACTATTCCATGGCCCAGAGATTGTTAATAGAACTTAGTTAATAGAACATTCTCACTCTGATTATTTAAATAAATATAAATGATCGTTTTACCACAATACTACAAATTTTTGTGAACACATTCCAATGAAAAAAAAAGCATACCGAAGTATCTAGGTATCATCCCAGATTAATCCAAATATTTATGCAAATAATGAAATTTTAAATTTGATAATTTATTGACAACGATAAATCGAGATTATTTGTCCGGATTATTGATTCGTGGCTTATTTTATTTTATTGTAATGAGTAGAAGTTCATAGAAGATTGTTTTAAAAAATTATTTTATTTTTTTTTTTTTTTTTTTTACAAAAATACCATTATTTTTCCAAAATATTGGAAATTCGTTGTCCTAAAATATTTTAAACATTTTTCCCAAACACTGTGACTAAAAAAAAAATAGAAATTGGGAACAAAACATTTTTTTCCAGTTAAAAGTGCTATTCGGCCCACTGTGTGGCGTCTAGCTACAGCCTAAAAAAAAATATTTTTTTTTATTTCAAAACATCTTTATTCAAAAGATAAATAGTACATTGATACATATATCATTAAAATAAAATGTATCTAGACAGAGTTTTACAAAATATCATCCTTTTGGATGTTTTAATGTGATTGAATGTTAGAAAAAACATAGTGTTACAGATAAAAAGCGATATTCAGTGACGATGTTACACTGAGATTAAGGTAGTAAAAAAGGAAAAAAAAAAAGGATAAATAATTAAACAGATAGGAAAAAAAATAAATAAAAAATAAAATAAATAAATAAACAGAAATTAAAAGAGAGTTTTAAGACGGGAATTTGTCCTTCCATTCCAGTTGGTTGGCTTTGAAGGAGGATTTAAAGAAGAAAAAAGAGGATTGGACAGGGTAGGTAGCATGTCGTAAAATTTGATGTGACGTTTCATGTACTGAACAGGGTTTTCTAGATTAAATCGAGATGCAAAATCAGTCAGTCGGTCTGTACGCCAAGGGGACTGTCTTCGTATAGTCATTAGTGTTCTATTTTGGAGTCTGTTTAATTTATTGATGGTATCTTGAACTAAGTGCCGAAAAAGAGGAGTTGCATGAAGAAGTCTAGGACGAAGGATAGCTTTATAAAGAAGAAGTTTCAATCGGACAGATAAAGTTGGAGAGCGAAAGAGATGCGAAAGAGAAGTGAATGTTTGTCGAGTGAAGTTTAGACGATGACGGAAATGACTGGAAAAGGTTAGGTGTCGATCGAGTCGAACACCAAGGTAGTTAATAGATGATACAATCGGAATTTCGGTATTATTAAGCTTGATTGGCTGGATCTTTTTCCTTTGGGATTGACGGGAAAATGAGAAAACTATGGCGTCAGTTTTAGAAGGATTTATACAAATACCTAAATTGGAAAGGGAATCTGAAATTTGTTGAGCCACCGCTTGTATATTTTGAAGGGCTTTTGTAGTGCTGATGGAGGAGCTGTAGATCGCAATATCGTCGGCATAAGCTGATATTTCGACGCGTGGGTAACGAGTGCCGATGACATTTGCTGTGTAAATGGAGTAGAGGATAGGAGAAAGTACAGAGCCTTGTGGAACACCAATCCGAGAGGGCTTATATGATGACAAGGAGTTTCCAACTCTATAACAAAAAAGGAACGATTTGAGAAATAAGACCGAAGTAGATTAAAGAGGAAAGGAGGAAATTCGTGATGAAGAAGTTGAAGAAAAAGATTCTCATGTTGAACGCAATCAAAAGCTTTTGTACAATCAAGGGAGATCATAGCAGTAGCGTGATTTTTAAGAAGAGCAGTGGTAACATAATGTTGTACACGTGAAAGTGAATGTACAACATTTAGACGAGGTTGGAAGCCTGTCTGTTCGTAAGGGATAATTGAGAGTTCATCGCAATGAGTTTGAATATGCGGGAGCAATAATTTTTCAAAAAGCTTTCCTAAATGGGAGAGGAGGCTAATGGGACGGTAATGATCCGGATTTAAGCCAGTTTTATTAGGTTTCAAAAGTGGTATAATAATGGCTTTTTGCCATGAGCTGGGGAAATATCCAAGAACTGAGCAATTGTTGTAGATGGAGGTAAGATAATTTAAGGTTATGCGAGGAAGATGGCGGAGAGAAGAATAGCCTGTATATTATCTGGCCCAGGTGCTTTCTTAGGTGCCATTCGAAATATCGTTGCTTTAACTAATTTAGCATCAAAATGGGGTACATCGGAAGATTTAAATGGCAGAAAAGGAGGAACATAAGGAAGAGGTGCAGAAAAATGTTGAGCATAATGATCACAAAGAGCTTGTGCTTGCTCTTGTGCAGTAGGAAGCGGAGAGTGTAAAGTGGGAAGGTTAATAGGAAGGCGTTTATGATAAGATGATCGCGATAATTTCCAAAATTTTTGTAAATTTTGGGAGGCAGCTGTTATTTTATTTTCCCAGATTGAGTTTTTCCATTTTCTGTAAAGCTGGGACATTTGTTTTGTAACAGAACGGAGAGCAATGCGGTCTTCTGGTTGATGGCATCTCCGCCACCTATTTAGCAAACGATGACGGACAGATATTAACCAAAGAATATGTTTCGGAGGTGTTTTTGTAATACTAAAGGTTTTGGTTGGAAAGTAGGGATAGAATGAGAGGCTGCTTCATGGAGCAAAGTGGTGAAACGATCAACTGCGTTGTCTATATCAGCCGTGGTTGGTATATCAGGTAAAGGGGGCAAGGAAGAAGGAGAGTTTTTGAAAAGAAAGGATTGAAATCTTATCCAGTCAGCTTTAGAATAATTGTAATGAAATGAAGAGTTGGGTGGGGTGCTAATAGAGGATATGTGATAGACTACTGGGAAATGATCTGAAAAGGAAATGTTGTTAAGAGTATAACAATAAGTAATAAGATGAGGTGCATGGGTATAAAGTAAATCTATTGTACTAACATGGCCTCGAGAAGACTGAAATGTAGGAGAAGAAGGGTAAATAATAGTTCCTGGAAGTTGTGCGATGGCTTTTCCCCTCGGATTGGAGGAAATATTATTCCACATTTGATGTCTGCTATTAAAATCTCCTATCCTATCACAAACGATGATCTTGGAACAGATTGAAGGAACTGGGTGAAAGGTTTCACTGGAGAAGAAGGACGAGCGTAAATTCCATACAGCTGATGAGGGACTCCATTGACATATAAAATTATACCCAGAAGTTGAATTGAAGGATGAGGGGATGTGGTTTGAAGAAAGCGATGTTTAATGGAATTGTGAACAAATATGGAAACATCAGTAGTATGATAGGAAGAATAAGAGAGAAAACGAGTGTTTAAGGGAAGTGAACCAGTATCAGTAAGAATAAGAATATCAGGGCGTGCAGAAGTAAGAAGGGCGTGAATACCTGGAATGAAAGGAGAATGATTAATATTAAAGTTAACTACCTTAATCTCAACCATTAATGTCCATATTTGATGAGGCCTGAAGAGTGATAAGAAGTGGCTGAAGAGAAGCAGAGAGCTGCTGGATGCTTACTAAGAGAGCCTGGAGTTGAGTGACAATGGGCTGAAGCGTAGAAGTGATGGTTTGTTGTATTATCGGAGTTATCTGCTGAAGGAATGAAACTGCTGGCTGAGGAGAATGCGCTGAGCGAACATGTGTGCGAGATGGCTGCGGTGCCACGATATTAGGAGCTGAAGTTCGTGGAAGATTTGGAAATTCTTCTGAGGATAATGGTGGCGGTAGAGATGATATTGTAGGCTTGACAGGTTTATTTTTTGCAACATTTATGTATTCCAAACGTCGTGTGCATTGTCTAAATGAAGCCGTGTGCTCTTGATTACATCCTGCACAGCGAAGTGGGGAGTCTTGAGGGCAGTCTTTTAATTCGTGATTGCCACTACATTTCACACATTTAATAGGGCGAAAGCAGTAGGTGGAAATGTGCCCGAAGGATTGGCACCGAAAACATTGGCGAATTCCTTCTGATGGTCTTTTTCGTGGTAGTTCGACCCTGTATCTCATGCGATTGACTGATCCGGGAGCCTGGAGATTCTAAAAAAAAAAAAAAAATATAAATAAAAATTAATAGTCTGGCCAGTAGTCCGGACCGTAATGGAGACAGTCTGGCCAATGGCCCTACCCGGACCGTAATGAAGACAACTGATTGGCTCTGGTCGTTGAAGGGCCTCCGTACGTTGTATACAGGGTGAGTATCTCTTAGTGTAAACAAAAAAAAAAATGGGTGAAACTACATCAAACATGTAGCAAAATGCCGCAGATTTCACCTTTCTATTCCAATCCGTTGCAGATATATGATAAACAATGATTTTTTTCATAAAAGCTGTAATATCTCCATTTCGTTTAAATATTTTTCGAATTTTGACGACATTTTCGGATTTAGCATTAAATTTACTTTAATAGCTGAATACCTGTAACCATGAATTTTACAAACTTGGTATCTAAAGAACAGCTTAATCTTCACCTTATTTGGGGAAGTCACAATGTCACAATAATAATAATAAATAAATAAATGTGATAGCATAAGATCCTCTGATCTGGTGTCGCTTTATTGACAGTTTTCCTTTATTTTCTATTAAACAATAATTTTTTTCTTTGCAATAATCTAATAAAGAGTTTATTATGTTTGAAATTCATATTTTCATTAAGGGTTTAAGTCATAATGTTTCATTTACACAAGTAACTGATTTGTATGCCAAATGAGAACACCATGCTTTTTCGGTTTCAAAAGTAAATTTCTCCATGAAATCGAACCAAAATCATTACGTTTAACATATCATTCGAAAGCTTATTAAATTTGCAAGTTTTTGTTAGATATGGCGTTTTGTGGGTAGTTTTTTCGAAAAACGGTGAACGTTGAAGTAATATAAGACATTGTGACTTTCCCAAATAAGGTGAAGATCAAGCTGTTCTTTAGATACCAAGTTTGTGAAATTCAAGATTACAGGTACTCAACTATTATAGAAAATTTAATGCTAAATCTGAAAATGAGGTCAAATTAGAAAAATGTTTAAGGAAATGGAGATATTACAGCTTTTATAGAAAAAAAACGTGGTTTCCTCAAAAAAAGTCATATATCTGCAACGGATTGGAATAGAAAGGTGAGATCTGCGGCATTTTGCTACATGTTTGATGTAGTTTCACCCAATTTTTTTTTTTTTTTTTACACTAAGAGATACTCACTCTGTATGAAAAACAAATAATTAAAATAATAAAATAAGATAAGATAGTTAGAAAACGAAAGAAGAAAAACATTAAAGATAAAAGGGAAGACATTTTATTTTCTAGTGCTCTTCAAAAATAAAAACAATATATTTAATAATATTGATTTATATCAAGAAAAATTACATATATATATATATGACGGTGACGGATTGTCAATAGATCCAAGTTAAATGTAATGTTCAATATGAACATTCATCCCCGGAATCACATCGCGATTTGCGAGTGCCCGGGGGTTATGGATCACTGAAGAGAGAAGATTTAGCCTGGTTCGGATACGACCCCGGTGGCCTAGTTGGATAAGGCGCCACGCTAGAGAGGTGGAAACTTGGGTTCGAATCCCGACCGGGTCAAATCTTTTCTCTTCAAAAATCATTAAATAATATATATATATATATATATATATATATATATATATATATATATATATATAAATGAATGTGTGTATGTCTGTACTCGATAGATTCAAAAACCGTACATCCAATCGCCGTGAAAATTTGGGAAATTATTAGGTATATCCCCGGGAAGGTTTGAAAAAAAAAATTTAAATCAGAGTTGGGGTTCTAGGTTTATGTAAATATCAAAATACACATTTTTTTTTTTTTTTTTTTTTTTTTTCTTTATTTTTTATAAATACTACTTTAGTGCAGGTGTTTGTAAACAATTAGCAATAAAACATATGTTCTAAATTAATCTATATCTATACTATTGTATAAAAGGACAAGCCATTTTTCGTTGGTTATAACGGTACAATGTTATATAGAGCTAGAAATTGATAATAAAATTGGCTTAATTCAAATAAATTATTTAAAAAAAAAGATATAAATATTTAGTGTAACGTGTGGATCCTAGGAATGTTTAATAATCGAACGATATACGGTTAGCGGCGTTCTGCAACTGAGTTTGCATTGGTAAAATTATTAAACCATCTGTGCCAAATTTTAACTAAAAAATCTTAAGAATTCAAGGAAGATTTTAAATAGTATAGTTTACTATAATAATAATTTATATTCACAGTGTTAAGTGGCAGAAGTTTGTCACTCTGTCATTAACTTTTATAGTTAGATAGAAATGAAATCAATAAAATTATTTTTGCTGCACTAAACATTATTGCCTTATCAAAATATCAACTATTTTTTGATATTGTGTTTAAAAATGGGTGACCTAACCATAGCTTTAGATATAGGTTTTAAGAAGACAAATATTTCAATGATTTCAAATTCATTTTAATGTTTTAGGTTTATTTAATAAATTGTACCATTGGTTGTGTGAAAGAGCAGTAATATTAGCAACATTATTATTGAAAAAGTAAATTGTGACATAGAGGATATCTCTGATTGATAGGGTTGTAAGCACTGATAATGCAGTCCATTATCCGCCAGAGTTTCTTCCTAAAACGTCTCCCATCAAAATTACCAACTCATTGATTAGATTTAAGGATTGAATATCCAATACTGCTTTTGAGTAAATCATTGCAATAATACCGGGTTACAGCTTTGAGTGAAAATATATATAGAAATATTGTGAGAGAATAATTCTCAACTGCATTATAAGATTTTTATTGTTAAAAAATAAAACTTCTGTTATTAGTTAAACCTATCTAAGTTCGTTGCTTATATAAGCGGGCGAAGCCGTGGCTGTGGATGCTAGTTTGTAATAAAACAATACGTAAAACCAGCGTTAATGTTCATTATATAGCTCTAAAACGAATGTTTTTCCTATTCTGGTGTTCTTTATGGACACTACGATTTGTTCAAATAATGGAAGAAGAACTTTAAAAAGAGAAACATTATGTAGAACTGTAAACTAGACAAAGCCATAGCAAGAATTTCCTGCTAAGACCAATTACAACATTTGTACTATTAATAGATTTTCATCCTTCGAGAAGATTTTCAAAAAATAAATGCCTTATTGTTACACTGCTTGGGAGATTATTAAATAGTTTACCTTATTATTATAGATCGTACATAGTAACAATATAGTCCTTCAATTGATGTATGATGCGTAGTAAGGTCCATAAGTTTTCGTCCTGTCCTGCTTCCCCTCCTTTAAAAGTGCCAGGACATCTATGCATCTATGCAGGTCCATGCCTGCTCACACCATACCCATCGTCCGCACTTCCTCAGTCCTGTCAGTTATTGTCTTGAAGGAAAAAGTCCCATTTTTTCATTGTTCTTGAGTACCGTGCGGTTATTAAATTCTTTTATAAAGATGGTCTTAATTCTACGCAAATTAAAGAGCACTTGGATTGTATATACGGGCAGTCCTCCCCCTTGCATTCCACAGTGAAAGAATGGGCAAAATTGTTTAAGTTAGGGAGAAAACGTCTAGATGATGACCCGCATCCCGGTCACCCATTGGCAGCTGTCACTTCTGAAATAATCCAACTTGTGGAATCTGAATTGCTGTCTGACTAAAAACCAAGGAAATAGCGCGGGGTTGGGGCATTCAAAAACAAGGGTTTGAGGATCATCTAAGAAAGTCTGCATATGAACAAGGTTAAGTGAATGATGAGTTCCAAAAATTCTTTCAGCTGCTCAAAAACAGGAACTAGTTCACTGCTGCTATGAATTTTTACACGTTTTTTTTTTTTCCCAAGCAGCAGTGGAAGAACATTTTCTTAAAGAAGAAAATTATTTTTTTCATGGTATAGAAATGATGCCAAAGCGTTGTATTAGGTGTGTTGAACTTAGAGGAAAATATATTGAAAAACAGAAAGACTAGTTTTTTTCTTTCACCTTTCCTTCTATCCCAGGTCGGAAACTTTTGGACCTTTCTATGTATATTTCACTTCTATCTGTCGTGTTGATCAATTATAATTGTATTAGTGACAATTAACTGATGAGTAATTTATGATGTTGGTTAATATATTTCTTTTAAAGATATTATAAAATAATAAGATGTTACCAAATGAAGGAATGATAACAAATAATCATGCATGAAAACAAGCGCATGTATAACCTTAATTAATTATCAACGCTTGAAATACTTGAATTCTGAGGATGTGAATTAAAAAAAAAAAAAAAAAAAAATGTCACCGATAAGAATTGTTTTGTAAATTCACTTTGAATCAAAATATGATAAGCTCTCAAATAAATTTGTGGTTCCTATCTCGGAACTTGTTTTCAAGGAGCACTGATATAGCGTGATCTAATTAGGCCAAGCAGTCGAGTGGATAATATGCAACGATACATTGCGCTCCTCTGTACCTTGGTATTGTACCAAACCTTGGTACTGGCCAACCAGCCCGAGGTACTTCTGCAGCAAGGTACTGTCAAGGGTTTTTGGGACAAGAGCATCGGTGGACGTACTTACGCTACGTTCCTCGGGATACCTTACGCCAATCCTCCAGTTGGCAAGCATAGGTTTGAGGTAGGTAATACATATTTTTTCTTTCTACCAGGTTCATTCTTAAGAAGAGTAATATTAAAGAATGAAGCAATTAAGTATTTTTCCGGATAATAATAAAAATTCATTGAATTAATTAAAGATATTATGGATATAATAACGAGGTAATGTCTGGTAATAAATTAATTAAATAAATTAGAGGAGAAACCAGAAGATAAACTCTATATCTCCCAGATTGGCATGAACAATAAACCTATGTCTAATTTACTATTTGTATGTCTTCTGCTTCTGATAAGGAGACTGGCGTCAAATATTGGATCCCAGGAACACCAAAAGAACTGGAGCGTGTTAAAATGTTACATTTTTTAGTGTAAACAAAAAAACGTTACACATTTTGAGGGTTAAAAAACGTAACAAAAGAAAACTATACACCACCAGTCCATACCCAGCATCCCAAAACTTTTATTACAAGATTCTGTGGCCATAGTTCAACGTCATAGTTCTATATCAGATACCTTGGAAGATTATCGGGAATATAGCTGGAAGCAAATTATGTTACTAGAGGGTAGGGATGGTCTAAACCGATATTTTTCAGTAACAGGGACGACCGATACAGTTAAAAAAAATATCTGTTACAAAATACCTATTTCTTGTCTCAAGATCTGCGTCTCTCCATATTCGTAATCGTTTACGCTGTTACTCTGATATTTTAGCGTACCTATTACTCGCATATCTATTATATTCAATATCGGTTCTACTCAATAAGTTTACATTTTCAACTACCTTTTTAATGATATTGATATAAATAAATAAATAAATATATATATATATATATATATATATATATATATATATGTATGGTTTTTTTTTATTTTTTTTTAAATCTTTCCAATTTTATTGTTTCTATAAAATACAATTTTCCATAAAACGTTTTTTATTATGCTCAAAATACTGGTAGTTAAATAAAAATCAATTTTTTTTTTGTCTGATTACAGTTAATAAAACTTTAATTAAAAACATTATTGAATTATCAACAAGATCATAAATAATTGGCAAACTATTATTTAAGATGTTATATGTTTATAACAGCATACATATTTTTTATTTGATTTATGACTAGAAAAATAATATAATTGCATATATATAGATTTTATATTTGAGTGTATTTTAATGATTATAAAAATTAACAATAATAAAATATAAAAGAATGTAAGAGTGTCTAATACAATGAAGATCAGCTGAAATTTTAACAGAAATACTCGTACGAGAGTGGAAGTAAAAAAAACTGGTTTAGGTAGAGTACCTGGTACAACTACAGATGCAAAGTAAGAAATACTAGTCAAGGGTAGTACTCTGTACGAAGGTAATAGGTATGAATGTTGTTACTAGTACTGAAGTGAGTACGCAAGTATCTCGTACATGTTACAAAATAACAGGTCCAGTATTTCTGAACCACCTTACTAGAGGGTATGGGGTTTATTAAGAAAGGCGGTGGCGTTCCAAGATGGAAAAAGAAGCGGTGTACACCCGGAACCACATGGGGGTGTGATTAAATACATAAAATTAATAAAAATAATTTTTAGAAAAAAAAAAAAAAAAAAATCGACTTTTGAAGATAAAACCTACATACACAATCTTGAACTAAAAAGTTAAAAATAATATTTTAATTACTTTGAAACTGAGAGTACTAAAGGACAACCAACGAAATTATCTGTACATATACAGGGTGAGTTTAATTATCGAAAAAACTATCCACAAAACGTCAAATCTTACAAAAACTTGAAAATTTAATAAGCTTTCGAATCAATTAAACGTAATGATTTTGTTTCGATTTCATGGAGAACTTTACTTTTGAAACTGAAAAAAAAACATGGTGTTCTCATTTGGTTTCCAAATCTGTTACTTGTGTAAATAAAACATTATGACAATCCCTTAATGGAAATGTGCATTTTAAACATAATAAACTCTTCATTGGAATAAAAAGAAAAGAAAAAAAAAAATTGTTTATTGAAAATAAAGGAAAACTGTCGATAAAGCGACACCAGATCAGAGGATCTTATGTTATTATATTTATTTATTTATTATTATTATTATTGTGACCTTGTGACTTCTCCAAATAAGGTGAAGATCAAGCTGTTCTTTAGATACCAAGTTTGTAAAATTCATGGTTACAGGTATTCAGCTATTAAAGTAAATTTAATGCTAAATCCGAAAATGTCGTCAAAATTCGAAAAATATTTAAACGAAATGGAGATACTACTGCTTTTATGAAAAAAGTCTTTGATTTATCGTATATCTGCAACGGGTTGGAATAGAAAGGTGAAGTCTGCGGCATTTTGCTGCATTTTTGATCTAGTTTCACCCATTTTTTTTTTTTTTTTTTTTTAACTAAGAGATACTCACTCTGTATACCTGTTTGCAATTTATGATCATTTATTTTTGGAGTCGATGCCAGCGAAGAAGAAGAAGCAGCTTAATCCTGCCTTTGCAACAAACTTTCGAATAGCTCGAGACAACAGTGTGGCAGTGATGAAATAGTTGGGGATCTTTAAAATTTTGTTTATTTTTTTTTCGGTTTGTTTGGGCTGGCACCGACTCCCAAAATAACTGATCATAAATTGTGAATAGTTATGTACGTTTTTTGTTTATACAGTCTACTCTTGATGATTCGATCTTCAAGGGTCTCTGAAAAATAGTTCGACTTATTGAACAACGACTTATCGAGGTTATCATTCCTATTATCTTCATGTAAATGGGAAAAATGAACACAAAATTGGAGTTGAAATCATTACGTATATTTTTACTAATTGGTATATGTATGTTGTTTGTACAAAAGTATAAAGACATTGAAACAAAAAATTAAATATCCGGAACCACTTAATAATACAACTTTCAGCATCTCTGAACTGCGCTTTATACTGGCCCTACCTTAAAGTAGACTTACCGTCTTCATCTACTGTCTCTATTCTACACTTCGCGAATCAGTTTTAACTTTTCGTTAATTGAAAGAATTTTCAATTTTCGCGGAGACATTGTAAAATCAACCGAGTGAATAATTAATAAGTGATTGGTGTACTTAATAACTGATAAGGTAAACGACCGAGTAATCGCGTAATAAACACACACAAAAAAAAATAAAGATAAAAATACAGACGAGTTGAGAACCTCCTCTTTTTTTGAAGTCGGTTGAAAAAAAAAAAAAAAAAATTAAAATGTTAAGTTAAAATATTTCATTATTGATTTACTATTATTAAAGCATATATTCATGTGTATACACTATATTAAGGATTTAACGATGCTCGATTCTACCATTCTCGAGAAAATAATCGTTGTTCGAGGACCAAGTCAAAGTGGGGGAACCGACGCATATATGGGTATTTGGATAATTTAGGCGGCAAAAAGTCGATTTTATAAAATCCACAGAAGGTTAATAAAACCAAGCTATTTATAAAGTTAGATAAACAGAGGACATTATGGGACCCTCGTCCCTTCCTTCTTGCAATACCCAAGTCGTACGATTAGTCATAACTGCACCATCTCGTCAGGCCAATGGATCTCTCTCTGCTTTCTAAGTGTAATTGCTTTCGTAAAAATGGGTTTTCTTATGGGTTTTTCTTATGTCTATTCATCATAAATAGAGTCATTGATCTTGAAACTGCAGGTGAGGGCACATAACTTTCATCAATTCATGTATCAGTGCCATTTCGGCTGTAAGAATACTGTATTTTTCATTTATTTTTAACCACATTTAAGCATATTTTAGTGGGGGTTTTTTTTTCTACTTCAGGGTGTATCCCGGCTGTTATTTTTAATTTTTTAGAAAGATTAGACCTTTTGTAATATAATAATGTTCAAATCAGGCGCACCTAAACGCACTTTTTCGATTTAAGCGGTACCAAACATGACGATGAGAAAATTACAAAATATTAAATTAAATATTCAATTTTCTTCTATTCAGTCTTCAATTTTTTTTGTATGTGTCCGTTGGTTCAGGAGTAAGAAGAGTGTCCCGTAAATCCCTGAACGATAAAATACTGGACCTTCCAATTTCGAACTAAAATTAGATAAAATTAAGACATATTTAAACTATTTGGAACTATTTTAGTGACCAGTTAAAGGACACAAAGTACCAATTTCCTGTTTAAAATCTAAATTTAATCAGAGATGGAAGAAAGCTTTTTTTTTTTTTTTTTTTTTCACAAAAAGCCCGAAAATAACTTTTCCTTAGCTTAATAAGGAAACTGGGACGACAGTAAACTGGGATTAAAAAATTTTGGCCGCCTAGATTTGTAAAATGTGCGACGATGGCAATTGTTATTTGAAACCTGATTACGTAATTTGTGTACATCAATTCTTCTCCCTCATAAAAAAAAAAAAAAAAATAAAAAAAAAAAACTGAAATAAATTTTTTTTGTGTGTGTTTTTAGTAACAGACCAATTTCATGTACTAGAACAACATTTTCCGCTTTAGAATTTAAAATGATTCTTCGCTTTGTTCTAGTTTAAAGCAATGGCTACTGCACCTCAAACTTTAAATTTTTGAAGATAAGTATTCCCTATTGGAAAATAAATAAATAGGATCTGAAAAAAGAACTGTTGAAAGTGAATCACTGATAAAATAAATGCAACCAGACAACTGCGAACGATTTCATTCTTCTTTTTTTTTTATTCTGAAGAGATTTTTGTTATCTCAGAATAAAGATTACTTTTTCTTATATTCTGATTTTTAGGCCCTTAGAAAATTTGATATAATAGAATTTAATGAAGAAAGTAGAGAAGAATATAGAAAGAGAAAACCACACCCCACCTCGGGTCTACTGTGGCTTTACGTTTTCTTGATGTAATTGTATGCAAGTTTACTAAATGTCGTTTTAGCGGAGCGCAATACGCGCTTTAATCAGCCATTCTATTAGTGAGTCTCTAAAAATATTTTGTTTGTTAGTTATTTTTTAAAAAAGTCATTTGTTTTTTAAACATGTATCGTTTAACAAACAATAATAATATCCGAACCGGCGCTCTTTGGTTGTCTAAAATATCTATTTTTTTTCCAAATAAAAGCATTTGCGTTATGTCATGTTTTCTTATTATACATCAAAAGAAAAGAGATCTGAATGTCATCGAATTCTTGTTGAGATTTAATGCTGCGATTTGTGTTGTTGTGGAAAACTTTGTGTGTTTTCGCTTATAGTCTCGTAAACTATGTGGTTTTTGGAAATTGAGTATATCTACGCTATTAAAAACGAACACTAAATCGATTGCCAAAAAAGCTTGGAGATAAAGCTCTCGAATTGCAAAATAAACTTTATTAGGAAGACAATTCCCAAACCCAATTAAATGATGGCACAACAAAAGGTGAATGTCACTGGCAAGAGATTAGTTACAAATCAGCCATTTAAGGCAAAAAAAAAAAAGAACAGAGAAGAAACAAAAACAAAATAATCAAAAATAAAGTTGAGTAAAAAAAAAAACAAAAAAACAATCAAAAGAAAAAAATTTAACACACTTATGTACATTTACATTTTTGTGGAAGATTGAAGATCGAGGAGATGGATAGATAAAATATGTTTAAAAGAAGTTAAGGAAGGAGCTTTGCGAATAAGGATAGGTAAGGAATTCGAAAAAAGAGGTAGCACTGATGACGAAGGATTTTTCAAAGGAGGCAGTTCTATGTGAGGGGTTATATAGTTGGAAGGTTGGGATCTTGTATTCAGTGGTAAATGGTGGAACGCAGAGTAAGTAGGTCTAAAATATAAGAAGGTTTATTGGTTTTTAAGGACGAATAGGAAAGCGCCGAGGAAGTTTTTTTTTTTTTTTTTTTTTTTTTTTTTTTTTTTTTTTTTTTTTTTTTCTAGCCTAGATGGGAAAGTCAAGATTTATTTCGTACACATAAGTATAATATACAGTTAGGGAAATTAAATCTTTTTTTTTTTTTAATTGCCCTCCTGTAAAGTTACGGAAATGTGGCACAGTGTCCTGTACCTTCGAGGTACAAAATTATATTTTAAAAACATATACAATACCGAACATACCTTTTTTTTTGAAGTATTGCCGTCGAAAATCGGGGCACAGTTTTGGCAAAAGCCAAAATCCCAACCTAGCTCATTGTACCGGCAAGATACGTGAGCCGTCTGTCGACCCCAAAGATAAATCTTATAAAGCAATTCATTAGTCTCCTTATGGTGGTGTATAATAATGGTGACTTTTCACTAGATTTGTAATTTTTCTGTTAGAGTTGTATACCCGTCCGCATATTGACGAAATAACTTACAAAGATATAGAAAAAAAAATTAATTAAAAAATTTTTTTTAGGAACTTTAACAAACTTTGATATGAAACCCAGACGGTACCTATAGGCTAAATGGTTTTCTCGGAAATAGGATAAGATTGAAAAATCGGAATCGGATAGGTAAGTGAAGTGATTTAACGTAACATGTCCACATTATACTTACTAAACTAGGATTGTTTAAAAATAATCAAAAATGAATAAAATTTCAATGAACGAACGGAAATGAAAGTATAAGTAAGTATGATACTATAAGTATTAACACATATAGTTAGTTAATATATGTAAATATAATTAATAAAATGACAGTTAAAAAAGTATGTAAAAGACAACTAAAATTAAAGTGGAGACAACTTTGTTTGGTACACCAACTTAATATTTAGTAAAATTTAAAGGACATTTAAATAGAGACCTATGAGACTTTAACACTCTCTGTAAACCAAAAATTTTTCTCAAATGGAAAATCGGATTTGGAGAGAAAATTTTGTGACTGGTTTGAAAAGTGTTTGAGTAAGTTGGCAGGAACCGACGTAAGTATTTTTAAATTAGTAATATCTACAAGGATCTATTTCTGTATTTAAACCGACATATTTTTGACGGATAGCCAGAGCATGCTGCGAAAAAATAAAAATCACACTGTGAAAGTGAAACTGCTGTCCAATGAGACCATGAGGCGCCTCACAATTCTTTCAAACCGTTTCTGGAAGGAAGGAAGAAAAGTATAGTTGCAACTCTGAGGAGAGAAGTTTCTTGGATATTCTAGGAGGATTCTCTCAACATGTCCCAACCATCTAAATCATCCAATCCGGATATAGAATGCAATGTCTTCCTCTCCAAATAACTCTTGGAGTTCCTTATAATTTCATATTTGCCAGGCATCTCCAAATTTCACTTATATCTTAAAAGATTTGCCTTTCTTGAGCGGTTTTTAAAGTTAAGGGCCCTTTGCAAACCCTATAAGCAACGGTTTCCACCAGCAATTCTGACTTTTTTGTCCGATATCATTTAATTATTTATGGTTATCAAGCTACCAAAGTAAGTGAATTCTTGACAACACAGTTTTTGGAGCTTTCCCAGTTATGATTCGATTTTTACTACTTTTTTTCAAATCAAAGAAACGTAATATTTTTAAATATGTATATCTAAAAGTAATCCATTCTTGCTTTTACAGGAACCAACTCCAGCTGATCAATGGATCGGAGAATACAACGCGACCAGAGAACCACCGATGTGCCTTCAACTTAGCTATGGCACTCTGAACACACCTTTCGCCATATTGGGCTCCGAAGATTGTTTGTACCTCAATGTCTTCACTCCAGCGGTATCGATTATTTTAAATATGAAATATGTGGTAGCATAAGTGGTCAATCTGGTATGATTAAGCTCTTTGGTTGTCTAGATGTCATAAATTACACCACTTACTATTCAAAGCTTCTATTAGATGATAATATTTTTGATTTGATTTTTGATTTTAATGGTATAGAAGGATCAATATAATTGGGATTGAATTAATTTCCACCTCTATTGGAATTATTTTATTAGAAACATTCATCTTCAGTTCTACAACATAAAAAATATTCAAGAAACCGCTGAAAATAAAAAAAATATAATACAGAAATCCGAAAAATATATACTAAAGCCAACATTTATTTATTTATTGCTCACCCTACCTTGCCTTCAGGCAATACAGGTTTAGGCAATATTAACTTTTAATATGGCCAAAATATCACAACTTAGACATATATATTACAATTTATACAGTTATATTACAATATAACATTATAATATATACAGTAACAATAATAATATAATATAAACACAATAACAATATATAATTATTTTTATATTATTATATATAATTATAATATATACAATAGCAATAACAATAACAACAATAACAGCCAATCACTATTTCTTAGCTTACTATGATTGATAAATGTATTTACTGCAATAAACTGATATTTAATAATTTAAGAAAAACGGAAAAAAAATCTACATAGACGAAAAAAGAGGGAATGGCAAAATAAGGAATGGACGGATATTGAAGAACACAGAAATCTGAACGAAAATAGAAAGTTCTATAAAAAGTTAAACGAGGGGCGTAAACCTTTCCAGCCGATGGTCAATATGTGTAAAGACACTGATGGCACTCTGCTCTCGGATACCAAAGACATTGTGAGGCCCTGGCAAAATCACTTCAGTAACCTGCTTAATAGGGAATCTGAAAATGCACACAAGGCACAAAACGAGGACCGACTGAACGATTCGAATAACATGGAACCGCCAGATGAGGATGATATCATGATGGCAATAGAACGGCTAAAAAATAATAAAGCCCCAGGGCATGATGACTTGCCCTCCGAACTTTTCAAATATGGAGGAAATGAACTGCTTAAGGGATTGAGAGATATAATGCTGACAGTGTGGGTGGAAGAAAGTATGCCCCAGGATTGGATTATGACGGTGATCTGCCCTATTTTTAAAAAAGGAGACGCCCTAGAATGCAGTAATTACAGAGGCATATCCCTACTTCCAAGCACTTACAAAATTCTCTCCAATATTCTATATCAAAAGCTAGTTCCCTATGCAGAAAACATATTGGAAGTGTACCAAGCAGGATTCAGAAAAAATAAGTCTACGATTGAGCAAATTTTTTCCCTCCGCGTGATGTTGGAAAGAACTAGGGAATACAACATCATAACGCATCATCTTTTTGTTGATTTTGAAGCGGCGTATGACAGTGTCCTTAGGCCTGCCCTTTATGATGCGCTGATAGCGAAGGAGGTGCCCCCTAAGCTTGTTCGTCTGATAAGAATGACAATGGAAAGCGTACAGTGTGTAGTACGAGTACAAGGTACACTATCAGACCTGTTTCATTCAGGCAGGGGCGTCCGTCAGGGAGACAGTTTGGCCTGCTTTCAACCTTGCTTTGGACAAAGCGATCCGTAGCTAGGGCATTCAGATCGGAGGCACTATAATAAACAAAAGTGTGCAGATTCTCGCCTATGCAAACGACAAAGATCTGATAGGGCGATCTCAAAGCTCTATTAAGGAGTCCTTCATGAGGATGGAAAGAGCTGCCCATAAGATGGGATCAAGATTAACGAGGCCGATGTAGTCCGACTAATAAAGAAAGGTAGACTCAGATGGGCTGGTCATGTCGCGAGGATGAGCGAAGAGGAGATGCCAAAGAAGATACTGGAGGAGAAGATCCATGTTAGGCGCCGCAGACCCAAACTGAGATGGGAGGATGGTGCTAGTGACAACGCAAGGTCCATACTTGGAGTGAGAGACTGGAGAACAGGAGCAAGAGATCGAGACAACTGGCGTAAAATGTTGGAGGAGGCCAGGACCCACTCAAGGGTTGTTGTGCCAGATAGATTGGTAAAATAACCCTATACAACGTGCGTTGCTTCAGTACTTTCCTTTTTAATAATGTATTCTTTACACTCTAAGAACCAATATAATTTTCGATGCACATTCCTAGTATTTAACCAATTTACATAAATCGCTCTTAAGATTGATCCTTCTGTACCATTATTTGTACCTCAAGTGATAAACTATTCTATTACTGGATTAACATTTGAGCCTTATTATTGTTAAAACAAAAATCTTATTAAATATTAATGAAGTAAAAAAAAAACACAATAATGATTCGTTAATTGAATCTACTAATGTGCTTATAGATTAGTGATACAGGAGGCAGCGGCAATAAGCTTTTGAACGTCATCGTCTTCTTTCACGGTGGTGCGTTCATGTTCTCGACTTCGACTATGTTTGGAGGCTCAATTCTAATGGAGAGGGATGTAGTTCTGGTCACCATCAACTATAGGCTAGGGCCTCTAGGTGACTAAATGTTTGTTTATAATTAGTCTTGCATCTGTATATTAGGAAATGGATTCTTATTCTCTTAAGAAATTCTAGGTTTCTTGAGCACTGGAGACGACATAATTCCCGGTAACAACGGCTTGAAGGATCAGGTACTCGCTTTGAAGTGGATCCAACAGAACATCGCAGCCTTCGGAGGGGATCCCAAAAGCGTCACAATAACCGGGGTATCGGCAGGAGCTGCTAGTGTCCATTACCATATGTTGTCCCCACTCAGCAAGGGTAAGTTGAATATACTTCTTTGTATATGTTCAATGTTCATAGTGTTCAAGATGAAACAATCAACACTGGTAATGTTTTAACATAGTCTCACCAATCGTTAATCTTTGTTAGTTAGATATAGGTACTGATAATAACAATGTATCTATTCAAGGGCCAATCCGAAGGCTCCCTTCTCACCTAACATTCAGAGGTAATTTACAATATTATACAGCCTCATATCTTAGCCAAAAGTATTAGGCACCTATATAAAAGTAATAGAAGAACAAGAAGAAGAAAATGAACTTCAATAACAGTACATAGGACAATCATCTGGCTATGATAATTAATTATAATAAATAATAATAATAGATAGTAATAAAAATTGATTAATACTTAAATTATGAGTTACAAAATAACTGAGACTTCTTGCGAAAGGATACACCTTATGTATACTATTATAATGTATATTACATAAATATTCACGTTTTACCTCGGAAGATTGAAAATTAAGGAGGTAAAGAAATAAATGATGTTTAAAGAAAGTAAGAGTGGAGTTTTTTCGAATTGAGATGGGCAACGAATTCCATAACGAGGAAGCAAAGATAACAAAGGATTTCTCGAAGGATGCAGTTCGATATGCCGGAGTGTACAGGTTGATGGGTTGGGTTCTAGTATTTAACACTCCAGTTCCCAGAGGCACCTGTGGGTACCTACTTTTTAAACAGGTTTATTTTCTTATATCATATTTTTGGTATGATTTCTTCTCTGAAAGCATCCACATGAACTAACCTGCAGTTTTATTCCATGGAACCAACCCTTGTTTGCGCTAGTGTTTTTGTTTACCAGTTGAAAGTGAGGTTATCCAGTATCAGACAGGTGTGCAGGACCTTGGTGCTTTTCGGATTTATTATGACAGTGAAAACCTAAGTTACAACGAATATTTTGATTGGGTTCTACTTAAGAAAGTTCTAATTAGTGTCTAGAGGTTTTAATTTGAAAATAATTGTAATTATTTAATTAAGAAAAAGAGCTTGAGAAAAATAGTTGAGAAAAAATCGAAAAAAGAGCCGATAGCACCCTTTGATGCCTCTGGGATATTGTGCTTCTCTCAAGATTTCTCGTTTTCCTCCTTTTTCATATTCCTATATCACCTAAATAATTGATTTTACCGATTTTTTTTTTTTTTTCATTTATTTTTCTATTTTTACATTCTTTCTAATGCTTTGTGTTCTAATGAGTTTTCATAGAAGTTGCTATAGTAATTTGATTTTGATACTAGTATTTACTATTATTTGTGTTTTTCTACTAATTCATAATTTCTGCAATGATAATAATAATGTGATCAATTCAAATTTAAAATTTGTAACCAATGCTGAAATCTTATGTATCATGCATCAATTTGTTTTGTATTTTTATATTTTTTGCAAAACATATTCATTATTTTTTTTAGATTTCATCAAAATGTCACTTTTTGAATAAAAAAAATTAAAGGATTTAAAAAAAAAAAAAATTAAAAAATCGTTCAGCCAAGTCCTCGGAACTGGAGGGTTAAGAGGTGAATGGAGGAGCGCAGAGTAAGGAGGTCATGGATATAGGTGGGTTTTTTGGTTTTCAAGGTTTGAAATATGAGTGCACCTAGGAAGTATTGACGTCGGAAACTGGGGTAAAGCCACCCAATTTCAGAATACCTGTGAGATATGTGAGAACGTCTGGAGATTCCGAAAATAAATCTAATAAAACAGTTCATTACTCTTTTACATCTCATCTCGAGCTCTTCAGACAGTCCTCCATATACTATGCGTCCGTAGTCAAAGTTAGGAAAAACGAGTGATGATGCTAAAAGTTGTCCAGTACTTAATGGTAATGAATCACGGTAATGTGAAAGTTGCTTAAGAATTAAAATAGATTTCCTCGTGAATTGAGAGATATGGTTATTGCAAGTGAGATGTTGATCGAAAGTTATTCCCAGATTTTTAATGAAATTTTGGAAACGAATTGGACGTTTTTTGAGAAAAAAACAGTGGATAGTAGGGAAGAGCTTTTAAATAAGGTTTTGACCCAATGAGGATAGCCTTTGTTTTCTCTGGATGCAGACTCAATTTATTCTCTACTGCCCAAAGGTTAATGCTATCTATGTCTTTCTGTAGCTTAGAAGTTGTGTACAATCTCCTTTAACTATTTTTTCCCACTCTTCTTTTAATAATGTAAACAAATAATCTTTTTTTGTAGGGTTACGTTTACCAACTCAGATTTTTAATTTAGCCCACTAATGTTCAATGGGATAGAGATATGGGGACTGAGGCCAGTCAAGAACATTGATATTGTTTTTTTTTCGAACCATTCTCTACTTTTTCGTGAAACATGGCATAGAGCATTATCCTGTTGAAAAATAATGTTGGCACTGTCCTAAAATGGTTCAAATATTTTTTTAAAATAAAGACTACAAAATATTTATCCTCCCTTCGCATCAAAACATTTCTCCAACTCCCGAAGCCGCCATACAACCCCAAATCATCATGTTTCCTCCACCATGTTTTACAGTGGGGACCTTCCCTCCTTTGTACAAAAACTGCTCCAGGAGTTCTAAAAATTTGTTCAAAATTAGGTATTTTAATGAATTCTTAACAATAATTATGTTATTGTATTTTATCTTGTATCTTCAGCCAGTTGTTTTGATGTTTTCTTGCGATTTTGAAGAGATGTTTTAAAAAAAATCTCTCCTCAAGTGCACCTATTATTTTTTTCTCTCTGCTCTAGGTAGTGAGGAAAATGTGTTAAAGGTCCGGTGTCTCATAAGTCTATATTGAACAGCACATCGGGACCACTTTATGGTTTTAACGATCTCAGATTGATTATACCTTTCCGACGACATAAAAACTATCGTTCATTCTCACTCAGTTCTTTTATCTTCACCTGTTTGAATACAAAAAAGCCACAAATGTAATTTTTTTGGTAATATTCACAATTAAATACAACATAAATTTTCTCAAGTTGTCATAAAGAGAGAAGCGACTGTACTAAGTCGTTTTGTTCACATTGTGTTTTGTTTCACTAGCGTATTGAGTAGGAAGTAATGGTTGTAGTATTTTTGTCAACAAAGCGAGTTTTGGGAGCAAAAATGATTTTTATTCGAACAATTAAGTATTAAAAAATTTACTGTATAAGCCGAACAAATGACACCAAAATTACGCCTCATTCATCTGACACATACCGTCTCATTGTCAAATACCTAACAGACACTAAAGCTGATTTTCACACCTACCAGCTTAAGGAAGAAAGGTCGATTAGGGTGGTCCTGAGAAACCTTCACCACTCAACACCTGTAGAAATTATCAAGGACGAACTAATATCCATGGGCTTCAAAGTAAGGCAAGTCATAAATATACAAAAAGATAACAGAGGACAGCCTGGAGCTAGCGGTAAAACAACATTACCGCTTTTCTTTATCGATCTGGAACCCACACCTGGGGTTGAAAAAATTTACGATATCACTTCTCTTTATTACACCAAAGTAATAATAGAGAAACCTTATACAAAACGTGATATCGTACAGTGTCATAACTGTCAGGCATATGGTCACACAAAAAGCTACTGCCACCACATGCCGAGATGTGTTAAGTGCGGGCAACTGCACAAATCCTCAGAATGCACTAAATCTCGAGAGGTTCCAGCAGTGTGCGCGCTATGCCAGCAGGAGCATCCGGCTAACTACAAAGGATGTCAAACTTACAAAAACCTCCGTAGTAAATTCCAGAGGGCGCAGCCACAGAACGAAGAAACTCAACAGACCAGAGGAAGACAGCCTTCAAAAATTGCCTCATCATCAGTATCTTTTGCAGAAATGCTGGGAGGAAGGAGATGCCAGAATGAAAATGGGGCCATGCCGCTTCCTCCTCAACAGCCACAATTTCATGATACCCCACCCCACCAATTACAACCTAAATCACAGCATCAACAGACGATTCAATATCCTCCAGCTCCATTAATCCAACCCAATCCACACAGCCTTCATCAGATTTCCCATATTCCTCCTCCTCCTACTACCTCAGATCTCACATCCTTATTTACCTCCTTCCTGTCAGAGTTGAAAACTCTTATCACCCCACTCATATCACTCCTCACAAATGTTATCCCTCTTCTAATTCCTCTTCAAAAAAATCCTTAAATGCCTTCCACAAAACCCTTATCCATTCTCCTTTGGAATGCGAATGGTATTCGCAACCACACTAACGAACTGACATCCTTGCTACATGACAAATAAATCGATGTAGCTTTAATAACAGAAACCAGACTGACCAGTAAACAACGTCTCATTATTTCACAAATACCAAACTTACCGAACAGACCACCCTGATGGTAGAGCCCATGCCGGAACTGCTGTCATCATTCACCATTCCCTCTCTCCATAGAACGCCTGGATGAACTTTCCTCCGATCACAGTCCTTTAATTTTAACCCTTTCCGTCACTCCTATCCCAAAACCTCCTCCTTCATCATTTATTAGAGGACCAGTAGACTGGAACCTCTTCCGTCAAACAATATCCGACACTATAGACCTTAAAGTATCCCTAAAAACCTCCCAGGATCTTGACAATGCTACTAATTCCTTCACAACCATGATCCAGCAAGCAGCCTGGGCTGCATCCTCACCTCGTTTCCCTCCCAAAGTTCGAAAGAAAAATCCTTTATCCCAAGATCTACTGGACCTTATTCAATCCAAACGTCATGCCAGAGCTATTTGGCAAAGGACCAGGCATCCAGATGATCGGAAATCCTATAATTATCTTACCAAACTTCTTTAAAAAAACATGGCTACCTTCAGATCCAAATCCTATAATTCTTATCTTTCTTCACTCTCTTCCTCAGATAACTCCCTCTGGAACACCGCTAAAAAAATCCTAAAATACCAACCCACCTCCCATCCTCTCCGACGTGCAGATGGTTCATGGGCGGCTTCTGACGAGAACAAATCCGAAGAATTTGCCCAGCACCTTTCCCGCATATTTGTTCCCCATCCTGAATCCAATCCCACCCACACAACAACGGTTCATGAATTTCTTGATTCGCCTATTCCTCTTTCCTTACCTCCTAAAGCAATAAACCCCTCTGAGGTCAAATACCTTATAAAAAAATTAAAACCCCGTAAATCCCCTGGATATGATCTCCTTAGTTCACAAATCCTCAGGCAACTTCCTCCTAAAGCAGTCATATTCCTCACCTACCTATACAATTGTATTCTGCGGACAACCTATTTCCCTTTGCTATGGAAACACTCCACTATTATCCTTTTCCTCAAACCGGGTAAATCTCCCAACAACCCTTTATCATATAGACCTATTAGTCTCCTCCCAATCCTTTCAAAAATTTTGAAAGGCTCCTTCTTAAACGTATCCTACCCATCCTTGAATCGCAAAATATTCCTTCTCACCAGTTTGGGTTCCGCACTAGCCATTCCACTGTCCAACAAGGCCTCAGAGTTGTTGATCACATATCCTCAGCACTTGAAAGCAAACAGTATTGCTCCGGCGCATTTCTGGACATAGCGCAAGCTTTCGACCGGGTATGGCATGCCGGTTTGCTTTTCAAACTCAAAACCCATTTACCCCAATCGCTATTCCTAATTCTTAGATCCTATCTCTCTAACCGTTCCTTCCGAGTTCGCTGCGGAATGGAATACTCTAGCTTCTATTCTATAGAGGCTGGTGTTCCACAAGGTAGCGTTCTAGGTCCAGTTTTATATATCCTCTATGCAGCAGATATCCCTACTACTCCTGATACTTTTCTTGCAACATTTGCTGATGACACTGCTATCCTTTCATCCTATACAGATCCTTTAATAGCATCCAATAATCTCCAAACTCACTTATCCCTGATTGAAGACTGGTGCAACAACTGGAGAATCAAAGTAAATGAATCTAAATGCACCAACATAACCTTTACCCTCCGCCGTAAATCCAGTCCTCCTATCTACTTCAATGGTATTCCACTACCTAAAGATGACACAGTTCGGTATCTTGGTTTCTACTTAGACAAAAGACTTACATGGAACCCTCATACACGGCTCAAAAGACAAGAACTTAACAGACGCTTCAGCCAATTGTATAGACTACTAAATAGGACATCCCATCTTTCCATTGAAAACAAACTTCTCACTATATAAAACCATCATCAAACCTATTTGGACTTACGGACTTGAACTATGGGGGACAGCAAAAAAAGTCGAATATCAAACGCATTCAATCCTTCCAATCCAAAATCCTCCGAACTATAGTAAATGCTCCTTACTATGTTTCCAACAAAACCCTACACAATGATCTGAATATACCATACGTTCTCGACCTTATACCCCTTAAATTTTCAAAATTCCATCGCAACCTTTCCTCTCACCCTAACCCACTAGCTCAATCATTATCCGCCTCCACCCATCCTGATAACCCCCCTCGCAGACTAAAACGGCAGTGGCCCCGAGATCTTTTGTAAAATTACTTATATTGGAGTTCTGGCAATGGCCAGCTTCTGTACTCATGTCCTGAGTGAATGTTATAGCGCTCTCACTTAGCCTCCACTGGGTTTTTTTACACCAGTGACGCAGCTGAGAGAGAAGAGCTGGGATCTCTCTGTACCTGGCTTGTCTCTTCACATGTGGAGGGACGGGTCTGGTGGAGGGATCTCAAGGATGAGTGTAAATTGTAAATAGAGTATAATTGTATTTTTACCTTTGTTTTGTCTTTTACTTTTTTTTTTCTTTTTAAATTTTTAGTACTTCATTTTGTATATAGTATATTTTATATTGTTTATGTATAGGCTAGTTTTTTTTCTTTTCTATTTTTCTTTTTCTTACATTCATTATTTACTTCATTTCACTATTATTGTTTTTTTTTTCATTGTATATAATGTATGAATGTGATCATACGCCATCTATATTACTTATTGCCCACAGTTGTGGCAGATTGTAATAATTACTCAATAAAAGGTTAAAAAAAAAAAAAAAAAAAAAAAAGATCCATGGATCATAGCTAATAAAGCCTTCCCCTCCCTGAGCACCCACTAATACAATGACTTTAATATAGTGCAATGCTAAAGCTGATATCCAATAGCAGGTAATATTGATAATTATTTAATATTAATAGCTTACAGTAACAAAAACGCTCGTCTAGGGAGTGGGCTCTAGGGAGTGGAGAAAAAGAGCGCTATACCCGGGAAAGTAGAGAAAGTGTAAGTAAATATGGGCACCTCTCCCTGGTGGCTATGGGAGGCACAGAAGATTGGCGGTGAGGACTTTCGATGGAACCATTTGCTAATCTTCACTGATAATTATTGAAATCCGAAAGACAAAAATTACGAATTTATTTAATTAAAAGTAATATTAAATCGAAAAACAAAGGGGCCCGGGTAAACAAAAATCAATTTCTCCCAGACTGGGAAACACAATAAATCATGGATATTTCTATTTATAATAAATTGCTTCTGATGAGGAAACTGTACCGCTTCAAGGTCTAATGTGAATTAATATTGATATTATTATAATAATTATATTGAAAATGAAAAATGAAATGAAATGAAAAAATAAACTTTATTTTGGGACTTATTGTCCCCTAAGAATAAAAATAATGCACAATTAAGAGTACAATTGTCTGGCCAATTATTTACAAATTAGATGTTCCAGTAATTAAAGCATACATTTTTTACAGGAAAAAAAAAATTAAATTGAATAAAAAATAAAAATAAATAAATATATGAAATAATAATTATAACATAAAATACAATCGTATATATAAATTATGAAATAATTCTTGGTTGATAATTATTTTTTTTAAATATATTTTTTATTTTTGAAGAGAAAAGATTTGCCCCGGGTGGGATTCGAACCCAAGTCTCCACCTCTCTAGCGTGGTGCCTTATCCACTAGGCCACCGAGCTCGTATCCGAACCAGGGAAATCCTTTCTCTTCACTTGATCCATACCCCCGGGCACTCGCAATTGCGATGTACAATTCGGGGATGAATGTTCAATTTGAACATTACTTTTAATTGGATCTATTGACAAGCTGTCCTATATATTAAATTATGAAATAATTCTTGGTTGATAATTATTTTTTTAAATATATTTTTTTTATTTTTGAAGAGAAAAGATTTGACCCCGGTTGGGATTCGAACCCAAGTCTCCACCTCTCTAGCGTGGTGCCTTATCCACTAGGCCACCGAGCTCGTATCCGAACCAGGGAAATCCTTTCTCTTCACTTGATCCAATTTGGGATTTCCCTGGTTCGGATACGAGCTCGGTGGCCTATGGACATATACATATATATATATTTCACGAACGAGAGATGCACAGAGCTCATAAGCTGTCGAAATGGATTTATGGAGAAGAAGCTGTCGCATTTCCAGGGCTCAACGGGCAACTATTCTGTGATACGAAATATCGTTAAGGCGGAAAAAAAAAACTATAGTTCACACCAAAAAGCTGCTGTGGTATGGTCATCTAAGAAGAATAGGGCCAAAAAGATGACCGAAGAAGATATTCAACTACGTCCCGGAAGAAAGACGAAAAACAGGCCGCCCAAAGAAAAACATGGGTTCAAGAGTTGAGCAGGTAATTGCGGCGAAAGGATTAACCGAAGGAGATTGGGAAGACCGGCGGTCGAATGTATTGGGTCTCGGTCAATATGACGATTATTAGACCTATTTGTACTTACAGTATAGAGTTATAGGGATCCACCAACCCATCGAATTCTTCCCGCATCCAATCACTTCAAAATCCTTAATACTCCTTACTTTGTCACAAATGAAGTGATCCTCAATGACCTTAATATCCCATATGTCGCTGATTTGACACGAACCAGATACCATTCCTTTTATAATAAACTTAATACTCACTCAAATCCACTTGTTACACAACTTCCCATTCCATTCCTGGCAATCATCCGAGGCGTCTGAAAAGAAGATGGCCTCGTGATCTTCTTTTGTAGATATTTCATTAGAGTAGAACCGTACAAGTTTTAATCATGTCATTATTTTGCATTGAATATCGCATATTTACTAGATGTGTTTTTATACATTTCTGTTAATAAAAGAATTTAAAAAATAAAATAAATAAAAAACACGTGTAACAAAATAATTTAAATCATTTTTCAGGTCTCTTTAAGGCAGCCATTTGCGCAAGTGGTTCATTTCTAAATCCTTGGACGTTAGCTGAAAACTCAAAGGATAAGGCTCTCTTCGTGGCCAGAGAGCTTGGATGTCCCGTCGAAGATCCTCTAACGATGGTTAAATGCCTGAGGAACCGTCCTGCGGAACATATCGTCGGAATAACAAGGCACTTCTTGGTACAACAATAGCCCACTGTTTAAAATTATCAATTTACAATTACAAATATGTACCCTTACTATTTTGTTTAGGCCTGGCTGTACAACCCGTTTTCTCCATACGCCTTAGTCGTCGAACCTCCAGGTCCGAACGCATTCCTTTCAGATAATCCGATGAACCTCCTCAAAGAAGGAATGGCCACGGACGTTCCTATACTTTTTACCTTCGCAAAAGAAGAAGGATTGTTTCCTGGAGCAGGTAACAACTCGGATACTCAAACTTATTTAATGATCGATATTTATTTATTACTAGCATCCCCAGTCACGGCTTTAGCCGCATTCATAAGTAAAGAACTTAGATAATTTTAACTAACAATTGCAGTTTTTTTTGTTTATCGATAAAAATCTTGTATTGAAGTATGGGATTGACCATTATTTCTTCAATGATATTTTCACACATAGCAGTAATTTTTAACTTGGTTAAAATTTTAAAGATGAGGTGGTTATAGTGCATGTAAAAGCATAAATGGACATGTAAATTTTAATTTAAATGTATGAGTTGGTAATCCAGATTGACAGAGACTATTAAGAAACTCTCGCGGATTATTAAGCCCATCGCATTATAAGTGCTCACAACTAAAGGCCTTGATAATTTATATTTTTACATACCATATCCCTTCATTGCCCCTCAAACACTCCAATCTCATATCCTAAACCCTCAAGAATGATGTCAAAAATGGAGAATCAAAATAAATCCAAACAAATCCCACCAAATAACGTTTACTATACGTCGTAAACCTACGACTTCCTGTCCTACAGTATCCTTTAACGATATTCCACAAATCCCTGTTGAACAGATCCGCTACCTAGGACTCCATTTGGACAAATGACTAACTTGAATCCACATACAAGACTAAAACAACTAGAAACTGCCCGTCGTTACGGAATACTTCAACATTTGTTAGACAAACCTTTAAAGCTCCCAATTAATTACAAAAGAATCATATACATAACTGTGATTAGACCTGGTTGGACGTACGGAGTTGAGCTTTGTGGCTCCACTAAACTATCCAATTCATCTCGTATTCAATCCTTACAATCCAAAATCCTTCGTAAAATCCTCAATGCTCCTTACTGTGTCACCATTAAACTTATCCATAAAGATCTTAATGTTTCATATGATGCTGATTTAGCCCACACCAGATGCCTATCCTTTCATAGTAAGCTCCATAATCACTCAAATCCATTAGTTTCTCAACTTGCTTCCCACTCCATTCCTGATAATTTTCCGAGGCGTCTAAACGAAGATGGCCTAGAGACCTTCTAGTGTAGAAGTTTTAATAAAGTGCTACTGATGAGTAGTTTTGTACAGTTGTGAATTTCAATAAATGAAAAAAAAAACAAAAAAAAAACATACCATATCAAAAAGCAAAGAATCGACATTTTGATTAGGTAATAATATTTATTTGAGAGAAATAATTTTATTAATATCATCTGGTTGGATTTTAATTTCTAACTATGAAAGTATTCGACAGTATCCAAACTTTGTTTCATCCACTCAACATTGAACATTTAAATTTTTATTATTGCTAAACCTTTAAATTCAAATGCAGTAGAATTAATTTTATCGATTTCATCTGGTTGGGTTTTAATTTCTAACCATAAAAGTTTAGAATAGAGCGGCAAACCTCGTTTCCCCCACTCAAAACTATAAATTTAAATTATTATTATAGTAAACTGTATTTCTGTAATCATTCGTAGGACTATGAAGATGATGTAATAAAAATGTGGTACAGATGGATTCAATATTTTTACCATTGCTTATTCTGTCGCAGGGTAGCGCTATTATCGTTTGCTTTTCAAACTTCAGTGGGATCCATACGTCACACTACATATTTATAGCTTTTTTATAAAAATTTAATCGAATTAAGCAAATTTTATCATCGATTTATAACTCTATATAACACCTTAACAATGTAACCTCTCATGAATGGCGCTCGCCACCTATCGGCCAATTTTCCAACTCTACTGCGCAACACATATATATCGCTTTTTTAACAATTAAATTCAAAATAATGAAATTTTATTATTGCTAAACCTTCCTTAAACTGTAAAGATCGTGTAGTTAAAATTTGGTACAGAATAACATTTGCGGTGTAAATGTGAGATACACTGCTCTATTTTCATACTCGACGTAGGATAGTTCCCAAAATTATTGGCTACCTTCTATTGGATTGAATATAAATTCTGAAAATGAACAAAATAATTTTATTTTAAAGATAGAAAAGAATAAAATTACCGAGAAAAAGAAAAAAAAAATGAAATTCTAGGAATATGACAAGGTCTTTCAAAAGACAAATGCATTATAATTAAGAAATAATTGTACTAAATATTTAGCCTTGTATTTCTTAACACACAAGTCAATCTTATATCAATCTTATCTGGCCTTATAGACCACGTGAATATCATTTCCTCCCAACTCTCCCCACACATCCCTCCCTCTTCTCTTACCACCTCTTCTTCATTCTCTCAGACTGTATTCTTCTTTCTTCCTCACTCCATACTCTCCTCCTCCTCACCTCTTTGTTACCCACAAGAACCTTTATTTCCCTTGGTTTTATCCCTATCGAAACAGTCCTGACTTGAAATTTCCAATTTCCCCATTTCTTTCTTCATCTGTCCGATGTACCCCCCAACCCCTTTATAATCCCACATTTTCCCAAAGATCTTCCTATTTATTCTGTTCTGGTTCATCCTGACCATATGACAAAATTCGCATTTATTCATAGAATTCTAATTATTGCTACAAGTTTCAATTTCATTTCGATCCAAACGATTAAATTTTCCAATCGAAGTTTCTTTTGCTTTATCACAATTCACAAATCGTAAGGCCAGATTTATTAAGTGTAGTTTCTTTCACGGTCAATAATATGTATAGCTTTCCAGAACTGGAAACCTTAACAATCAAATCATTCTCATAATATTGGGAGACAAAACTGGAAATGTAGTTTATTCGGATGTCTTATGAATCTATTTTATCCTCTCTCATGCTTCCTACAATACAAGATTTGTATGTTTCATTAAATAAAACTTTAATAATCACTTAAATTTATCTGAAATAAAGCTATACAACCTAGCTATATCTCTTTACAACTTAATATCCATTATAATGTTGCTTGTAATGTTAATTGTACCACATATCCATCTGAATATTTCCTCTCAAACACTAGAAGCTATCTTCCAAATTTTATTTTAGTGAATGATCAGGTCTCTGCCCATAGGTAAAAAATGAGGACTCTGAAATCCTGTTGATTAATATTTTGGTGGTGATAAATAGTGTTTGGTTAAGCAAGACTTTTTTTTATCAGCTGACAGCTCCTAGCTATTTAAATTTGTCGACCTTTCAAATTCATAATGAATTTAGATACTTCTTACCTACCTGAAAAGGTATTAATATACCTGGTGCTTGCTTCCAATAGTAGTTATGAATGTTTTGTGTATATATACTTATTTCAGAGATGGTCGGTAAAGATGAAAACTTGAAGCATATCAGCCATCGATTGGAGGAACTTTTACCTTCAGTTTTGGATTACAATTGCACAGCACCCTGCGAAATAACTAAATTGGATATAACTCAAAAAATCAAAAATCACTACAACATTGATCTCAATACAAAGGAAGGCGTTGGTAATTTCGTTAAGGTGAGCACAATTATTAGTGTAAAAGTATTCATAGTGAAAACCCATTTGATCTCTTCCCCCACCCAAATTCTCCATTCTCCTCTCGGCGCATTCCTACTCAACCGACGCTTTTTCTTCGTCCATGTAATTTTCCAACTAGATTAATATGCTTGTAGGGAAAATGAATCGTGCTAAACTAAACTATCACTTATTACACTGGAGAATAAGGCCCTATGCACACGGGGATACTGGAAATGAACTAAACCAGTTGGCAACTTGATTTCATACATGAGGCAACTCATCAGCAACAGAAACCTCTGGTACGTTCAGTATTGTCATGGATATCGATCGTGCAATGTCGGAAGATTCGAGTGATGACGAAACTGTAGTGCTGCATTATTACCTCAAGAGGAGAAGACTGATAGCCAGAAAGATTTGGGTACACCCATACCTTGAAAGAAGTTTTCAGACTAGGTTGTTTGTTGCTTCAAAACAGCTCGACCTTTCTGACGCGAAATTCTTGGTATTCTAAAGAATGAGTAAGGAATGTTATTTGGTACTAGTGAAATTGGTTTTCCCTCTACTGCAGAAGCAAAGCACAACCATGAGGGAGTCCGTGGGCGCTGAGGAACGGCTATTGATCACGCTCAGGTAAGGAACAAATGAATATATTTATCCAAAAAAGAAAAAAATTATTCGATAACGTGCTCAGCATTTTGATGAAAAGCTGTTGAATAATAAGCCGCAAATGGTGAAAAAGAGTCATTAGCACCCTCTTGTATATCATTGCCCCCTAATCTCCTAGTGGTAGGTGGGGACATCTCAATAGGACACGAAGAAACATTGCTCAGCGATGTGCATGAGGAGGAGGGAGGACGTTTCCTGCTACTTTAAATAACCAGATAGATGAAAATTGTATAAAACAGGGCGTTTTTCCACCTCCTCCACCAGCAACAGGTTGGATTTTTGGTCACTCATCAACAAGGAACTGAAAACTCAATTCGTAGGCAACCCGACATGCGAATCACCCAGACGACTAGTTACAAACTGGTTATGGGAGTCACAAGCGAGTCCCTAAACAGTATCGCCGTGTAAGGCGTATAGTATTACAAAGGGAGTGACTCAAAGTAAACCAGTTGGTAATTCGCGTCACTAATCAGTTCCTTTTCAGTACCCCCGTGAGTATAAGGGGTAAGGGCTCCATAAAAATCAAACAATTATACCAATGTACATTACACAATCTCGAACGATTCGTTCTAAATCGCCAAAGAGACACTACACTAACCATTATACAAACTGCAGTACTTAAAAGAGATGTTTCAGACCCATTACTGTTATAGAACAAGGTTGGTTTACATGTTACATAACTGCTGTAATTTTGCACTTTCTATACATTGGACTGTGATTAACTGCTTTAATGGCCGGGTTTACACCGATTAAGGAGACAATTGTCTTAGTCCAAGCAACGAAGGATTTTTAGGGGAGTTAATTCATGTATAAGCCAATTTTAGCACAGTTGTAGGTGGAGGTGTCCTTAACAACATACTGAAAGTACTGGGGGGGGGGTGGAGCTAAGGATGGGGGGCGCTCTAAAGGTGGGTTTTTCAGTTTTTAACTCGAAAACTATTGCCTCTAGCGAAAACATGTTTTTGTGCTAAATTAATTTTCATAAAAATGTTTACAAAAAAGGTTCTATACCTGTTTTTTCTGGGATCAATGCTTAAGAAGATATAGTGGGGGATAGGGAAAATGTAAAAAAAAACACGTTTTTATTGTTAAAATTTATATATTAATTGTTAAAATTTCAATGTTTATTGTTTCAAATGAATATTTTATTATTATTAATTGCATACTTGCCTAGATTGCGCTGGGGGGAAGACGTTGAGGCAGACCTTAAGACACTTGGTATTGGAGGAGAGCAGCTGGTGACATTTATTATATAATATAAGTCGAATAATCGAGTTATTAACGAAAAATGAAAAAATCGACCTTTAGAGCGCCCCCCACCCTTAGCTCCACCCTCACCCCCCCCCAGTACTTTTAGTATAATGTTTAAGACACCTAGCTCTACAACTTTGCCAAAATTGGCTTCTACATGAATTATGTCTCCTATTCGGCCTTTTTTGGTCTTCGTTGCTTGGACTATCTGGGGACAACTTACTGGCATAAAATTATTGACTACATGCAAACACCTCAGGCCAATTGCCGTACCAAATATCCTACCATTTGTCCTGAAATTAACCAAAATAAAATTATAGGCAGTGCTCTCCTCATTATTGTGTCTAGTTTAGATATTTTACTTTCAAAAAGCAGCAATAGTTCGTCAAACTTCTCTGAACAAATTCTTCGTTTTCTTCAAAATGCTTTATTCTCCAATAAATCCTCCATTTGTAATTCCTTCAACAATTAAGATGATGCTTCTTGACTGTCTATTTTCAAAAAACATTTCCTTGCCCACTACCTCTTCTTATTTTGCTCTTCCACTTGAACTTGGTAATGCTCAGCAAGTAATTCCTCAGACATAACTTTCAATTCATTACGAGGCACAACAGACGATCATCACACATCCATTTTTCGTCACCAACTGCCGTGGCAATGGTTTCGCCGCGTGAACGAATTCTCGTTCAACTGGACTGGCTTCAGAAATTCACGCAACAGGCCTAATACAACTAGCCTCAACAATTGCCTCTTAAATTGGCATCGTGTAAACACGCCCTAAGCGCAGCACAAGATACACTAATCCTTTTAAGTGAATTTATTAACTTTTAAAACCTTATAATTAACGTGCTATGATAGGTCAAAACAAACGTAGGACGATAATAATAAACATTATAATGGTAACAATAAACAGAACGTTATTCATTATTATGACATTCCTTGTAACATTATCACTCGTTAAACAAAATTTGACATTTATCTTTAAAACAAGGTGGTATAACATAGCCTGGCCCACATGAGCCTTCCCTATAATTACTCCAACTTGATATGTTTCAGTTACTCGGCGACAGACTATTCATCCACGGGATCACTAAGGCGGCCAAACTCCACGCTAACCTATATTCTTCTCCAGTCTACTTGTACCGCTTCTCATACATGGGAGAGAATAGTTTCTCTGTTGCTTTTGGAGGCTATAAAGAATTAGGTATGAAAACTTACAATTAGCTTAAAGCTTAACCGTACAACGAAATATTTTTAACTATAATTAATTAAATTTTTTTGCAGGTGTGAGCCACTTAGACGACACCCTTTATATTTTTTCAAGAAAAGGCATGAGCTCTCAAGAAACTGAATCGGATAGACTAGTATCGAGAGACATGGTCAACTTGTGGGTCTCTTTCGCAGTTAACGGGTAAGTTAATTCATATAAAACAAATGACAGAGGTCATAAAAAATGGCCACTTCTCAACAAAAAGCTTATATTCTTATTTGTTTGATATAATACTTACCGCAATTACTGTAAGTGCGGTAGCCCAGAGGGTAAGTTATTAGGCTACAAGCTATCGAGCTCAAGGTCGAGTTCAGCTGTAGGTAGAAAATTTATCTTCTATTATTTAGGACGTGGCCTAACTTCGGGACCTTTCTATGGCACACCCAGCCTCTAAAAGTAGATACCGTCATCTAATCGATGGAAAAACCGAATTGTTGACCTCGATTTAGACCTACATTCCCTTCTTTACTTGATCGCTGGACAAGAAACAGTACTTCCTTTCTTAATACTTTCAAAGTACTTAACCCGAGATTTCATAGTGAAACTTTTTTTTTTTTTTTTGGCTGATTGTTCCAGTGCTGTAAACAATCTTTCAGCTTATTTCTCCATTTCAAGTTCGTAATTCTCCTTGGAGTGACTGTCAAATAACTTTTGAATGGAAATATCAACATTTTCTGTGACTCTATATTTTTTTTTTTAGATTGAAAAAAGAGTGCCATGAGAAAATATAAGTGATACTTTAATGAAACGAGGTCTGAACTGTATGGCAGTCTTGGCTGAACGTTTTCAACTATTCATCTTATTCCCATAGCCCAAATCTATCCTGCGAGAAAAATAACGACTACCGACTACTATATATGTGATAATTTGATGAAACGAGGTCTGAACTGATGGCAGTCTTGGCTGAACGTTTTCAACTATTCATTTTATTTCCATAGCCCAAATCTATCCTGCGAGAAAAAATGCCGACTACCGGTATTGTTCGACACCCTATATCAAGTACATGAGTACTCGTGGCTGGATTAGATTCAACATATGTGTAGTAGAGATTTAACAGTACCTATCGATTGTTTTTCTGAGCCCTTTACAAGAAAGCAACTCCACAACTAATATTTTTCAGACCTATGCCGTGCTTGATATATTCATGAACATAGTACTTCCATTGGAATATATATATATTTCCAATTGTGCCTTAATGTTTAGATTATTACGTTGCACCGGTCAAATAATTGAAAAAAAAAAAGCTTACTTAATCCATTACATTATTGTATTGCTTTTGGAAAACATTTGTATTATAGGAGGTACAACTGTCAATAAAAATTTGATTATTTTTTTTTTTTTTTTTTTTTAGTAAACACTTTATTTAAGTAAGTATATAATAAAAACTCAATTTCTCCCTGACTGGAAAAAAAAACAATATGTCATGGATTTGTCTAACTATAATAAACTGGTTCTCCCAATTTATATTTTAGAATTATAAGGATCACATCAACTTAATCAATTTAATTACATTAAATTAATAATAAATGATTATTCGAAATCAACACTGTCTAGAGAAAACAGCTGTTTCAAATGCGATTTTGTTTTTTCATTCAAACCAATATAGTTCCTAAACAGTAGCTCCTAGCGGCAAAGGTTACACAACAAAAAATTTATTTTAAAAAATTATGATCTGAGAACTGTAGTCAAATTTTCAATCCCACGAACGCCAAAAGAACTAGAGAGAGTCAAAAAAAGCCCCAAATCTTAAAAAAAGAAGGGCTTGATTTTTTTTTTTTTATTAAAACGAATACAGCCCCTAAACGGTTGGTCCTAACGACAAATCTTATATATGAAAAAAAAATTTCCATTACATTTCTAACAAACGTCTGTCGGTTAATTTTCGATCCCAGCAACACCTACATAGCTAGAGCGTGTCAAAATGTCACATTTCTGAATGTGAAAAAAAAGTTAATCAAAAAAGTATAGACCCCTAAACAAAAGACGTATCCATGTCAATAATAATAATATGTAATAAACTAAAACAGACGTTGTTCTGATTGTTCAGGAACAATTGTGGAAAGTGATGTGGTCAACCGTCGATGGCCCCACTTTTTCCTTCCAATCCTATACGTGCGACAGGAGGATCTCTCTACTACAGAGTTGCTTTCTGGCTACTGTATGTTGTTAAGACCACCTGGCATTATTTTTTTTTAAGGATACATTACAGGTGTTGTTTGTGCTTCGAATATTACGTTTTGAAGACCAATAACTCTACCGGTCGCGCCGTTGTATTTTGTACAACACTCGATTTGTTTTTTCTCTCTCTCGCTTCCGTTGAGCTTCCCGCAAAATTGACTTTAGCTTCACCCCGAGATACTTCTCAATTTGCCGCCAGTAATTTTCCACTGTGATTGGAGGGATATTTTTCTGCCTAGAGAGTATTTAGTACTCAGTGTTACACAAAATACAACAAGCGACCACTCTCGTTTTGTTTTTTTCTCATCCCTTTCTCAGCAATTTGCTGGATTGCATATGCATAGGATTCTATTGAATTTTTACTTTTGTTTATCGTAGTGAGCTAAATATTATTTATTCGGATTGTTTTGATTAGGTGGAAACCTATAAAATTGGAAAATATTCCTGGAATTTTGCAGAACTAAACGAGGAAGAACCGGAAAATCAAATAAAAATTTCAATTTGAGTGAAAAGGAAATGGGAAATGTTCTAGATCATGATAGAGAAACCTATGTTGAGGGTAGTGATGGAGATAGGATAGGATTAGGTTATAGGGCGATCAACATCTGAGGTTATTACGCCCTTGCTCTTAGGTTGTCCATTATATTATAATTATTTCGTAATTATTTTGTACATGTGATATATACATTTTTTCCCTTCTATTCCTTTATTTTTATTTTTTATTTTATTTTATAAATATTTTTTTCTTTTTTTAATTGTAATAAAAATTGAATTATTTTTTTTAATATATAATTTTGTTTTTAATTTTTAATTATTTTTTTTTTTTTATTTTTTTTTTTTTTTTACTCATTCTTCTTCATATTTAATATAATGAATGTTTTAGTTGTATAATATTAACTTGCTATAACAATGTTAGAAAGAATATTGTTGTTATATTGATATAAGTTATGTGCCAATTATAAAGTAGACTAAAAATACAATAACCATTTTATTATGTTAAAAAGGCATAACTCCCCATTTGCTTTATTCATTTAACTACATGTTTCAGAGCTTGTCATGTTGCTCCATCTTCAAGGTCTACAATCATTATGTTATGCTATTTTACAATTCTTTACTATATTATTACATCACTTAACATTTTTTGTTTTTATTACCTAACACTGTGATATAGCAAATGAACCATATCCTGATAATTTTTGTTGTACAAGTTAACTTCTTTTATAATAGAAACAATTTTCTCTATGTTACGCGGGTTGTTTTCGAGGGATAGTTTCATATTTCTAGCCAGATCTTTCGAAATAAAATGGGATTGGTAAGCTGGACATTCTTCCATATGTTGCACGGTGAGTTGGGTATTGCAGGTTGGGCACACCGGTGGCGGTACCTTATTGATGAGATAGCCATGTGTAAGGTTGGTATGTCCATTCTTATCCTGGTCAGCACCACTTCTTCTCTTCTATTCCAACGGCTAGAAGTACACCATTTCTTGGTCGTGTCCTTAATGGCTCTCAACTTATTATTAGTCGACTCAGACTTCCATATGCTTTCCCAATCTGTGTTGACTTTTCCTTTTAGCCATGTTCTGATATCCTGCGGATCCAATATATTCTCCGGGGTTGTATTACTCAGGGCAGCTTCTTTAGCAGCCTTCTCATTTCCCAAGATTCCTGTGTAAGCTGGGACACAGAGAAATGTGATTGTTTTGCCAAGCGTTTCCAGAATATCTATATATTTGAAAATTTTTTGTAGCAGCGGTCCCTGTTTGTTTCGTTTCATTATATTCTTCAGTGAGGAAAGTGAGTCGGTGCATATCAGAATTATGGAAAGAATGGAGATAATTTGGGGGGGGGGGGGCAAAGGATATCTAAATTTTATTTGTAAAAATCATTCCTAAAAAAAATTGTAAATATAAATTTATCTAGTTATAAATTTTGGTTTTTATTATTTTCAATCGTAAACATATTTTCATTTACGTTCAAAATTTCGTAGAACGGTTAAAATATTTTATTTAATAGATTTAATACAAAATCTGAACAGAAAACGGATAAAATACAGTGTGTTGTACGATCTTTTGACGTTGTGATTTATTAGCAGGTAATGAATGCATTTCTTAATAAAAAACTTCTTAGAGATGGTGAAAGAAAAAATATTTAAAGGTTGATTTTGATTTAATTACTTTAATTATTTGCTTAATTTGTTAAAATATCATGAACACATTAATGTGTTGCAGAACATTGGATGCAGAACAAGTTGCCGACAACTTGCCCAAAATAGCCTTAACCGATATTCAAGGGCCATCACAGCAGGTCTCTGTGCTAGTCGACGAACTTGGAGAAGAATCGTTCTGGGACTCTCTGAATCTCATGGAGAACATTCTGGATGCTACTCATGAAGACCTTTGAATCTGAATTGTTTGACACATATATTAAAATGTTTTATTCAAATACTAGTTTCAAATGTTAAGAATTCATCGTTAGTGCTAAAAACATGTAAAAATTCAAAGCATCGGTGATTTTATACATAAATCAATATATTAATATACATCAATTTAGAAAAAAAAGAAATCATGATACTTAACTACTACAAAGCGGAAGGGTTTCTTGAAGCTATCATTTCCTGGAGTAACTACCGCCGTTGATCTTGCCACTCTTGTTTGTCTCCCCTCCCCTCCATCGCCTCACCACACCGCGCATAGGCGTCTTCAAAATAATCAGCTTTCTTTGATATTTTCTGTTCTACCGACAGATCGCGGCTTCTTCTTTCGGATTCAGATAAGGTTTTGCGGCATATGGAATTAAATAATTTTTTAGCCATTTGTTCTAAAGCTAATGGAACTGTCGCAACAATTGATTCCTCTTTTTTTCTCGGAACCAATGTAATTAGAAAATTCTAGCTCAATTGTGAACTATACATGAGCCTTTAGAAAAAAAAAAAATAAAGGGTCTCCGCTTTAGCTCCCAAAATTCCCTACAGCGGCATCTCTTATAACACATGCCAGTGGTCTTAACGATGTTTGCGAAATTTTATCAAAGGAACCCGATTATGCAGACTTTGATTTATAAACCAAGAACGTAGTTACAACCCTCAAATATGAATTAAATTGACAAGACAGATTTGGTTTTATCGAGCAAAGCAAGATAATGTTGGTATGTACGTTCTTCGATCCCCACTATAAAAATTTTGTTTTTAAGAATCAGAATCGTGCTGAACAAAAAGCCTTGTTAAGAATAGGTTGATTGCTTTAATTAAAAGCAAAATGGGTCGAACCATACAGGATGTGAGAAATGTTAATGCCTGTGGTACAACTGAAAGCTGAATCCTTTGTCAAACTTGAAACGAGCTCGAGAACAATCCCCTCCAATAGGTGCAGCTGAATCGAAGGCAATAGTTGTTGTTGGGAAGGTACGTCAATGATGAAATTATGGGCAACAAAGAAAATCCTACCCAGTGGTGGTTTGATCATCGTCACGACTACCCTAACCTAACTACAACTGCTCAAGAAATGATGAGTGTTGTATTTAAACCTTCCTAATATTATAGTGGCTAGAAAATTTTTGATTATAAAATGGAAGGAAATTAACAGCCCGAAGTCATAAGAAGTTATGGAACGAAAATGCATGGTAAGTAGGTAGTAAGTTAGTTAAACTGACGGTAGGTCAAAATGACGAGGAACGGAACAAAAACTGGAACTGCACTACAGGTAGGATTATGGATTAAATATCTTAGTATATGCGAAGTGCCATACATCACAGGACTACTATTTTCGGATAAGAAAGTATAAAAAACAGGACTTAAAAGAAAGTATTTTGAATTCTTTAAGATTGTGTTGCCTACCTTGTAAATGTAACAGCTTTATTTATTATTAGCGTATTTTCATCAGAGCTGCCGGTTGGGAGGAAATTTTAGAAGCCTTTGCATCCAAATAGGATAATGTTCTTTTGTTTTTTGTTTTTTTTGGAGGGGGGGATTTAAATGAAATTCGAGCAATTATACGTTATCAGCAAGGTGTGATAACCTAAGAGGTACTGTGAAATAGACATGCCGCATTCACTTTATAATCGCTCTTATTTTTCATTAGTTTTATTAAGAGGATATTTGGATTTAAAATTATTATTTATGAAAATGCTTTGTAATTTTCATTTTTATAACTTGCGATGGCAAATCTATTGGATATCTCACTGTAGCTTGTGACAAGCTTTTTAATTATTAATTGTTTGTGATAAATTTTGCTCTTGTGACAATGCCTTATTTTTGTTATAATCATCAATTTTCAAATAAAAGTTTATAATAAAATATTTTAGCAATTTTTTATTTTAAAAATGCAGATTCGACTCAAACGTTATTTTATAACAATACCGAATGACATTAAATATACGAATTATATCTTCATATATAATTAAGACATAAATACATTTATAAACTTAATGTCTCATTATTAAATTTGAAAAATAGCATTACTCTTTTGTCATTTGGGGGAATCGGGGGAGAAGTTTTGGGATGAATGGGGGGAAACGGGAAAACGTCTTGCTGTTACCCAGGGGAAAACTGTTGTGTTGGAATCGGCAGCACTGATTTACACCTTAAATAAATGTAATTAACGGCCATCATTTTATTCTCTGAATTAACATATGATATTAATAACCTAATACCAAGAATCACAGATACCGTTATCCTACTGGTTACAAATCTATTCTAGCCAAGACGGGAAGGTCTAAATTTATTTTATCAGTTCTCACGAAACAATTTTTAATCCTCATGCCATGCCGTCATCCTACTATTACTGTCCATGCCAGGTAAAAATTATACAACTTACACCTGAAGAATCAACGAATCTCCTTTCGTTTACAGTATTTCATTAAAAAAATTTATTTTCAATTTCTTTTTAAAAGATAAGAAAAATACTTTTAAATAAGTAAAAAACAGTGAATTAGATTTCTCAATAAAAGAAACGGAAAGAAGTCCCATAAATAAAGAAAGAATGGAAATAACAGTGCTGAATAAGAAAACTTATCTAACCCCAATATAAGGAATAGTAGAGGCTAAGAAAGCATTGCCATAAGAAGTTTCCTTCGTAGAAAATTACGATGCTTCGGTTCAGAAATCATAGTTTCAAAACTATATCAGTGCTGTCAAAATCAGATAAGTGCTGACCTACATCTGTGGAACCGGGACAGAGGTTGAATCTCAGAGGAAAAAGTTGACTGTTGTGAGGGGAATATGACTAATATATGATACTATGATCTCCGAGCATTGTCAGCGTCTGAAATCGCTAGGTCATCTAATCTAGATGGATGATGGGAGATCAGCGAAACAACTGTACTACAGGAGTCAAACTGCGCGGAAGGTGGAAGGACTCAGTGGCCATGGACCTGAAGGGGATCGGTTTTCAAGCAGACAAGCCACTGGCCTGGATGCCTGAAAAAAGGAAGTTGAGAGGGCCAAAGGCAGCTGTATAGTGAAAGACTGTAAAAAGAAAATGGATGATATTTCGTAAAAAAATGTAAAACAATCTGATTGCTAATTATTCACTTTTATTTGCCATAAAATTTCATTAATGATCCCAAATATATCTGAGGAAAAAGAAAATATGGCATGTCAGGTAAAAAATACCGGTTCAGACCAAGGTTAGGGCTTCTGGTGGCATGTATCCAGCGTCACCAAAACAGTTCAAGACGACTAAACCAGTTGGAAGAATGCTGAGCCACGTGATACTAGCATGTTTGACATTCATCCTTAGCCAGCCTTCAGCAGGGTACTGCAGTGCTCTGCAGACAAAGTACCTTATCACATTTGCATGACAGACGATAATAACATAAGAATCTTCTTTATCCTGCGGATCAGCTCTGTAAAAGTACTTCCTAAAAGCATCTTCGATTCTTTGACCTTCCTTTTTGCAAAAATATCCGAATTTACGAGGATCGAAGGGCGGATCGGGTGGAGTTGGTATGCCCTCTTCAAGCAACATGCATTCTTCCACTGGGACATAGGGGATATAATCAGAAATGATCCGGGCAGTTTGAATAGCCCTGGTCATTGTTGAATGGACAATATTACTGTAGGACAAACCTAATTCTTTTAATCTTGCTCCTGTGAAGGCAGCCTGATCCTTCCCTAATTTAGTCAAAGTCTTGCTAGTATCCCATTTAGCGCATGTATTGTAATGCCCATGTCTGATCAGGATTAAATGTCTTGTAGCTTTAGGCTCAGTACAATCATTTATTCCAGTTTTATACGATTTTCTGTCCCAATTGTAGTTCCACTTTGGATTACATCCACAAGATTCAGCTTTCACTTTACTCCTTTTATCAAATCCATGATACGCGTAGATTACACCAACAGTTCCAATGCCAATCGAGATCTTATTTAAGTACCTAAACATTGGCTAAACGACATTTCAAATTTAATCTATAGGTTATTGCAATAATATGTAAACATATGATGGTGAAAAGGGGTTTTCAAGATTCATTAAACTATGAAATAGACTAGCTGAAAGTACCCTGCTCCGCTACGGTTTAATATCATTAGGATGAAGGACAACTTAAATTAGTAAAGGTTAAGCTTAACGTTAATAATTATTATTACTTAAATAAACCTAAAGAATTCCATTCTTAGAATAATTTTAATAAGTAAATTTGACAATTAGCAAAAGGTTGATTTTATTTTATTTGATCGTCCTCCAGTGAAGCTTCGAGGCAGCACTACCATCTTACCCAGCTCTGATACCAGACCATCAGCTTTTATTATGGCATACTTTAAGTGAATATAGTCTCAACTTTCAACATATCAAACATAAATTGGTTGAGGAGATTACGAACTTTAAATAAGTAAATAAGGTTCTTCACCTCCTCGCTCTATCAACAATTAGGCGTAAAAATCAGTTGCAGACTCAGTTTTCTTAAGTGGTGTATTGGTGTTTGGGTCACGTTGAGGGACTGAACCTATACCGGACACATCTTCTCCATGGTAGAACATGAGATGATACTGAAGAGAATCTTACACTTGATAGAACTCACTGATTCTTATCAGTTTTTTGTCCCTACATCGAACTGGCCTTACATGTCATCACCAGAGAACATAAGTCTTTTAACCTCCTCTTTAACATAAGTCTTTTAATAGCTTCTCGTCACAAAACAACTCAAACTTGTAAGGGTCCACCTCTGCAGCCACCATGAGTTCACTGAAAGTACCATATTATAAGGTTTCGACATCGATCGTAGTTTTGTTTGTTTACAACTGTAAGGAACTTAATTTGTCGTCAAAGTGTGCGGCTTAAACATCTAATCTATTTTTTAACTTAGCTTATCTCCAAATACCATATGACAATTAATCTTTTATTATTCACACAATAAAAATTGTAATCGCATTTTTCGCGAATTAGCCGCGATCCAGGCCGATTTTTTAAAATTCCTTGCTTAGCGAGCACCTGCGGCCCTAGAGGAAGTTACATATCGAATTTCATTCCAACCCGTTCGGTGGTTTCTGAGATTTCGTATTAAATGAGTGAGTGGTATTTGACAAATATATAGTAGATAATGCAGTATTTTATTTCTTTAGTTGTAACTTTGTAAGATCATGTGTTCTGTATTACGGCCAGAGGCATTTTCATCAGGTACAAGGTTACTTATAAATGGATATTAGGTAGTGTTGTGTATCGATTTTGATATCAATTGTTATGTTGTTTGTTTTTTAAGGGCAAAAAACTGCTATGGTTATTATAGCCGATATACCCGAACTTTACTATACCACCTGCATTGCAACAATGACAATAACAATAATAAATTTCTAATAAAATTATATTAATGTCAACCATACATAAGATTTACAAAAAAATAAAAAAATAAATTAAAAAAAATAAAAATAAAAATAAAATAAATAAATAAATAAAGAGAAAAAAATAGTAATGAATAAAGTAACGAACATTAAATAAAATAATATAACTTAATTTTCTTTATAAATTCTACAGTACTAGAAATGTATTGTTCACTTCATCAATTGTAATTATTCGAGTTTATGGTCCCCTTCTTACATGGAGTTATAGACAAGTGAAGAGAAGCTTACCTCTCAATAGCCAGGGTAGCCAGCCATTTTGGAGTGAACCGTATAATCAGTATATAAGCCGTTTATTAGTTCAAATTTTGGTTTCCTAGACTTTATACTGCTGTTATTTTGTTTTAGTGATTTATTTACTTTAATGATTTACTTATTTTATTTATTACGAACCCTTTCAATTGCCCTAGCCCATATGGAATGCAAGTCGCCAGTTGGGCATAGTGGGCGTGGCCGGTTAGTGTTTTGGTCTCGCCCCTCACGAAACAATATACGGGAAGGGCTTCTTCATAGTACTATAATTCCATGCCTTCTTATGTGTAACCTCCCTACTTCCTTTGTAATTAATATAAAACACATGTTACATTTGTAATGTATATATTTCTCTTCAATAAACGTTATTGTATGTTTTTCCTTTCCTAATTGTATATCAATTCAATATAAAACAGGTAGTAAGGATTTCGGCCTGTCTTACTCCCCTACCTTTAAGCAGACCGAGACCTGCTTCTATTTTTCTATCATAAGCTACCCACCGACTCGATCACCGAATGAGTCGAGTCATTTTCCTAAAGATAAAAGTTAAAAATATATGAGACAATCCTTCGACTAGTATCGATGTCTGGCAGTGAGGGGTGGACCATCGCAAAGCAACAGAAGAGGTCTCTGAATACATGGGAGAAGAATATGGTGATCTCCAAGTGACTACACCAAGGTATTATTCAAGAAATAAATTCATCATTATATAATTCATAAGATAATTATAGTTTTGAAAAAAAAAAAAAATTCAATTAACAAATTCTTGTTAAAGATAAATTTCCTAATGTTTCTGGATTTTATTTATACCAGGGTTCTCCAAACTACGGCCCGCCAGTATCATCAATCCGGCCAGCGACAGCTACACGACGCACCCTTACGGTGCTTATACACTTCAGCATTCACCCTGAATGAGCATTTTTTTTTTGTTCAGATGTGTACCATCGAGCCGAAATTAATTAATTAATTAATTGTAATTATTTCCATCTAGAAGTGACTACACCAGAACTTTCTCGAACCAACGAGGTTCGACGCGATTTGAGAGCTATCTACTAGCAAAGGATAAAGCGGGTACATTACCTATATCCACCTGTAACCACCGGATGTCGTCAAGTTTTGTGGTTGTGAAAATACTGTACAACACAATAGTGTTTGAAATAACGAATTTAGCAAGCTTATGTTCGCTCAGGGTGCGTAATCGGAAACTAGTCTAGAAATTATAGTTACTGGCAGGAAAATTAAAACTGTGTTGGCCCTTGGAACCTTTAGAAGTAATCAGTATGGCCCGAAGGCTGAAAAGTTTGGAGAATTCTGATCTATACTACCATATAAAAGGACAAGCTATTTTTCATAGTATTTAACGAAAAATACTGAACAACTTTGTACTAATTTTTCACATCATCTTCATTGTTCAAGGAAGGTTTAGCAATAATAAAATAAACATATTTTTAGTTAAATTGTAATTAAAAAGCGATAAATATTTGATGAGCAGTGATGTTTGGTATTCGACCGATAGTTGGCGAGCGCCATTCAAGAGAGGTTCCAAAGTTACCTATTTTCCTACTCTAAACCTAAATAATCAGCATATTACCTTTTGCTCCTCCATCAAAAATTTAGGAATCAACTTCGACCAAAACCTTTCCTGGAAGCCTCAAATTGCCGAAATATCCAGAAATTCAATAGGAACCCTAAAACTATTTAATCGTTCCCGTCATTTTCTCCCTCAATCCACTTGCAAACTCCTAATTTCCTCGCTTATTTTTCCTTACTTTGACTATGGCTGCGTTGTGTACAGGGGTCTCCCTATGGGTGTCCAAGACTGGTTAAAACGAATTATGAACTCTTTCGAACGAAGATTTGTTTTCGGAACCCCGAGGCGTTCCCATGTTTCACACAAGTACACTGCCTTGAAGTGGCTGTACCCATGCACCCGCAATTTATATTTCCTGGGTTCATTCCTGTATCAGGTCATTCATCACCATCGCCCATCCTACATTTATTATAGGTTGAAATTTAAGTCTTCCGTTTACTCCCAATTCTCAACAAGAACATGTTCCTCTAACCTATACTTGCCTTTCCATCGAACAACTTTATACGAGCACTCCTTCCTAGCCCAATCCACTACCCTCTGGAACACTCTCCCTCCTGAAATTAGACATACTTCCTTAAGCTCATTTAAAACACTCCTTTTCAAATATCTCCTCACATTCCAGTCAGACGCCTGTCAATATGAATAATAATTATCATTTAATTTGTTCAAAATGAATAAATCTGATACCGGTGAATTAGTCGGTAAATTTTCTTTTATAAAATAATAATAACAAACCTCAATTTGTCCAATAATTTGTAAATAATTATTTCTTTTATAAAAATTCAAATTTTTTTTTTTACTTTAATTGTTATTTTCCCTAAACAAAAAAATATTTACTTCACTTACTATATATTAACGTGAGAATTCTATATGAGTGAATATGTATGGTGTATATAAATATGAATCGTGGTAAATGTAAATATACTCTTCATTTAATGCGCGCGCGCGCGCCCACACACCACACACACACACACACACACACACACACACAGAGTTTACTTTCTGTATTTATCTTTTCTTATTTTCTCATGGTTATTTTATTTTTTTTTTATTTGATTTCTTTCTTCTTCTTATGTTATTATGTTTACTGAAGTTATTTATACATCTATGTAGAATTAACAGTATTTACATGTCTCATGTTCTTAATATACAAATAGCGCTGTATGTAACTAAGCAAATCAGGACATTATACTACATAGTGATTTTGAATTTTGTTATTCTTAGGGGACAATACGTCCCAGAATAATTTTTTTTTTTTTTTTTTTTTTCATTTCATTTCATTTCAAAAGTTATATTGTTTATATTGACATAGAACTAGAATTTTATGATAAAATTTACTAAATTTTTAGTATAATTTAATTCTGCAATATAGTTAGCAATGGTAAAACCCATCTGTACCAAATTTGAACTACATTATCTTCATAGTTCTAGGAAGGTTTACAATAGTAACCGTTTTACTCTAATAACGGAATAACGATGGCCTTCCTCCAGGCTTCAGGGAACATCTCTGTCGTCCAAATTTGCTAATAAATTGAATGGAAAAATACTGTATAATTACGAGAGCAGTATAAACATGTCTACTCGCATTAGCCGTCATCAATTTAGTTGGTAGCTCAGTAGATGCAGTTAGGCATTCATTAGTTTAGAAAGACGAGTCTCAAAGTCAACGAGAAAAAAACGAAGTATATGTGCACTGGGGCAGAACAAGCGAATGAAATCGCTGTCTCCGGTTACACGTTTGAGCCAGTATACCTTGTAAGTTTATATACCTTGGAATCCAGGTAGTCCGCAACAATGATATGCAATCTGAGATAAAAAGAATAGTTATATAGTTGCAGCAAATAGGTGTTCTTTGGGCTACTAAAATTTATGAGTAGCAGATTGATATCCCGTAGCTCCAAGATCAGGATATATAAGGCCCTTAAACGGCCAGTTCTAACCTATGCCTCGGAATGCTGGACCATAACTAAAGCTACGTTCTCACGGGGCAAAATACGAAAGTGTGGCACGCCTTCGTTTTCTCGTTCGTGGCGCTTGCCTGGAGTGGGGGAAGAAAAGTGAACTAGCCGAGAGTCGTGGACAGTTCACACGACAACGATTCAGGTTGCCCCTTGAAACCTACCATGGAGGAAAGTTGTGGAATGTTTTGAGTATAGTTTTTATTGATATGTTGGCGTATGTCCTTATAAAAAAACGGAAGAAAAAGCATTGTTGGGTCAGGGACTGGATACTCGCAAGAAAAATCATTGAACATTAATAATACAGTATACTTAAGGACAATGGCGGAATATCCTTCAACCACATTAAAATCGTTAAATATTAGAAATATTTCAAAACAGTATCCTTAAGGACAACAATGCCGGAAGTTATCCTTCAGGTAACTTAAAAACCGTTTAAATATTTTCATATTAATAAAACAGTATCCTTATAAGGACAACAATGGCGGAATATCGTTCGTATCCTGGAATATTTCAACATATTATCCATTTTTGTTCTAAATAAACTACTTGTCAACTCTCTCGACTGGCGTGGTCTACGTGGACTCACTTCTCTCTAGATGACGTCAGAAGCAAATTCACGCCACCTCGTTCAGACGGAGAAAATTCAACGAATGCGTGGAACACGCTAGCGTGCCACGCCCCGTGAGAACGCAGCTTAAAGCTGATGAGCTAAGTTTCCTAAAATTTAAAAGAAACATTTTGGGAAAAATTTCTGGCCCCTTGCGTAGGTTTGCCATAACATAACATTCTAGGTACTGACCGGTACACAAAGCGAAACTCAAGAAATTATTAGGTGCAAAGTGTTCCACGAAGTCTGATATGAACTTTACAAAGAATACTGACAAACTGAAAGGAGTTGGGAGCATAGAGTAAGGAAAATAAAGAGTGTGAACTTAGCGCTACGAAACAATCCAGCTTTCCCTGCGATCTGGCAGCGCGGGGCTGCAAACGTATGACATCAAAGATCACTCCAGGAATTATGAACGCACTACGACTAAATCGAAGATAGAATATTATGCCGCTGAATTTTACACCATTGAAGGGGTTAATAAAATATACTGTAATTACTGTATATCCTTGGAACTGGACATATGATGGGTCAACCAGAACGGAATTTCTATACCGGTGACATGTCCCGGTGTTCCGGGAAGTATGGCAACCCTACCCATGCGAGATGGAGAACTATAGAGACAAAGGTCGAACAATGAATTAGCTCAGCTTTAGTGAAATCGGTGGAATCGAGGATCGACATTTGGAATCGGCACATCCCAGACATAAAGGCAAATACTCAATTTTACACTATTTTGTACGTTTGTTTGTTTATTTATTTCGTTTAACGTCACTTTATGCTGCTATGGCTAATCGGAAGATGCTACGGTAGGAGTCCTGAATTTTGTCTATCCAGGTATAATTAGGATAGGGATCTTTAACGAGTACCTGACATCGCACAGGCTCGGGACACCCATTTTACGTCTCTTCCGATGGACGGCATAGCTAAGGATTTTTTACTCCCTTTAAAAAATCCTAAGGTCATCTGCCGGGCTGCGAACCCGCGGTCATGGGTTTAGTAGGTTGCTATGCTAACCACTACACCACAGGTGACCCCAATTTTGTACGTTGTATTAGTTTCAATACCTAGTCTTTGTTGAATTGATAATTGATAAATGACTAAAAGTTGAAAACTTGTGGTTAAAAAAAATACGCCTGCTGAGAAAATTATTGTTGTAGACAAAATGTCAGGAAAAACAAAAAATGAAGAGAAATTATATACGATTTGAACTTCCCAACTTTTAAACTCTGAGTAGAACATTTTTAAAGTCAAAACGTGCGGCCATTAATTTCCAAGTTAGGAAATTTATAGTGGCAGCTATTCCCCAACAAAAAAAAAAAAAAAAAAATATATATATATATATATATATATATATATATATATATATATATATATATATATATATATATATATATATATGTACAGAAACACAGAGTGTTCAATATTCGATAGCCACCCCCTTTTTTTTTCCACAGTTTTTGAAATTTTGAAACGAAACTCTCAGGGTTTTAGCCAGGGATACCCACTTAATGACAGAACCTTAGCCTCAGTCTCACAGCATCTTCGAGAGATAGAGACTGATGAAGTGAAATGCGGTACGGCCTCATACGGTGTTGTTTCAGTATGGCCTACACCGTTCCAATGCTTAAGTGGGTATCCCTGGTTAAGTCTCGAATACTCCGATGAAGAGGCGCTTCCACCGTAGCCACGATACCAGTTTTAGACAGTTTTTTTTCTTAAAATGATTTTTCGTGATTTGCGGCGAAACGGTTGCCCGGATAAAAAAAATTACCGGTAAAAAATCGATTCAAAATATGATTTTCTATCGAAATCCGTCGTAAAAAATACCACATCCCATTGGGAATTCCAAAGTTAGAGTCACTGGAGAAGGTTGGAGAGCAGACTATAACCTGAAAAGAAACTTTATTTGACACAGTTAAGAAATTTCAAAAACTGTGGGAAAAAAAGGGGGTGGCTACTATTATATACTATTATATAAAAGAACAAACCATTTTTCGTTTGTAATCACAAACTGCAAAAACCATTGATCCAATCTGTACCATATTTTAACTAAACAATATTTATAGTTCAAGGAAGGCTTAGCAATAATAAAGTTTACATATTTTCAATCAAATTGTTGCGAAAACAAACGATAAATATATCTTGCGCAGTGATGTTGGAAAATTGTCCGACTGGTGGCGAGTGCCATTCATGAGAGGTTAAAATGATAATGTTTCATATAGAGTTAGAAATTGATAATAAAATTTGCTTATTTCGATTAAATTGTTATACAATGATAAAGCTATAAATAGGTGGTGTGACGTATGTACCACGTAGTTTAACAATTCAATGATAATAGCGCTATTCTGCAACAGAGTTTGCAATGATAAAAACCATTAAAACCATCTGTACCAAATTTTAATTACATTATCTTCATAGTTCTAGAAAGATTTAAAATAGTATAGTTTACTATATTAATAAATGAAATAGACAATGTAAAGTGACAGAGGTTTGCCACAATGTCATTAAATTTTCTAGTTAGAAATTAAAATCAAACCAGTTGAAATGGATAAAATTATTTCTGCCGCACTGAGATTTAATGCCTTATCAAAATATCTGTTTCTTCTTTTTTGGTACTTTGTTTCAAAAATAGGCGGCCTAACCTTAGTTTTTGCTAAAATAATTCTCAACTGCATAATACAATACCAGATTTTTATCATTAAAAAATAAAATTTCATTTATTAGTTAAACCTATCAAAGTTCTTTACTTTTAGGCCAGGCGAAGCCGCCACTGGGGATGCTAGTATATATATATATATATATATATATATATATATATATATATATATATATATATATATATATATATATATATATCTACAGGGTGTCCCGAATTTAAATGGCAAAACTTCAGGAACTTATAGGGGACGGAAAAACTAAGACAAAAATCGTAAAAAAAGAAACGAGACAAAAAATGTTACAGGTAGCGATTATCACTATTCAAAGCTCGCCAGGCTAGGCAGTGAGATATGTAAACAATTAATGTTATCCTTTACATTCTTTTATTTGTTTACACTTTAGCTTCCTTCTAGGATTATAATTCCTAAATCATTCTTCAGTCAGTTACTCATTGTCAGATATTTTTGTGTGAATAGCATCAGCCACAATGCCGCATACATATTCTAATGTTGAATACGCTGATATGATTTTTGTGTATGGTTTCTGTAACGGTAATGCTTTAGAAGCGGTGCGGGAGTATGGTGGTTCCAACTCGATGGATGTCCAGCTCATTATAGCAGAGTTGCTCGAGCTTGGTTGGATATAAATTATCCACAACAATGGATTGGACGTGAAGGAGTAGTACCTTGGCCACCCAGATCACCTGATATGACACCCATGGATTTCTTTTTATGGGGAACCTTTAAGCAGAAAGTTTATTCGGTGTCGATCAACTCAAGAGAGCAATTAAGAGACCGAATCATAGATGCAATTTATCAAGTGAGTGCTAGATGTAATGCTTGCATTGGTGCAAGATTTTGAGCAATATTTACATAAAAAGAACATAACATAAATATAAATGTAAATAAATAAGTATACAATTGAAAACTTGTTTTGTTTCTTTTTTTTTTGCGATTTTCTCTAAAACTAAGCAAAAACGAGCAAATCTCTAAAGGACTTTTTGTCTTAGTTATTGGGTCCCCTATAAGTTCCTGAAGTTTTGCCATTTAAATTCGGGACACCATGTATATATATATATATATATATATATATATATATATATATATATATATATATATATATATATATATATATATATAATGACGGTCCTGATTATAAATATTTTGAAATATTACTTGTTTTTATAACTGATGATGAATGTTCAACATCGGATTCTAGCCTTCTGAAAAAAATGCCAATAGTTGCTGAAAATAACTCATCAATTGCTAACAGATCTATTGCTAAATTTAATGACGGATTACTGGGTTGTTTTATTCTATTAGAAGACCGGTTTCCCAGGATCCCCACCAGTTGACGTCAGTACAGAGTTCTCAGTTGTTGAGCTGGCTTGAAGGAAGGAAGGTGAGTTGTGTCTTATTATAGCTTAACTTTAAATGTTCAAGGAAAATGACGCCAGGATGAGTTTAAAGATACGGATAAATTAATTCCATATTAATTAATTAAATATAGTTAATACTCAATTATTTACTATCTTTTAAGATCAAACAAGACAAATTTATTCTTAAAATGGCTGTTCTCATTAAGAGTAAATATCGATATCCAAGCCCGGCGTCAAAATTTTCTTCGATTGTTACCTTCTCTCAGTTTAATTCGATATTTTTATTTCGCTTCTTACGGATGAGAAAGGTCTTCTCCTTTATTTCCCACGCAGAAGGGAATTAACCTTTTTTGAAATTTGTCATCACTTATTCCCTATTAACTACACTCACTACCATACAATAAATTCCAGGAAATAATATTCATTTCTTTTGTTTTATCACATTTTGATCGAATCTAAACATGAAGTAAATTTTACTTTATTCTTTACATTCTCTCTATTCTAGGTTCAGATATATTTCAGAAGCTCAGCCTAATTATGTGTTTCAACGTGTTCATTTCTTCCATTTTTTAAAAATTTCTTCCTTAAAACTCCTAAAATTATGTGAGGGAATTGGTCTTTACCCTAACTATAAAAAGACAAAACTAATGACAAATAGGAGAAAAGAAGAATGCCAACTAAAAAAAATAGAGTTTGGAATAAGTAGAGGAGTTATTCTATCTGGGTCTGACAGTATCTTCTGCAGATAGAGAAGCAAAAGGAATCCAGAGGAGAATGGCACTCGGTTGGAACAAGTTTTGGCTCCTCAAACATATTATTGGGTTGTTTCACATGAAATGTCCGTTTTCAAGGTAAATGGATTTTAGTAAAAATACAATATGAAAACAATATAATTTTATTCGAAGTATTTACCTTCTTTTTCTACACATTTTTCCCAACGTGACAACTACTTTTTTATCCCGGATTTGAAAAACTCTGAGCTTTGAAGTGAAACAAAATCTGAAAACGCACTTTTGATTTCAGCATCATTTGCAAAAATTTTTCCTCTGCAGAAGTTGTCTAAATTCCTGAAAAGTTGATAATCTGTTGGAGACAAGTCGGGAGAATATGGTGGGTGCGGAAGAACTTCGTACCCCAGCTCTTTCAATTTATGCATGGTAAGTTTTGAAACGTGGGGTCTAGCGTTGTCGTGTAGGAGTATAGGGCCCTTCCGATTTACCAATCCAGGTTGTTTTTTCAATAATTTTTCGTGCATTTGGCCAATTTCATTGCAGTAGGTTGTAGAGGTAATGGTCTCACCTCTAGAAAAAAAGGAATAATGTATGATTCCAGCCATGGGCCACCATACTGTAACCATCAATTTTTTCGGGTGCAAATTTGGTTTTGGCAACGGCGAATGGTTCGTTCATTTACACTCCCTTCCCCAAACGCCTTACAGATGTTTCTAGCAGCCTCAGCTGCCGAACGACCTAGTTTAAACTCATAAAAAAATATTACACGAAAATCGCGTGTTTCCATGTTCATATTTGAAGGTATACTAAACAGTGTGTAATTGATTGGGAAGCTAATGTTTATAAAAGAAAAGTAGAGGATTAGTAACTGCTTGATTATGATATGTGAACTTTGGAAGTAAACAACAGAGACTCGCAAAATCCTCTATGTATTTCAAATATTATAAAATCGGACATTTCATGTGAAACAACCCAATATGAAAGGAAATATAAATATGGACGTAAAAAGACGGGTCTTTGACAGTGGCATAAGCCCAGCAGCTACTTATGGTTGCCAAACCTGATCACTGACAAAAGCTCAAGAGAGGAAGATCCAGGTGTGGCAGAACAACATCGAAAGATGCATTATAAAATTGAAGAAAAGCGACAGGGTGAGAACTACCCAGATCACCATGCATATTACGAAAGTCACGCTGAACAGTTATTACAGACTCACGCTGCGAAAAAGGAAGAACACAAAACGCTTTTTGTGGTCCTGACGCCATTTTCACTATAAGAGTTCACTAAAGTGTGCTGCTATTACCTAGCGGAAGCCATGTAAAACTTGAGAGTTTCCTCTTTCCAACAGTACGTTGGACTAGCTGAAATAACAGAATAGTTATGGTTTTATGAAATCGGATGATTCTTTTTGATACACCCTGTATTTTGAATATTTATTGTTGATCATATATGCACTTTCTTTTGCATAAATGAAAAGCTGTTTTCATTTAATCATTTCTTTTCATTTTTAAAATTTAATAAATACAATCTTTTACAGCAAAGTGCTGATGTTTTGAATTTTTTTTTTGTATTTTGTTAGAACTGATGATGAATGTTTAACATTCGAAATAAAAAACATTTCAGAGGAAGGGAAAATAATCTTCAATCATAATTGCATTGATCCACCTTTACCATCTTGCGTACCTCAAGTGATATAATATTTATAAAGGGAAGTACGTTTAAACTTAATAATAGGAATCCGTTACATTGAATATGAACTTTAAAGTGATCATACAATTTACATATGGCGTAACTTACCTGATGTCACTCACTCCTTTTCACTTCCAAAGATTTCATTGATTGATATCGTCAATCCTCCATTGTCGTTCTCCTGGCTTACTACATAAAAATATTTTAGGAAATCTAATACCAGGCATCCTTTCGACATGTACCTTCCATGTTATTTGATACTTCTAAATAAACTTTCCCAAATCTTATTAATGAGTATCAGTAAACAAAGATTATCAATGTTTCAGGCAAAACATTTATTGACGTTTTCATATTTACAAGATGAAAGCCAGTTGTCATATCTTCTTAGGAATGTTCGTGCTAGCTTCTGCTTCAGTAAGTATCCCTTTGTCATCATTTTAAGATATATATATATATATATATATATATATATATATATATATATATATATATATATATATATATATATATAAATTAACTTTAAATTTTGCGATAGGCGCAAGAGGAACTGCTAATTACAACACCAGAAGGAGAGACCTACCCACTCGCAGGATACGCTTCTCATCAACAGTTGACATTTGATCTCCTTCAATTAATTGGTAAAAAATTTAAGATTGCTGTAGAAGAACTCCTTCCATACTCTAAAATAGATTCTAGTAGTTTCTTAGCAAATATTGAAACCAACGAATACGCGTTTTTCCAAGTACTACATTCACTAACTACAAATGATGTAACACATACCAACCAGCTTCTTGAACTAGCCTCTCATTTGAAGACAAGTAAAGAGCCCATCTTGAATAAATTTGTGAGGAACAGTTTCCAGTTTCCATCAGAAAAGATGTACCTCGTTGTCGATTCTATCATAAATGGAAGATTTAGAGGATTAGTAGCTGTACCAGAAGCAATTATAGCGGAAGTTGTAAGATTAATTGATTCCTCTGCTGTAATCAAGGAAGCAGCTAAGAGAGGAAACAAAGGAGTGGTGAATTGGCTGCTAAAGTCACTAGAAAAGGAGTCTGATATGACAAGCTGCCTAATGTCTGCATGGGACAACGGCCATCAAGATATCGTTAAGTTGCTCATCCAAAAAGGAGCTGTAATAAAGTCTGATAGAATAGACGATCTGTATCAGCTGACCAACGAGAACAATGAAACACTTTTACACTTTGCATCCGAATCCAGCTCCCCAGAAACAGTCACAAAGCTACTCCGAGCTGGAGCTGATATAAATAGAATTGATTCCAATAGTACCACTTCAATCTATAGAGCAGCCAACAATGGCGATTCAAAAACAGTTGAACTGTTGATTAACAAGGGAGCAAATGTGAACATAGAAACCAATCAAAGAAGTATACCTCTACACGCAGCAGCTGAAGTCGGCGACCTCTTGATTGCCAAGGCTTTAGTGAACGCCGGATCTCTGATCGATAAAAAGGACATTAATGGACTGACCCCTTTACATATTGTTGAAAACTTCGTAATCAGCAGTATCCTACCATTGCTGAGTGAAAGTAATATCACTATTCCGGTTGAGAGCAATGAGGAGGTTTCCATGATGTATTGTTCAGTCCATCAACACAATCATAATAATAGAGGAAATGATTTTAATCAAATAAACGAAGACTTGTTGAAGTCGAAATCACAAATTGCTGAATTACTGATATATAATGGAGGGAAGCCAAGTATAACATCAGCTTTTAAATCAAAGATATTGGGGCTATCGATAAATGAAGGAAAAGATTTGCTAGCTCAAATAATGATTTATTTAGGGGCAGATGTCACCGTCATAAATGATGACGGAGAGACATTTCTTTTTAATGCTGTTAGGAAAAACAACTACAATATTGTTTTATTTCTACTAAAAGAGGGTGTTTATGTCAATGCAAAAGCAATAGACGGAACCACTGTTCTACATGAGGCAGCAAAACAAGGAGATCTGAGCATTGTACAGGTTTTAGTCAAGCGAGGAGCTAACGTTAATGAAAGGAATGTTGAGAATAGAACTGCATTACATGAAGCAGCAGCGAATGGTAAGCTTTCTGTGATCCATTTTCTAATTGACAAAGGAGCGGATGTAAATGCTCGGGATTTCAAAGGTAGGACTCCTTTGTTGCTTGCATCAACAGCCGGTCACAAGGTTGCTATTAATGTACTTCTTGCAAGAGGTGCACAATCGGTTAAACAAGAACAGTTGGACACACCTTCAACAGGCAGACTCTTGACAGCAGCTTCAAATGGAAATATAGCTTTGGTGAATAAAATGATTGAAAAAGGAGTCAGCGTAAATGCCATCGACGAAAACCACCAGACTCCTCTTTACCGAGCTGCAGAAGCAGGACACGATATTATTGTTAAAATTCTTTTGGACAGAGGTGCAAATATCCAGGCTAAGACAAAAAAAGATAAATGGAATGCTTTGCATGCTGCAGCGAAAAAAGGTAGTACCTCAATAGTAAAACTTCTCTTGGACAGAGGAGTAGACGTTGACATTAAAGGAAACGATAATGAAACTCCACTTTTTGTGGCTTCAAACTGGGGTCACACAGCTGTGGTCAAGCTTCTCATCGAAAGAGGGGCTGACATCCGATCCAGAACGAAAGAAGATGGTTATTTGTCCATTCACACCGCCTCTGCAAAAGGGCATGAGCTGGTTGTTGACCACTTCTTAAAGAAGGGCATCGAAATAGATGTGAAAAGCTTTGATGACAGGACTCCTCTGATGGAATCGTCGTTTTGGAACCAGTATCCGTTGACTGTTTTCCTAGTTAATAAAGGAGCTAACATTTTTGCCAGGTCTAAGCACGGAAGTTGGACAGCTATTCATTTTGCGGCATCAAAAGGGAGTACTGAAATCGTTGAACTGTTTTTAGACAGAGGAGTTGATGTAGATATTCAAAATAATGAAAATAAAACTCCACTGTTTGAAGCGTCATACGCGGGCCATGAAGCAGTCGCAAGAATACTGCTAAGTAAAGGTGCTGATTTAAAAGCGCGGAGTAAGAATGAGGGATGGGCACCCCTTCATGCTTCATCTGTACAAGGACATCTCAATATAACAAGAATTCTGGTTGAGAATGGCGCCGATGTCAATGCTAAGGCTAACAATGATGAAACGCCACTCTACGTCGCTGCAACCTGGGGCCGAGAAAATATCGCCAAGTACTTAATCGATAAAGGTGCCGACATTAAAATGAGGTCAAAGGACGTAGGATGGTTGCCCATTCATCGAGCTGCCGCCAATGGTCATCTTCCCTTAGTGAAACTATTGCTAGATAAAGGAATGGACGTGAATGCGAGAGAAATATTAGATGAAAGAACGCCATTATTTGAGGCCTCTCATTGGGGGCACGCAGATATTGTAAAATTACTCATCGACAATGGAGCCGATATTTATGCGAGGACTAAACAAGAAGGCTGGATGGCCTTTCACACAGCGGTTCAGAAAGGTCGATTCGCCGTTGTAAAATTGTTTCTAGATGCTGGAATAGACGTTAATGCGAAAGCATTTGATGAAAAGACGGCACTATTGGAAGCTACTCATTACGGTGAGGATGATATCGCTAGGTTGCTTATTGAAAAGGGAGCGAACTTGACCGTGAGGACTATCAGCGAAGGTAAGGAGGTAATACACTCCGCGGCGCACATGAATCGCCTTGCCTTGCTCAAGCTGTTCATAGATAAAGGTGTCGATGTGAATACCAGAACTGATAATGATAGGACCCCTCTCCTTATAGCCTCTTATGAGGGCCATCTTGATATTGTCCGAGAGTTAATTGAACGTGGTGCTGATATCAATGCAAAGAGTAAACCAGGAGGATGGACGGCCCTTCACGACGCAGCGGGCAAAGGACACACCGAGACGGCCGTGTTCTTGTTGGAGAAAGGTCTGGGTGTCGACGTGAAGAACGCGGAAGGGAAGACTCCATTGTATGAGGCGGTATCTCGGGGCCGATATGACACAGCTAAAACATTGATTGCTAAAGGTGCTAATAAAAATGAAATAACTAATGATGGTCAAACGATCTTGCAGTTAGCAAAAGATCGAGGAAATGAGAGAATGGTAAACCTCATCAAAAATTGAATTGCGAACTGAAATTCTAATATAATTATAAGTAACGAAAAGGAAACACAACCCCTCACCGGCTTCCACCCATAATATCTTTTTCAATTTTATCATCTTTTTGACAGGTAAGGTTATTCTCCTTTATTCCCACACAAATAATGAATTCATGTTGATTTCTGTTATACCTTCTCATATTAGGGAAGTGGAAATATATATAAAACAATAAATCCATGTTGAAACTGATGTTGTTGATTTCTCTCACACCTTTTTACATTTGAGAATAGGAAATAAGATAATTGTAACAAAACACACTAAACAGTACAATCCAAGTTCGAACTATTTATGAATGATATTCAAACTACAGGCAAATTTCTAGCTACAAAAATTCTAAATTTAAATATTGATAAATCTTGCTGCAAATATTTGATACTTCCTGGAGGCTAGCTGTGAGGATTGTAGGTTGTGCAGCAACATATAAATCACTTTACTTTTCAATTTCAGTTTATAATTTTAACCCATGACTATATGAATGCCCCCACACCAATGTGACATTATACATGACAACGTAAAAAAAGGGATCTTAGTAGTTTAATGTTCCATAGAAAAAAATAAATAAAACATGAATGATTCCTGCTTCGTAACAAATATGTCTTTATTTAACGTTTAAAGTATTTTTTCATAACATAATTCAAATAATATCATTTAGGATTGATGAATTAAATGCCACTTCTATTGAGATTATTTTATTTGAAAACTAGTTTCGAATGCTAAACATTCATCTCCAGTTCTAAAACATACAAAATTTTTTTTTTTCAACACATCAGTACTATGTTACATAGATAATATATACTAAAGTTTTTTACAAAGATAAGGCAAGAAATCAAGCATAAACACTCACCATCGAGGTAACTAAAACACTGAATTTGAGAGAAGTAAAAAGGGAGCAGGTAGGTTAAGTTTTAGATTTACAACGGGGTTTCCCTTATGACTCATTGGGTTTTTCCGTTCCTATGGGATACAAATTTAAAATGGGGCTATTGGATATGTTAATCTGATCATTTAAACAAAAGTCTGGATCGGTTTTAAACGATTTTATTATTTCTAGTGATTCAAAAGTATTTAAAAACCTACCTGCCTCCCCCTTTTACTTGGGCATTATAATCCTGAAAAACACATATTCACTTTCTTCCACCATTGTATTTTAATATTACTACCCATTAGTTGAGTTAGTTTCACCCTATCAAGTAATAATTATTTACATAATTGTAAATCGAAGCATGTCCCTATCCGAAGTATAGGGACAAGCCACGACAATGTTAATCGACGTAGAATAAACTAAAAATGTAACCCTAAAATTACAAATAAATTCAATTGTTATCATTAATTCACATAACGTAAATCGATTTAAAAACAATATTTTTAACGAAGTTAACTTAATTGAATTTAAATGGACGGGGGACACAAATTTGCCTGTTGTTTGAGAATCAGCCTTATAGGTTATGTTACTGGGAAGAACTATTGATGAATGTGAAACGAAGTGAAGCAGCCTAATCGAGGATTTCGAGTAATGCAGGTTTGCCGAATTTAAGTTCCATGTCGTTACCAATAACGAATGAAACGGCAACGAATTTGAAACAAAAAGGAACAAGACCTTATCATCAATAATAAGGGTGAGACTGAATCATAAAATAATAACCATGGCGTTTATTTTAAGTACGTAGGTGGAAAAATTATGTGCCATTTCCATATTAGATATTGATTTAATTCCAAGACTAGTTTCGAATGTTAAGCCGCGTTAACACCAATGTTGACAACTAAGTTTTCCACAAGTTGCGGCAATTTGTTGCTTTTTCTGTCTTCCACTTGTGGAGAGACAAGTCTTCCACTAAATTCTAGTTTCCGGCGGAGTGTCGGTAAATATCAAAGAAGGTTGACAACTAAAAGTGGAAGATATGTTGCTGCACACTTTGCGCAAGCAACTTGTAGAAAACTGGTGGAGAACTGTTCCCCCTCCACGCGCTCCGGACCTGACGTTCGGCTGACGGAGAAGTCATCCCCTGGTCCAAATTAGTAAAATACCTTGGTTTGACTCTATACAGATCTCTAACATACAAAGACCACATAAATGATAAATTTGTGATTACTTACACAAAAATCTAAATTAAGTCCTATAAATAATCTTATATTATATAAAACAGTTATTCGATCCCAGATTACATATGCCTCAGCAGTGTGGAGCTCAACTTGTACAACCAACTACCGTAAACACGAAAGGATACAAATCTTGTGTATGAGGATAATCAATAATTACCCTCGATATATAAAAATATCAACAATACTTCACATCTACGATCAAACACAAACAATTTCAGAAAATTCCCTTAACAGAGAAATAGATAATTACAATAAAACATCACTTAAAAGTTATACGCATAAAGTAACGAAACATGTACTCCTTACTTAATCTAAACCTTTCACGCCAATCTTTGGCAACAAGTTTTCCACTTGTTGCTCAAAATTTGAGAAGAGCAACTTTTATTTGTCAACTTTGGTGTAAACGCGGCTTAAGTACTTATCAGTTCTAAAAACATATTCTATTCGAAAATTGTCTTTGAATAAATAAAACACTACTGGAAGTAGCCATAACTCATCCGTTCCTAATTGTATGGACCCTTGTATACCATCATGCATACTTCTACTAGCATTTATAAATCTCCTATTTAGGAAAACAATCAATTCATTCCTGCCCTCCATATTTGCATATTTGAGCTCACTCCACTGATTAACAGATCAAACTAATCCTTATTCTCATCCCCCTTATCCTCAAAACTATCACTTTTCTACTTTCTGTCTTTTCAATTCAGTACATGATAGCTTATTTGTCGGTATGTATCAATCTTTATAACCATGAAGATAATCAAAATGTGCTAACAGATCCTTGTTCACGGGTATGTTATTTAATTTCTTAACCCTCCACCGGTCGCGCCGTTGTATTTTGTATAACACCCGTTTTCTATCTACCTCGCTTCCAGTGAGCTTAACAGGAAATTGGTTTTAACTATTCCTCGAGTGACTCATCTAATTACCGCTTGTAATTTTTCACTGTAATACGATGAGTAATATCCTTCCTGGAACATATTTAGTCAGTGATTGTCATTAGTGTTGCACAAAGTACAACAAGCGACCGCTCTCGCTTTGGTTTTTTCTTGTCCCTTTCTCGGCAATCTCATTGGATTCGATATAACGTAAGTAGGATTCTTTTATATTTATACTTTTGTTTATCTTAGTAAGCGAAGTATTGATCATTCAGAATATTTTGATTAGGTGCAAACCTATAAAATTGGAATACATTCCTCGAATTTTGCAGAACTAGACAAGGAAGAAAAAAGAACCGGATAAACAAATAAAAATATGGAATTGAGTAAAGAGGAAATAGAAAATGTTCTAGATCATGATACAGAAACATATGCGAGGGTAGTGATGGCATTTTACTTGTAAAAATCATTCCTCAAAAAAATGTATTTGCAATAATTGATCATAAAAACAACCATTTTAGACCTGCAAATAATTATATTTGACGGTAATACTGTAAAAAAATAAAAAAATAAAAAATAAATAAAAAAATTATCTAGTTATAAATTTGTTTTTTGTTTTTTTTTTCAATCATATTTTCATATACGTTCAAAATATTATTATCTCAGGTAATATTTTGTACATATAATCTACTTTAAATGTAGAATGGTCAAAATATTTTATGTAGGTACACTATGATGGTATAGAAGGATCAATACAATTAGGATTGATGAATTAATTGCCAATTCCATTGGGATTATTTTATTAGAAAACAAGTTTCGAATGCTAAACACTCATCTTCAGTTCTAAATCATACAAAAATTTTCAATACTTAAATACAAATGTTAAAAATGTATGTTTTAGAACTGAAGATGAATGTTTAGCAATCGAAACTAGTATTCTAATAAAATAGTTCTAATAGAAGTGGCAATTAATTCGTCAATCCTAATTGTAACTTAATAATGTTGGGATTTTTCAAAATTCGATACTTCACAGGTATAGTGACGAAATCTCGAAAACTGTGCACCGTATGCAAAACATGTATGTTTATTAAATTAAAGTTATTAAATTCTCTACAACTTTAAATTCATACATATTTTTCATATTCTCTACCCTTTCAATTAAATGCAAAAATCAACATTATTAAATACTAGGAGACAGATAAACACCCTTAGAATAACTTTTTTCTAACTTTTCATAGCATACCAATGACACCTTAATCAAAACGAAGTAATTTTAACCAAACTAAGTGCCGTAAAATTGCGTGACTTTGCACCATTTTTGTAAACCTTCATTCTTTAACTACCTATCAGTAATGTTAAAAATGCATGTAATAAAATATTTGCTTTGAGTAATTAGCTTTTAAATGTTGTTGATTCATTGCATAATCTTGGAATTGAAAAATTTACAAAACTTATAATTAATTTTCATGTTTTTAGACTTTGGTGCAAAGTCAACCGGGTACCCATGACTTTGCACCACTATATTTTTTTCAATTAAAAAAACATTAGAAACGTATTCTTAAACAAAGTCAAAGCTTGATAGTTGTTATGAGATGCGTCATTTCTTGACAGTGTTCGGAGATTAGCCTAGTGATTTTTTTCTCTGTTTGTAGGGATTTTGTTAAAGGAAAAGCTTGTAAATTATAATGTTTTCATTGAAATGAGAATGAAAATTGCATAATTTTTAAAGGTTTATTGAGGAAAAATAGAAAATACAAGAACATACCAACAAAATATAATATAGAAACAAAATAACGACCTAAAACATGCCTAAATAACGTAAACAACTATAATTTTGGCAAACAAGGAACAAAACGATACCTATAAAATAAATTGCACACAGATTCTTAGAGGAGCATTTTTGGAAAAATACAATCTGCAATAGTTAGACAAAAATTGTTAAAATATAAAAACGATCACTATGGCTTGAAAAAAATTTAAAGCTATAAATAAGCAAAATTCTAACAGCTGATAGATGACAAAAACCTTATTAACAAGAAGCAAAATGTTATCCGAAAAAAAATGGATTTTAACTAACCTAATAACTCCTTAACTTCAAAATATCCTCGTTTATTGCTTTGTTCAGGAGGAGCAATGCTGCCAAAGACTTCTTCCTATAGGGAGGTAACTTTGCGACGAAATATACTGGTGCAAAGTCATTTCTATTTCATATCCAAAATAAGATTCTATTTTATTTTCAAATACCATGACTTTTGACAAATATTTTGAGCAAAACGAATATCATATATTTAAATGACAATAATTATAGAATAAAATTAATGCAAAACATAATCAATTTGAGAAATATTTAGTTGTTGAAAGCAGGACTTAATCTCACCTGTTGAAACACTACAATCATCTAACTGTTATAAAACATGAGAGGTAGCTAGGATCAGCGTGAAAATTCCTTAGACCCAATCAGTATTGTCATAAGTAAGTAAGAAATCTAAAATATCCTTCATTTAGACAATAGCCAAACACTTTTTCTTCCATTGAAACTTTTTAATGAGCTTGGTGCAAAGTTAACTCACAGGTCCAAAGACAGGCCGTTTTACGGCAACCTCTTCTATTCCATCAATGTGAGCACTTATTTCATCAATATAGCAAAGATTCTTTGTTTCAAGCTATTTGAAAAAAAAATATATTGATCCACTCGTTGGAGTTGGAAGATGTTTTTGGACCAGAAGCTCTTTTGAGGAAAAGAGCTTCCAGAACGATAATGATCACTCTGAGTCAGCATTCCAGTTCAAGGACGGCAACGGAGTCTATTTCAAAACTATAATCATCTCCATTTTAAGGAGGAAGATTTTGTCCAAAGTTTTTAATATTTATACTGATTAAAACAATAATAATGAATAATCACGACTTAATATATACATTTTAAAATCATATAAATAAGAAAAAAAAAAAGTTTAATTTTAAAACGCACCTCTAAATGTTAACTTATTATGGATCAGTTAACTATCAAATAAATATACTTTCTGAAATTATCAACATACAACATCATATCGTAAAGGCAGACATCAGAAAACAGTCTTCAGCCAGCTTGGGTTGAGGAAGGTTGATCTTGTCTGCTTCTTCTGTAAACGTATCTTCTTGAATTTAAAGGGTAACGTTTATATTTATATGTAATACAAGTATATTAATATGAGTATATTAGTGAGTGTATTGTGTTTCTTAATTAATTAAGACATAAAATTATCGGACATATTTAATATTTTAATAATTTATTTCATTTAAATATTTTTTTGAAAAATGTATGAAGCAGTTCGGGTCTTGTGCCGAATCCGGCCACACGCAATAATCGATATCTATTATAATTATATAAGTAACCTGCTTTGTAATTAAAACACAGGTTTTTTTTTTTTTAATTTCTTAACTTTAATAATCTATTTTGAACTGTAAAAAGAAGTAATTAAAACATAATAATATTAATTTTTATCAAAACAATTCTAATTTTTAATTTATTAAGGAGGATAGAATGTCTTTTAATATCTGTTCAAACGTTAGAATCATTTCGTGTCTGTTTGCAGCACAAACGAACTTCGTGCAAAATTCCGTTCCTTCTTTTTATCGTGAAATCTTTTACAAGTTGTAATCCCCATATTTTATTTTTTGTAATAACATCAAACAGAAAAGTATTTAACCTATCCATTAAAAATTGGGTTTAGTTACTTCATTTAAAAGATTTACCATCATCTATACATCCTTTAAAAAAATCATTTAAAGATTTACCAAAAAAACGGAATTTTAGTCCTGGATCATTTTCTGAGAAAGGGTTATTCCTGCAAATATACAGAATATTTTTTTTTTTAGCTTTTTAAAAAAAAAAAAAAAAAAAAAATTAAATTAACTCAGACTCTATGGTTTGACAAGCGATATTTAATTGCCTATCTACTGATTGTCATTACTAAAGTTTTTCTGTAAAAATATTTAATTAAAGAATTGAAATTCCACTACCCTGGGCTGTTCCTAATCCTAGGATTTGTGCTTCCAACAGTTTTCAGATAAGTTACAAGGGAGGTAATACATAAACTAATGTATCTATACATAAATTAAAATACATACAGACAATAAAAGTTTACTGGACTCCATTTTAAATAAAGACATTCATGGCTATCCAGCAGACCTAATAGGATGTAGTTAAATGAATATTTAAAGTATTGGGAAAATGGTCGCTTTAAAATGAGTAAAGGCACACTCAGGGTTTAAGGTTAACAAAAATTTTGTACTCTATCAATACATTAACAGCTGGATGGTAACCATGGTAACAAACAACATATAATATTTATTAAACTGCAAATTCAATTTAAAATCTTCTCTTATTCTGCACATACATCCCAACCATCTTCATTCAGATGCAATTTTATTCAAGATAGAGATAATTTTGGAATTTACAGATTTTAAAATTCATTTAGTTACTGAAAAACAGTAAAGTGAAATATTATTTTACTAAATTATTTTTGTTAATATTTTTATACCTGAACTACACGTGTGGAGCCTTCTAAATTCTTCCATCTGTTCATCCTTTTTCAGGCAAAACCTTCGACACAATATTTTATTTATGAAAAATTTGAGGTACAAATTTGTTGTAGTTATATTAGATTTAATAATATAATTGCATAATTATTGTATTAGATGAAATGTATGTTTTGGGGGTGATATTTAGAAAATGTGAGTTAATAAGATAACAATGTATTAATTTAAAATATTAGTACGGGTGGGTTTCCCTCTATCATTATTTAACATTAGTTATTAATACAAAACCTCCGAGGATTTATAATTAAGTCAAAAATCTATTAATGCCTCATAATAATTTATTTTCTTTCTTACTTTTAACTTCTAAGGAGAAGTAATTGGAAACCTTATGCATCTAATGTAGAGAAACCATGGAGCATATCATAATTTTACAAGTGTGATAAACTAAGTCATTCATTTTTCTACTAGGCTAAATTTCTTCAAGTAAGCAACTCTGAAAAATAATATGATTTACAGTTTTTTATATCGTAAAGATATTGTTCAATGGTTGAAACACCTGCATTTTTTTAATGCATGTAAGAAAAATCTAAAATAGATAACTTCCTATTTACTTATTAATATATATTATTATTTTTTCCTATGGTACCTCTGAGCTCAGAAAGAAATGAGTTGAAAATTTTATTTTATATATTGAGTTTAGAAAACAATAACCACATAGCTTTTCTACCAAACCATTTTTTTTTTTTTTTTTTTAGTACGTTACTTTGAAAATGTAAATGATGAAATACTTTTAAATAGTCCAACAGACTAGGCTTATAATTTTTTTAATTTTTTTATACAAACAGTGTTGTCAGATTTTGATTCAACACACCGAAAAACCCATTTGAATTATCATCGAAAAAAAACAAAACAACATTACCTTTTTTCGCTGTTTTTAGAGTGTCCAAATTTAGAGGACATAGAATAACATCTTGTTTTGTTAATTAAATGTATAATACAAAGCATTTACTCCTCTTTAATTATTGTAAAAAACATGTGACATGTTTCGGGAAAACAAGGTCCCATCATCAGACTGAAACAGTATTCACAAATCACTATAATCATTCTCAAACATAAAAAAAATACAATTCTAATTTCAATTAAGCTACATTATGTATCATTATATAAATTTGCCTTTAAAACTATCTCTTGGTGTTAACACACACTGTGTCAGTGTCATTTACATGGTCAATAAAATAACTGTTCTACTCTAAGGGTACAAGGGTCAATCCTAATCTTAACTGTTGTTATTAGTACTAAGTTGGCCAATCTTATATTGTTAATTTGTCAATTATATCAGCATATATAGATCCTATTTTATCTGTTTCTGTTTTATAGTTTATTGCATTATTTATTGTTTCATTAATGTATATGGCTTCTTTTATTTTTCTATTATGTGTTGTGGGTTTCGTGTTGCAAGATTTTAACATAATCAAAATTAAATTTGTGGTTCAGTTTTTGTGCGTGTTCTAATAGGGCTGTTTTATTACTGTTTGATTTGCTTATTTTTTTAATATCATATTTTATGCTGATTAATTATTTTATATAAATTCAGCTTAGTTTCTCCAATATAATGTTTATTACAATCTAAGCAGTCAATCTTATATATGGCATCTTTTTTATTCATATGTTCTATTTGTTTTGTGTTATTATATTTTTTATTTTATTTGTGTTATATAATGCAATGTCTATTTTAAAATTTTCATTTTTTAATTTCTTGATTACTTTTTTAGTAAATTCTGGTATATATTTTAATCTTCTATATCTTGTTTTGTCATCAGTTTTCTGATTTTGACATTTCTTAACTAGTTGGAACGAGGGGATCTCTTCTTTTTTTCATCTAAATAATTATTATGTTACATTAAAAATCATGATTTTATGCTAGTAATGTTATAATAATCTGCAATCAGTTTCGGAGCAATATAAAGAAAATTGTAGATTTTATTTTCGAATGTTATTTAAAAAATACATGAATGATTATAATTCATATTTATATATTGTATGATATTTTTCAGGTTAAAATTCTTGATTGTTCCAAAAAAAGATTTCCAAGTCAAAAGAATGATAACCATTCATGTCTTCTTGGGAATGTTCCTGTTAACCAGTTCTATTGTTGTAAGTGGACCTTGGACATCTTTACTAATTTAAATTTTTGCTATCGAGCTAGAAGCTTAAAACTTTTTTTTTTTTTTTATGTTTTAGTCGCAAGAACTGCTCATCAAAGCACCGGAGGGAGAAACTTATCCACTTGGAGGATATGCAGCACATGAACAGTTCATATCAAGCCTTTTGCAGTTAGTCGGGAACAAATTTAAAATTGCAGTGGAAGAGCTCCTTCAGTACTCAAAGGAAGGGTCAAGCAGTTTTTTGGAAAACATTCAACCAAATGAATACACATTCTTTCAAGTACTTCATTCTCTTACCACCAATGATACAGTACATTCAAACCAGCTTCTTGAACTAGCCTCCCATATGAAGACTGGCAAAGACCCCATACTGAGCCAATGGATGAGCAACAATATTCAGTTTCCATCAGAAAAGATGTACCTTGTCGTTGATTCTATTATAAACAGAAGATCTAGAGGATTAGTAGCTGTACCAGAAGCTATTACAGCAGAAGTTGTGAGAATAATGAATTCCTCTTCTGTGATAAAGGAAGCAACTAGAAGAGGAAACAAAGCAGTGGTGAATTGGTTGCTGAAGTCACTAGAAAAGGAGTCTGATATGACAAGTTGCCTAATCTCTGCATGGGACAACGGCCATCAAGATATCGTTAAGTTGCTCATCCAAAAAGGAACTGTAGTGAAGTCTGATAAAATAGATGATCTGTATCACCTCACCAACGAGAACAATGAAACGCTTTTACACATTGCGTCTGAATCAAACTCCCCAGAATCAGTCACTAAGCTACTCCTGGCTGGAGCTGATATAAATAAAATTGATTCCAATAGTACCACTTCTATCTACAGGGCAGCAAACAATGGTGATTCAAAAACAGTTGAACTGTTGATAAACAAGGGAGCAAATGTGAACCAAGAGACTAATCAGAGAAGTATACCTCTACACGCAGCAGCTGAAGTCGGTAACATGCTGATAGCTAAGGCTTTAGTGAAGGCCGGATCTCTTATCGATAAAAAAGACATTAATGGACTGACCCCTTTACATATTGTTGAACATTTTGTAATCAGCAGTATCCTACCTTTGCTGAGTGGAATTAACATCATTATCCCAATAGAAAGCAATGAGGAAGTTTCCCTGATGTACTCTTCAGTCCATCAACACAATCAAATCAATAGAAGAAATGGTTTTAATCAAATAAATGAAGACTTGTTGAAGTCGAAATCACAAATTGCTGAATTACTGATATATAATGGAGGGAAGCCAAGTATTACATCAGCTTTCAAATCAAAGATATTGGGTCTAGCTATAAATGAAGGAAACGATTTGCTAGCTCAAATCATGATTCATTTAGGTGCAGATGTCACTGTAGCAAATGATGATGGAGAAACATTTCTTTTTAATGCGGTAAGGAAAAACAACTACAATATTGTTTTATTTTTACTAAAAGAGGGTGTTTATATCAATGCAAAAGCAACAGATGGAACCACTGTTCTGCATGAGGCAGCAAAACAAGGAGATCTGAGCATTGTACAGGTTTTAGTCAAGCGAGGAGCTAACGTTAATGAAAGAAACATTGAAAATAGAACTGCATTACACGAAGCAGCAGCCAACGGTAAGCTTTCTGTAATCCATTTTCTAATTGACAAAGGAGCAGACATAAATGCTCGTGATTTTAAAGGTAGGACACCTTTGTTACTAGCATCAACAAACGGTCACACAGTTGCTATTAATGTACTTCTTGCAAGAGGTGCACAGTCAGTTAATCACGAACATTTAGGAACACCTTCAGCAGATAAAATCCTTGAAGCAGCTTCAAATGGAAATCTAGGGTTACTGAATAAAATGATTGAAAATGGAGTCAGCATAAATGCTATCGACGAGGATCACCAAACTCCTCTTTACCGAGCTTCTGAAGCAGGGCATGATATTATTGTTAAAATTCTTTTAGACAGAGGTGCAGATATCAAGACCAAAACTAAAGGTGGCAAATGGAATGCTTTGCATGCAGCTGCAAGAAAAGGTAGGACTTCAGTGGTGAAACTTCTCCTTGACAGGGGAGCAGAAGTCGACATTAAAGCTAATGATGACAAAACTCCACTTTTTGAAGCCTCACACTGGGGGCAGATAGCTGTTGTTAATCTCCTCATTGAAAGAGGGGCTGACATACATGCCAAAACAAAAGAAGGTGGTTGGTTAGCCATTCACACTGCAGCTTCAAGAGGACATGTACAAATTGTTGATCTCTTTTTACAGAAGGGCGTCGATATAGATGTGAACAATGTTGAAGATAGGACACCTCTATTTGAAGCATCTTTTTGGGGTCATTATCCAGTGGTAGTTTTGCTAATAAATAAAGGTGCTAATATTCATGCTAAAACTAGGCCTGGTGGTTGGTTAGCTTTACACACTGCGGCTTCTAGGGGTCATATTGAAATTGTCGAATTGTTACTTGACAGGGGTGCTGATGTCAATGTCAACAATGCTGAAAACAAAACTCCACTTTATGAAGCATCATTCTGGGGATATGAAAATGTAGTGAGACTACTACTAAGCAAAGGTGCTGACAAAAATGCACGGATTAAGGATGGTGGTTGGCTACCATTCCATGCTGCTACTTGGCAGGGACATCTTCATATCGTAAAGCTCTATGTTGAGAATGGCACAGATATCAATGCTAAGAGTAGTGATAATGCAACTCCACTCTACTATGCTGCAGAGTTTGGACATGGGCATATTGTAAGATATTTGCTGGAAAAGGGTGCCGACATGAACAGTCGGACAAAAGCCTATGGCTGGTTGGCCATTCATCGTGCTGCCGCCAATGGTCATAGTGCCATAGTGAAACTTTTCCTCGATAAAGGAATGGATGTGAATGTGAAAGAAACAGTTAATGAAAGAACACCATTATTTGAGGCTTCCTTTCATGGTCATTTAAACACAGTTAAGTTGTTGATTGACAATGGAGCAGAAATAAATATAAAAACAAAAGATACAGGTGCCGCAGGAATACATGTGGCTGCACAAAGGGGGCATCTTGCTGTAGTTCAACTGTTTCTTGATGTAGGAGTTAATATAAATGACAGGACCAATGATGATCATACGCCATTATATGAAGCGGCTCGTGAAGGACATTATGATGTTGTTAAGTTTCTGGTTGAAAAGGGAGCAGATCTAAAAGTAAGGACCAAGAAAGATGGTTGGCAGGCTATTCACATGGCTTCACAAGGAGGTTATTTATCTATGGTGACCCTATTTCTTGACAGAGGTGTTGATGTGAATGCAAAAAATAATGACGCCAGCACTCCTTTGTTTGAAGCCTCACACGGAGGACATACAGATCTGGTTCGTGTATTATTGGAGCGTGGTGCTGATATCAAAGCAATCACTAAATCAGGAAAATGGACAGCTCTCCACACTGCAGCTTCCAAAGGAAGAACAGATACAGTAATATTCCTGCTTGACAAAGGAGCAGAAATCAATGTAAGAAATACTGAAGGTAAGACACCATTGTATGAAGCTGTATTTTGGAATCACTTAGAGACCGTGAAGACATTAATCGAGAGAGATGCAGATAAAATGGCAAAAACAGATTCAGGAGAATCCCTATTAGATTTGGCAGTTTCTAGAGGACATACAAGTGTAGCAGACCTTTTAAAGAAATAACTTTTTATCATTGATCTTTAACTTTATTTTTCATTTGTAATCTTGTGTTTACACGTTTCTCACAGTTCTGAGAAGTACATCTATATGCTAAGCATGGGTTGTACTTTTTGTATTTATATTTATTTATTCTATTAATAATATACACAGTTTTGTTTTTATTTTAATTAATATTATTTTATCAAATTTGTTTGTTTAGTCTTTTATCTATTTATTTATTGTTATGCAATAATTTATTTATTATATATTTATTTTACTTTTTATCATTTATCCATGGTCCTTTATTAATTTTTATTTACTTAAATTTAACTTTTTACTTAAATTTATATTAATTACTAATTTGTTTACTTTAGAGGTTTAAGCTTAATTTAAAGTTATAATATTGCTGTTATAATAATGTGCTTCTATTTTTATTGCCTTGAGACATCAATGATAGTAGAGGTGGAGAGACAAGAGCCTCTTACATCTGATACTACTTGATACCATAAAGCTCAGAGTATCCCAGAAAACACTTCAGCTACTAGATGATGCAAAAAATTCTTTTATCTGTATAATCAAGCTTGGAATACATCCTCATCATGACTTTTCCAAAACAATTGAAAAAAAAAAAAAAAACATTTCTCCTAAGGAACTAATATACCTTCTCAAATACTAATTCCATTAAAGAACCATTAGCAAAGAACCAGACATCCTGATGATCACTCAGTTAGATATCATAAGAACCCTTTGTAATAAACTAGTCATTATTTTACAAGAAATTAGGCTTCATTCAAAAAATAGGACACAGATAAAACTTATAACACACATTAAAGATTAGTAAACATAACCTCCTCATAATGAATATTCAAGTCAATAACAACATAGCTGGCAGCAATAGTGGCACAACTCAAAAAATAATTTTTTGAGGTAAGTAGGTTTAAAGTTTTTATTCCAAGAAAAATGCATAGGAAATGCTTTGGTTTCCTTAAAAGGGAGAAGGTATAACTTGAAGATGATATATTTTAAGCAAACAAAAGCATTTCCTATGCATTTTCCTAAGTAATGAAAACTTTAAACCCACTATCTCCCATGGATACCATTCCAAAAGAATGCTTCATCTTTATTTGATCCATTCCTATCTTTCCTCTCTCTCTGCTTATGAAAAATCGTTTCCTTAGTCAATCTGGCTTCATCTAAAATCTAACCAATACAATCATGAAATACCACTTAAACATGAAAATGGTTCCTAGGCTGCATTAGCTGAGAACAGAGGAGCCTTTGCTAAATACCTTTCCGGCACTTGACCTAAAACAGACTTTTCTATTGGTACCATATGTTATTATATATTAACAATCAATCATATCTTTATTTGTTCATTTTTAACATGGTACATGTTTTTTTACGGAGTCAAACTGGGCTTCAAGAGTGGAACCATCCGTTACCTCTTCTAACAATTATTATTGTTCCTCATTAAATAATATTTCTTACTATTAATATTATTGATATTGCATTCCCATTTCAAAGTCACACTAGAGGATAGTGTGACTCACTAATAACAAAAATTAATATTATTATTAGTTCATTTATTCATTCATAAATGGCGCAACAACTCCTGAAGAGTCAAGGCCTCCTGCACCTTAGTCCGCCAGTCCTCTCTATTCGCGGATCCCCAAGATGGTCCTTGCGTCCGCTGCCACTTCATCAATTTATCGTAGCCGAGGTCTTCCTACTCTTCTCGTGCCATAAACCTTTTCGTCTAGAATTCTTCTAGGAATCTGGTCTGGGGTCATTCTAACTATATGCCCTGCCCATCGAAGACGTCCTGCCTTTATTATCCTTACAATATATCAGGGTTCATGTAGAGCCTCGTAATTTCAGTATTAGTACGAATTCTCAGTTGGAGTTTACTTGTGAACCAAATGTCCAACATTCAGATATACAAATTCGTTTCACCGTTTCAAATAAGAAGTTTACTTGTGCATCAAATCGGCAACTAAGTGTGACGGCTCCTGCCCATCAAGTCGTGGGCCAGCAAGCATATATTTTGTCTTTTCTTCTTTCACCTCTAAACCAAATGTCGATGCTACTGTCTGAAGGCTGAGGAAGCTATTTTCAAATCAGTTGGAGTTCTTCCAATTATGTCAACATCATCTGTATATGCTAAGTAAATGCTAAAATCATACTGGACTTGTTAAATATTGTTCCCCCGATCTGTATCCCAGATTTTCTCACTGCACTTTCGAGGGCCAGATTAAACAGTAAACATGCGAGGCAGTCCTTCTGCCTTAGTCCTTTATGGATTTCAAAGCTACCATTTATATCACCATGGATTTGCACGGTGCATTCTACTTTATTCATTGTAGCCCTAATCAAACGTACCAGGTTTGGTGGTATTCCCATCTCAAGAAGTTCCTGGTACAATGCGTTTCTATTTATGCTATCATAAGCTTTCTGGAACTCTATAAACAGATGGTATGTATGGATATTATATTCTCTGCACTTTTCAAGGAAAATTATTATTATTAGTAGTATTAATAATGATAATAATATTAATAATTATAATAATAATAATAAATAGAGCTGAAGGCTATATACAAGCTGGATAAAGTAAAAAATTTGCCGGTTGTAATATCTTGCAACGGACTGATTCCAGAAGTTACTATAAATTCTTTTAATGAAGAAGGAATATCCCTAGGAAAATACAAAGAGCTGTATTTTTAGATACAACGACAATATTAAGGAAAACATTGAAATTATAAAGTTTCGGTTGGTGAAAACCCCCGAAAGAATACAATCACCATTTTATTTGTGAAAAATAAAATAATAATAATAGTTATGGAATGAAATGAAAAAATTATCTTTATTCTAGGACATATTGTCCTCCTACAATAAGAAAAATGTGTAATAAATTATTACAATAGTCTGGCTAAAATAATTTCATACAAAGGTATTTATAAATGACGAATAGGATACTTATAGGAACCATAAATAGCAGATGAAATTGCATAAAGAACTTTCAGTAAATAATGTAACATAAGGAGAAGAAACAAAAATAATCATGAGAAAATAAGAAAAGGTATATAAAGACAGAAATTATAACTATATGTGCATATTGAATGGAAAATATATTTACAAATACTATAATATTAATAGGAAGAATAAATAGGAAGATCTTTGGGAAAATGTGGAGGTATAAAGGGCAGATGAAGAAAGAAACGGGGAAATTCGGGATTTCAAGCCAAGACTGTTTGGATAGGGATAGATATCGGGAAAAATTAAGGGAAATAAAGGTCTTCGTGGGTACCAACGAGGTAAGGGTGAGGAGAATATGCAGTGAGGAAGAAAGAAGAATACAGTCTGAGAGAATGAAGAAGAGGTGGGAGGAGAAGAAGAGGGATGGATGTGTTGGGAGAGTTGGGAGGAGGCTGTTTCGTGTAAAAAAAAATAAAATAAATAAATATTAATAATAATTATTATCACTATTATTATTAATATTACTCCAGTGTGACTCATTATTAACAAAAATTTCAGTACAACACATAGTGGTTCTGGTATTGATTTGGTATTTGCAAATAATATCAACCTCTCCAGTAAGAACTGCATTACCTTCTTTACTTATAAGAAACCCATATTATCTATAACCGAAAAATGACTGTACTTACTGCTCCTAACCGAATGTAAATATATACCTATCCGAAAAATTTGTTAACGCAAAATCTGAAAGTCCATCAATAATTTTGACTTACTGTGTTTTACTTCTAACCCCATGATATATAAATTTTTCTACTCACTATTTCCTCTCTCGTTATCAAATAAAACAGTTAATCTTATAGAAGCTAAATTAATTTTCAAAACGTTCACCCACAGTGGTTCAATATACAAAAACGTTTACCAGATGCACAAAATAAAGCTACGGCGTTTATATCCCTCGATTGCTCACAAGCATTCGACTGTGTTTCTCGCCTGCTGAATAGAATAAAACCATGTTGCTACGCCGCACAGTGTTAAGTTATATTTGGAAGTAAATTAATTTTTTTTTTTTAATTTTTTAAAATAATTTGAAAAATGTAAAAAGTTTTACAAAGTGATTTCAGTTGAACTCAATTGGATGGATTGGACAGTTATTTAAAATTGTCAATCTTATATCAACAATGAAGTTTGATCTTCATATTTTTCAATTTGATACATAATGAACTAATGATAAAAAAAAAATCATATTTAAAATAATAAAAAAGATTATATTCACTCATACTACATATGTACACAAATAAAATATATTAACTATAAAAGTAAAGAAAAAAACAATTTTTAATTGTTCCTTTTTTTTATAACAGTAAATGAGAAGTTTCATCATTTAATGGAAACTTTTTTTTTTATAATCTGGTCTTAAATTACTTATCACGGGATCAGAAGTCACCATGATAAGATGAAAAACATCTTCATTTGTTGCTGTTCGAGAGAACTTTCTGGAATGATGTTCTCTGTATTGTTTATAGTTCTTATTTCTACTTTCCTGAGCTTCTTCAGAAAGCGAACCAATAGGAAGGACCGCGTGCTCTATTATTTCTGCTCCGTGAAATAGATTTTTATGACCAGTGGACGGCAGATAGTACCAGTGGTACTTTGTGACAGCTATTTCAGCTGTTTCTGCTGTATATTTCTTAAATTTTACAGGATCTATCGGTGACTGACCACAAATAACTTCCAATATTATTTTAAATCTGTGAATCAATTGTTCATCGATATCCGTAATTTCAGCGGTCAATGGTGGATTTTCAAAAAATTTCCGAGAAATATTACCCGTATTGGTAGTTCCAGTTCCTTGTTTCACTATGTCAACGATTATACCTAGTTTTGCTCGTAGTTTTTTTTTTCACTTCGTCAGCTTTCTTATCTCGTTGAATGCGAGTAGCTGCTGAAGTCCTCCAGGCTTCGATTGGTTTATTATAACTAAGGTGTAATATGTACTCCATAAATTTAATTCGGGCATGCAACGTTGACATACCCATTCGGAGAACTTCATCCTTCTGAACTTTCCGAGTCTTGATAGATCGTTGAGCTGCGTTGGCTTACCTCCGCAAATTACACAATTGCTTGCCGATGGTGTTTCAGTTACAACTTGTGCCACTTTTCCATCTATCATAGTAAAATACAGGGCATGGGCTACTCGTAGAGTGCGTTCTCCACAATGTATTATCGAATCTTTGAGGTTGGCTATTTCAAATTCTACGCGATTTTTTTCCTCTTTAATAAGCGCAGGGGTTTCTTTTTTAAATTGAAACTTAAGAGCCCTGCAATATCGTGTTGAGTTTGGTCGATTATTCAACCAGAATTTTATATCGCTGTTATTTACAGGTGTTATTTGTACAGGCACTAGGGAGGTCATAAACAAATGTGAATCAGAAATATCTTCTGGTTGGCTAACATCATCTTCGTCTTTATCCTGAATAGTTACATATGGATATTCGTGCACATTATTAATCTGAAATGTTTGCATATATTGGCTTTGGCCTGATGCACCATCCAGCCCCCATTTTGTGTGAAGGACTAAGTTATCGTCCCATTGTTCCTTTTCGGCTAGTGATTTACTTTCTACAATCCTATTAACTGTATGATCAAGTAAATCTTGCAAGGGGACTTGTGCTGAGGTATCAGATATGTGGATATTTTCAGGATAACATTTAATTTTGGATTCCATTATCTTTTTATAACTGGGTAGTATATTAAAGCCAAAATCTTTTATAACCTTCTTTATAATATTGTATAGATATTTCGATAGTTCAGCTTGAGTCAAAAGAGCTAAAGCCTTATCTGTATCTAACATAGGAACTTTTTCCTTTTTTTGACCTGTCGATCCTGCCGCGTTTATTAACTCTTGGGAGTATTTTATTTTCAAATCATTTATTTTATATTGTTTAGCCTTTCTTCCACATTTATTAAAATCTTTTGAAGGCCTACCACCCACCTTTTTATCAGTAGGAGTACATTTTACTACTTTTTCAAAATTAATCACAAAATGATTCTGTAGCCACTCCATATTATTTTTGATAAAATGTTCTCTACTATGATTTAACTTTTTTAGAAACTGGGGCCGAAATCTTCTTCTAACATGATCGATTACTTGAGATAATCGTTCTTCTTGTAGACCGACAAACCGTTCCTTTAAACTGACTTCCCACGGACGAGCTTTGGTAAATAATATTTCGCACACAACCACTTCATATGTAACCGTAAAATCTTCCATTCTTTCTTTCCTTATAAATTGCCACTATACTAATATTAAACCAATTTCATAAACTAATATCACTACACTAATACAAATACAAAAACAAAAAAATGAAAATAAGAGAAAACGTAATGAAACTCACAATAACTAGAAAAAGACACTCTCGTTTACAGGCATTGATAACCCTAGGGTTTTATGCCTTTAAACCCCAACAAACAAACAAACAAGACACTCTCGTATTAATTCCATATAAACAGAAGAGCACCGATTATCCGAACGTCAATTATTCAAAAGTCCAGACACTAAATATAGAGCGTAGTAAATTAAGAAGAAGCGTAGTTAATTGATTAAGAAAAGAAAATATATATATATATAATATATATATATATATATATTAAATAAGACAGACTAATAAAAACAAATATACATATATAGTAAGCCAATTTTCACATCCTAGTTATATAAAAAAAAAAAAATAATTTCTAAAAATCATTTTCTGTATAATGAAAAATAACACATAAATTCATCCCCTGAACAAATATGCCCGAAGCCGGGATTTATATTTATAACACGCTTTCTCAAATACCTGTACTTCAATTTGAACCCCTAAAGAGAGCCTAGTTCGGTGTAGCTTTTTTTGAAAGACCAAGTGAAATGAACATAAGTTAATTTACGTGACAGCTAACTTCGAAAATTCCTGGCAGTCAAGGTTGTGGCTACATTAACAAAATAAAAATCGTCCATACACCAGTAAACATCAATAGTGAAGTTCAAAGGCTGTGCGCCGCACAGTGCTTCGAACATAGTGTGAAATTGGACAAAAATCGGGAACTATGAAAATCTTATAGAAAATAGCACGCTGAACAAAAAAGTTCCTATAAACATGGGTCCGGAAATGCACTCATAAAAAGTTATGACGAGATAAGTGAAAAAAAAACGAATTTTTTAAACAACCAATTTTTCTTTGCAGCAAAAAGGTATTTTTTGTGCAAGTTTCTAAAACTACCATAAATATTGCGTTTCCTGCAACATTAGGATGTTTGAGTCAACCATGAATATAGCAATTTCTTCTTCTTTTTTTTTTTGGTATAACTGTACAATGCTTACTTCATCTGATGTTCTTTTAAATCAAAAGTAGGCAACCACTCAGAATAGCCACATGAGCAAAGAATGTCTTTAACCTGAATGCTATAAACCTCAGAATTTAAATAGATTAAGAACAAAAGATATAAAGGATAAAGTTTTATAGTAGTGTAAAATACAAAAGAGTGAAAATATTATAATTCAACAAATAATTTCTATTTACTAATCCATGTGTACATATTACGTAAAAATTAGATAACATTATTTCAAAAATCGATTTTAATTACATATATAACCATACATTTGATTTACAATTATAATATTTAATCTAAATTGATAGAATCTTCGTCAGTACTACTTTCATTATTGTCTGTACAAGTTAAATCTAAATTCTCAATACCTAGCATATCATGTTTATATTGACCTGGCTTCTCGGTTAGAATGATGTACTCCTGAATTTCTTCAACTCGAACTTTTTTATTGATCAAAGTCCTCCGATCAGATATGAGAGGTTCAGAAGTTAACAATAATATTCTAATGAGGTCAAAATTGGAACTCACTCGTGAGCACTTACGAGTATGACTTAGTCTGTTTTTCCTTACTTCTTTATGTTTGGCCTCTAACGCATCTTCTGACAATTGTCCAATTGGCAATGAAAAAGAAGAAATTATTTCACACCCGTGTACAAGGATTTTGTGAACACTAATAGGAGTCATACAAAGTAAGATATAGGACCCTAGTTTCTTCCAACAACATTTTAAATCTATCTATGTTAATTGGGTAGCCGCTTGCCAAAACCTTTAGAATAATGGAGAATTTAACTATCAGTTCCTTGTTTACACCAGTAACCTCAGAGCTGAGGTCAGGGTTTGCAAAAAAGCGCCTTGCAGTATTACCATCATTTGATGAGCCATACCCAGGCTTTGGTTTATCGATCAATCAATAGTCCCATTTTCGATTTAAATTCTGACTGGATTCTTTTTTTGTTTTCCTTTACAATTGCTTTATGCTCGACTCCACGAACTTGCCATTTTTTTTATTGGCAATCGGTAACCTATATGTAAAATGCATTCGAAAAACTAATCCAACAATGTAGGGTTGATAAACCGAAGCGATATTGCTCCGAATCAGGTAAACGGTTTACCACGTTTTCATTGTTCATCTCCTTTGGGGTTGCTCCACAAATGAAACACTTAGACGTGACGTTTGTTCCAGACAAAATGTTAGTAACACTACCATCCAGCATTGTGAACAGCATTTCAAAACTTACCGAGTAAATTTGATGGCTTTCAAATTTAATTTCACTGGTCTGGAGTTTGCAAATTATATCTTTCATTGTCTTTTCCTCGTCACGCACTAAGTCTGCAGTTTCTTTTTGAAAAATTAATTTTATGGGTCTGCAGTATAAGGTGGACGATGAACGTCGATTTACCCATACGACTTTTCCATTTCTTACGTCTACCAATTTTAGTGGCACCATTGCTATTAAAAACAAATACTCATCAGTGCTTAATGCATTTGAAAATGTTTGTTTATACTGACTATGACCGGAACTGCCATCGAATCCCCACTTACATATAAGATTGAACTCATTGCCCTCCTCCAAACTCGCAATTTTTAATATGCTTTGCGCTGTTAGTTGCAGGAGTTCTTGTAGATTTACACAAACGCTAACTTCATCTGCAATTATATTTTTTGGGAGTAGGGCATTTTTGGTCAATGTTATTGAATAGAGGCTGGGAAAGCAGTTCTTATGCATACCATTTATCAGTGATCTTAATACTTTGTATTTTCTTTCGGATAAACCTAAATCCAAGCATAAAGCTAGTGCTTGAAGAGGACTTATTGATTTTTGTTCTTCAGCCAAGGATTCTGCGGACATCTCTGCAGCAAATCGCAACTCAGCAGATGACCTGCTAGAAACAAGATCCTTTACCCGCCTTTTTTTAGTTTTAATGGAAGCTTCTTCGAAAAGGGTTTCTGGTCTTCCGCGTGCCCGGCTTGGTCCTGGCTTGACACTACTGATATCAGGGATAATTGGTAATTGAAGTTTCTGTTGAAGCCAAGATGCATACCGTTGACGAAATTTAACACGACTCCTGTTGACCTCATTTAATTTTGTATTGAATTTGATGCAAAATAACCTACCAATTTCAGATATTTCTGTTTCCAATTGGTCGTTGGACTCTTCTACGTTCATGAGCCGATGTAGTTCATCAGTGACTGCAGCAGTCCGATCTGATTTTTTGAGGGAAAAACATTTTTCAGCAAGCTGGCCATTGGTTATGCTCACTTTTCCTAAAGAAAAAAATAATAAAACAGTTTAGGCGCAGGCAGGCGCAGTTAAAATTCATATAAAATTAAAGCCTATATAAAAAGCAACAATATTACGTAAAAATTACAAAAGGATATTCGAGGATTTTTTTTAAAAGCCTCTTCAAAGTTTGAGTAATTTTCAAAGTGGTCAATGAAATTTACCCGCAGGCAATGAATATAATAAGTGTTCAACATGCCAATTGAAATAATATATTTTAAAATAGATACCTTGATTTGTATATTCCATCGTTGAAAATGCTTATTTTTTTCCGTACGAGTTGTCAACGGAACAAAGGAAAATTTGCAACTAATATGATAAAAAATGCAAAACGTTAATACTCCCTAAGTTTTTCGATTCTCTTTTGTTAAACAATCATGTAAACAATGAGGTAATCTTACTAAACGGCTGTGTATAATACTTTAAATTTAATAATACCAAAAGGTAAACAAGATCCTTTACTCGCCTATTTTTCTTGTTTTATTGGAAGATTTTTCAAAAAGGGTTTCCGTTCTTCCTCTTGTTCGGGTTGGTCCTGGTTTGACTGCACTGATTTCGGGAATAGTTGGCAATTGAAGTTCCTTTTTAAGTCAAGAGGCATATCCCTGACGAAATATATTACAACTCCTATCGACCACATTCAATTTTTAATTGAATTTCAAGCTAAATAACCGAATAATTGTAGATGTTTCTATTTTCAATTGGTGGTTAGGCTCTTCTACGTCCTTAAACGAATGTAGTTTATAAGTGACTACAGCTATTTGATCTGATTTTTATGGGAAAAAACGTATTTCAGCAAACTGGCCATTGGCCTAATTTTTGCTTTCTCAACAAAAAAAAAAATAATAAAACACTCCCGGCGCAGGCAGGCGCAGATAAAACCCATGGCAAATCAAAGCTTATATACCAAGCTACAAGAATATGCAAAAACTACAAAAGGATATTTGAGGTTTTTTTTAAAAGCCTCTTCAAAGTTTGAATAATTTTCAAACTGGCCAACGAAACTTTACACGCATGCCATGGACATAAGAAATGGTCATCTTACCAATTAAAGTAGCATATTTTAAAATAGATACCTTGACCTGTATTTTGCATCGTTAATAATAGTTATTTTTTATCCAATGAGATGTGAATGGAACAAAATATAATATGCGGCTAATGTGATATAAATCGCTAAACTAAAATACTCCTGAAGTTTTTCGATTGTGTTGACTTAAACGAATATGTAAACAATGAGATAATCATACTAAACTGTTGTCTAAGGTATATTTAAGAATATCAAAAGGTAAACAGCTCGATAAAAAATACTTCGATTTTTGATTTTTGTCCATTGTCGAAGCACTGTGCGCCGTCTAGAAGAGTTCAGGTTTCCCGTAGCCTTATGCCGACTTATCGACAACTACCTCAGCGGTAGATCGTTTATAGTGAGGGTAGGGGAAAGCCTATCTTCACCTGTTCCCACTACATGTGGAGTGCCACAAGGTTCGGTCCTCGGACCAATACTCTTCAATGTTTTCACTGCACCAGTAGTTGCCATTAAACATCCTGAAGCAGTGGTGGCTGCTTATGCTGACGACATAGGAGTTTATGCATCTAACATGAATACGAAAAGGGCTCTTAGTATGGCTGAGAGGGCAACAGAGACCATAGTTGAAGCACTCAAGTCGTGTGGAATCAAAGTGAACCCTAGAAAGACCGACGCCATCATAATGTCTTATCAAAAAGGGAAGAGGAATCGATTGCCTACCCACTTTACTGTGGACAATGAGAAACAGACGCTGTCTAACTCCATTCTCTACCTAGGTGTTCACCTTGATCGACACCTTACTTTCTCTACTCATGTGAGAAGTAGGATTAAGCTGGCTCGGCAGAAGACGTACCGTCTTAACTACCTCCTTACATTTTCTCAACTGTCTCTTCGACTTAAAATTCAGCTGTACAAAGCCATCATCCGCCCCACCCTACTTCATGACGCCCCACTTCTTCAGTATATGTATGCACCAACACTGAAAGCACTTCAGAGCCTGGAAGACTGCGGGTATGATGAACTTGCAGAAGAAGTTTAAACCTATGTAAATATTATACTTCCGAGCAACCCTATTTTCGATCTCAACAATTGAAAGATTTGTCAAAATATATAACATTGATCACCAACACCAGGCCCGTCAGTCTATTTGGTGGCCTAAAAAGAATCTAACCTTCCCCGAAATAATTCAAAAATGCAAATACACCTTTTTGCGCTATGGAATCCCAGCAGTGTTGAGAACAGATGGTGGCTCCCGATTTCAGGAATTAGAATATTCAGAATTTCAATAATTTGCCCAGACCTATGGTTTTCAACCAAGAAAATTAGAAAGATATCCGAGCAAGCAATGTCCCTGAAATTCCATCATCATCAGCGAAAATCACTTCCTTCTATTACTAATGCCTATGAGGAACCAGCATCAGGTCCTAGCGACAAATGTTATATAACAAAAAATATTTTTCATTAATTTCTGATAAAGAAACTTTCGTCTTCTATTATTACAATAGTCTGGCTTAAATAATTTCATACAAAGGTATTTATAAATGACGAATATGATACATACAGGAACCATAAATAGCAGATGGAATTACATAAAGAACGTTCAGTAAATAATGTAACATAAAAAGAAGAAATAAAAATAATCATGAGAAAATAAGAAAAGGTATATAAAGACAGAAATTATAACTATATGTGCATATTGATTGGAAAATATATTTACAAATACTATAATATTAATAGGGAGAATAAATAGGAAGATCTTTGGGAAAATGTGGGGGTATAAAGGGCAGATGAAGAAAGAAACGGGGAAATTCGGGATTTCAAGCCAAGACTGTTTGGATAGGGATAGATATCGGGAAAAATTAAGGGAAATAAAGGTCCTTGTGGGTACCAACGAGGTAAGGGTGAGGAGAGTATGCAGTGAGAAAGAAAGAAGAATACAGTCTGAGAGAATGAAGAAGAGGTGGGAGGAGAAGAAGAGGGAGGGATGTGTTGGGAGAGTTGGGAGGAGGCTGTTTCGTGTCAAAAAAATAAAATAAATAAATATTAATAATAATTATTATCACTATTATTATTAATATTACTCCAGTGTGTCAAATTTTCAATCCAAGCTGCATCAACAGAGCTAGATCGTGTCAAAAAGCCCTAAAACCAAAAATGTAGGCAAAACTTGACTTTTTTCATTGAAACCAATATAGCTCCTAAATGGTAGGTCCTAGTGACAAATGTTATATGACAAAATTTATTCTCCATTTTATTTCTGACAAGGGTCAAATTTTCGATCTGACATAGACCAATAGAGCTAGAACGTGTTAAAATGTTCCTTTTGAAACAAAAAAGTTACATATTTGATGATGAAAAAAACATTACTACTTGACTTTTTTTTATTCGAATCAATATATCTCCTAAATGGTTCTAGTGACAAGTGTTATATAATAAAACATTTTCTCAATAAAATTTCTGACTAACTGTCCTCAAATTTTCGATCAGAGCAACACCAACACCAGAGTCAAAAAAGACTGCAAACGTAAGAAATAGAGTTCATAAGGTCTAGTTAACTATGAAGTATTTAGAGATGTAGATAGTTGGGGTAGGCAGTCATAGATACACAGCAGATCAAATTGCAAGCCTTCATCAGGGCTAGAAGAAAAGAAAACAAGCAAAATAGTATGACTAAATTGTGACGAAAAGCTGTTAAAAAACTTATGTTAAAGAGGAGGTTAAAAGACTTATGTTCTCTGGTGATGACATGTAAGGCCAGTTCGATGTAGGGACAAAAAACTGATAAGAATCAGTGAGTTCTATCAAGTGTATGATTCTCTTTCAGTATCGTCTCATGTTTTACCATGGAGAACATGGGTACAGTATTAACATCCCTCAGCGTGACCCAAACACTAATACACCAGTTAAGAAAACCGTGTCTGAAGCTGATTTTTACGCCTAAATGTTTATGAGGTGAAGAACCTTATTTACTTCAACTTCGTAATCTCCTCAACCAATTTATGCTTGACATGTACGCAAAAAACAAAAAACAAACAGAAATATTAAACTTTATTCGAAAAAATAAAAAAAGTTGAAAAGTTGAGACGGTATTCACTTAAAGTATGCCATGAGAAAAGATGATGGTAAAGCTGGTATCAAAGCTGGGTAAGATGGTAGTGCTGCCTCGAAGCTTCACTGGAGGACGATAAAATAAAATAAAATTAATTTTTGCAAATTGTCAAATTTACTTATTGAAATTATTCTAAGAATGGAATTCTTTAGGTTTATTTAAGTAATAATTATTATCAATGTTAACCTCAACTTTTACTAATTTAAGTTGTCCTTCATCCTAATGATATTAAACCGTAGCGGAGCGGGGTACTTTCAGCTAGTCTACTATATATTCGTCAAAAACCACTCACTCATTTAACACGAAATCTCAGAAACCACTGAACGGAGTGAAATGAAATTCGATATGTAGCTTCCTCTAGGGCCGTAGGTGCTCGCTAAGAAAGGAATTTAAAAAAATCGGCCTGGATCGCGGCTAATTCGCGAAAAATGCGATTACAATTTTTATTGGGTGAATAATAAAATATTAATTGTCATATGGTATTTGGAGATAAGCTAAGTTAAAAATAGGTTAGATGCTTAAGCCGCACACTTTGACCACAAATTAAGTTCCTTATAGTTAAAAACAGACAAAAATACGATCTATGTCGAAACCTTATAATATGGTACTTTCTGTGAGCACATGGTGGCTGCAGAGGTGGACCCTTACAAGTTTCAGTTATTTCGTGACGAGAAACTTTTAAAAGACTTATGTTAAAGAGGAGGTTAAAATACTTTTGTTCTCTGGTGATGACATGTAAGGCCAGTTCGATGTAGGGACAAAAAACTGATAAGAATCAGTGAGTTCTATCAAGTGTATGATTCTCTTTAGTATTGTCTCATATTCTACCATGGAGAAGATGGGTACTATAATAGCATCCCTTAGCATGACCCAAACACCAACACACCACTTAAGAATACTGTGTCTGCAGCTGATTTTTACGCCTAAATGTTAATGGAGCGAGGAGGTGAAGAAATTTATTTACTTTAATTTCGTAATCTCCTCAACCAATTTATGCTTGACATGTACGCAAAAAACAAAAAAACAAACAGAAATATTAAACTTTATTCGAAAAAATAAAAAAGTTGAGAAGTTGAGACTATATTCACTTAAAGTATGCCATTAGAAAAGATGATGGTAAAGCTGAAAAGCTGGTATCAAAGCTGGGTAAGATGGTAGTGCTGACTCGAAGCTTCACTAATAATATAAAATTAACTTTTGCAAATTGTCAAATTTACTTATTGAAATTATTCTAAGAATGGAATTCTTTAGGTTTATTTATGTAATAATAATTATCAACATTAAGCTTAACTTTTATTAATTTAAGTTGTCCTTAATCCTAATGATATTAAACCGTAGCGGAGCAGGGTACTTTCAGCTAGTTATGAAATAAAAAATAAAATGAACTAGCATCCCCTGTCGAGGCTTCGATCGCGCTTATAAGTAAATAGAGAATGTAATCTAATAATTGAAGTTTCATTTGTTTTTGTTTTTTAAAACCTTGTATTTAAGTGTGCAAGCATAATGTCTTCAATGATATTTTCACCCATAGCAATCATTATTAACTTGGTTAAATTTAGATTGAAGTTTGAAGATAACATAAAGCATAATTAGACATCCAATTTTCAATTTTAATATATGAGTTGGTAATCCAGATGGACACAGACTATTAAGAAACTGTTGCATATAACGGACTGCATTATCAGTGCTTACAACTAAAGGTTCAAAATTCATATTTCTACACACAATATTAAACAGTGGAGGATCGGCATTTTGATTTGTAATAATTTTCATTCGACAGAAATAATGTTATTGATTTGATCTGGTTGGATTTTAATTTCTAAACATAAAAGTATGTGATCGTGTGGCCCGTTTCTAACACTCAACATTGTACATTTAAATTTTTATTGTTGCTAAACCTAGAACTATGAAAATGGTGTAGTTAAAATTTGGTATATTTCACTCCATATAGCTGTTTTAATAACAATTTTATTATCATTTAATTGAAAAAAAGTAAATTTATATTGTTTTATCAATGTCCAGCTCTATGTAACACTGTACCTTTTAAACTTTCATGTAGATGGCAATTGCCGCCATTTTTGATTTTCACTGTTATCCACTTATTATTCATTTTTCAATAAACTATTAGTTGAAAATCATTAGATTTTACTATTGCTAAACCATCCTATAAAGATGATGTAGTCAAAATTTGGTAGAGATTGGTTCAGTAGTTTTTGGCGGTTAGTAACCCAAACGAAAAATTGCTTGTCCTTTTATATAATAGATAACCTTACACCGCCATATGTTATAATCGTATAGAGCTAACAGATAATTGTGACTTGCAGATAATATTGCGACTATAAATTAAGATATAAGCTATCCTATCTTTCTTGTTGGATCAAACTGCACACGGTGTGCAAATTTGATTAAAATTGGTTCAGTAGTTTACGTGTCAGCGTGGCCCAAGAACGCAACACGTAATTTATATATATTAAGATGTATAAGAGTAAAGGCAGTAACATAAATGCAATATCTAAAGGCCATGAAGACAATACATAAAGACTATTGAATTAAGGTTAAAATGAGAAGAAATTAAAATGAGTGATACTCGTAGTTACTTAAAAGCTGAGTAATGAGTAATTTCAACAATATAATTGGTAAACATAAAAAATGTAGATACTAAGTTGTTGAGATGATGAGGACAAGTTAATGAGTTAATATTTAAAGGTCATGGAGACAATATTGAATTAACTGGAACTGAGAAGAAATTAAAAATAAAAAATAAATAAAATTACAGTTAATTGTTGAATTATATTTTTAATTATATTCACTAATTAACTAACATTTTATTTATTTTTTATTTTTTATTTCTTCTCAGTTCAAGTTAATTCAATAGTCTCTGTAAACCGACCTATCTAACCGGTAGGCCCCAGTGACCAATTTTATATAACCAAAAGTATTCTCCATAAAATTTCTGCCAAGGGGAATTTCATCAAATTTTCGATCAGAGTAACACCAAGAGAGATTGAAAGTGTCAAAATGTTACATTATTGAATGTGCAAAACAAAATGTTACTGAATAAAAAAAAAAGAATTAATTAAGGAATAAATTAAAGTTAAAGATACAACCATACTTTATTTAAAATATACACACATCCTATGGATTCCCTAACCAGACGTCCCAAGATCTAAAACCAAAGCTAATTAAATTTCCTTCAATTTTTTTTATAAAGATATTTTTATGAAGCCTGATTTCCTCAATAAGTGGTCGAGAACTTGACTCTAACAGATAAATTTCAAATTTTAATTCAAGCGAAGATTAACTTGTCACAAATTTAATGCTCTTTAATAGAGTGAATAAACTCTGTAAATAATATAAATTAAATATTTTAAGAGATATAAGGACACAACTGAGAAAAGTGCTGCAAATTTCGCGCTTTTTCGGGTACCACGCCTTGCTCACCGGGTTTTTAGGGTTGCGAAATTGTGTATCAACTGCCCATATGGTTCTTAACCACATACTAAAGAATGGTAAATACGTGCGCAATCAGTCGTGATTTTAGCAAGATAATTAAGTGCCATAAGGAACCTGAAGTTATAAATTAGATATCTCAGGGCTGATTTTGGAATTCTTTGTTTAAAATTATTTGTAAAGTGACAGGTACCTAGCATTTATTACTAATGGCTGATTCCAAGTAACCTATGAAGATGTTCTCAGAACAGGAAAACATCTGAGGAAAAGATCTTCAAAAATAGAAAATAATCCCAATGAGTCAACTTTCCAGATGAAAGTATAATTTCAACGGAAGCTATTTCTGCTTCTACGTACAAAGTTGGGAATCACAATTTAAAACAGCACCATTACTACTGCAAATTAAATGCCAGCTTTATTAAGGTATTTGTTCCATTTTGCAAAATTAAGATTACAATCTCATATTAAAGACAACAGCTCAATTCTATTAAACATTTTCTTAGATTTTTTTTTTTTAATCCCAGAATAAAGTTTATTTTTTTATGTTTCTTTTAGGTTTTAGAAATATTTTCGATTCCTTGATTAATAAATGAAAATCAGAACCTTAGGAATATTCATCTCCTTAAATAAGATTTTGTGAATTTAATTATATATTTGCTAGGAGATCTCATCTTTCCATTGAAAACTAAATTCTCATATACATAACCATCATTAAACCTATTTGGACTTACGGACTTGAACTGTGGGGGACAGCAAAAAAGTCGAATATCAAACGCATTCAATCCTTCCAATCCAAAATCCTCCGAACTATAGCAAATGCTCCTTACTATGTTTCCAACAAAACCCTACATAATGATCTGAATATACAATACGTCTTCGACCTTATACCCCTTCCAAAATTCCATCGCAACCTTTCCTTTCATCCTGACCCACTAGCTAAATCATTATCCGCCTCCACACATCCTGATGACCCCCCTCGCAGACTAAAACGGCAGTGGCCCCGAGATCTTTTGTAAAATTACTCATATTGGAGTTCTGGCAATGACCAGCTTCTCCACTCATGCCCTGAGTGAATGTTATAGCGCTCTCACTTAGCCTCCACTGGGTTTTTTTACACCAGTGACGCAGCTGAGAGAGAAGAGCTGGGATCTCTCTGTGCCTGGCTTATCCCTTCATAAGTGGAGGAACGGGTCTGGTGGGGGGTCCCTAGGATGAGTATAAATTGTAAATAGAGTATAATTGTATTTTTACCTATGTTTTATCTTTTATTTTTAGTATTATTTACTTTTTTTTTTGTTAAGTTTTACTATTTCAGTTTGTATATAGTATGTTTTATATTGTTTATGTATAGTATAGTTCTTTTTTTATTCTCTTTTTCTTTTCTTACAGTACTTATTTACTTTATTTTAATTTTTTTTTTTCTCATTGTATATAATGTGTGAATGTAATCATACGCCATCTATATTACTTATTGCCCACATTTGTAGCAGATTGTAAAAAAATAATCAATAAAAGATTTAAATAAAAAAAAAAAATTATATATTTGCAATTTTTTAAAAAGTATATTTATCAACATAGAATAGAATAGAATAGAATAGAATAGAAAAATAATTTTATTCTGGGACCAAGTCCCTTAAGAATAACAAATTGTACAGAAATAAATGATATTAGATACATCTGGTCAGAGACATGATGAATAAATAAAATGAAAAAACAAACAAAAAAAAAATTAAAAACAAAAAAAAAAAGAAGAAATATTAATATAACAATGATAATGTATACATAGTAATGTAATATATGATCAGGAAAATAAGAAAATATTCTACTAATGAAGTAATAAATAGGTTATTTTGATACAATGTTACAATATAAGAACCCAAATGTTGTATTGTATAATGTTGTAACATATGGTCTATATTAAGGATAATAAATACTACTATTGATTTACTTTTATTTTTTTCAATTTTGGTTAAAAACAATACGTTTTGGGGGAACACGAGGGCGTTACGGGTAGTTTGATATTAGGAGAGTAGGAGCAGTTAGGAGCTCAACTCTTCTTCTACTAATTACCATTCTCTTGACTAGGAGACAGGTTCTAATGAGTGCGCTCCATTTGACTGTTTCTCCTAATGCGAAATAAAAATTATTTAACCTGGATTTGACCGATATTGCTCGATACCTCTCGGCTATTTAAAACCGTAGTTTTAATAAAATGTCATATTTGAAATTTCTATTTTAAGTTTAGGAGTTTTTTTGACACGCTCTAGCTCAGTTGGTGTTGCTCGGATCGAAAATTTGACATCTTACCTATTTTTATTTATTTATTTTTTTTTTAATATACATTTATTGAAATTTACAACTGTACAAAATATATAAATCAAGTAAATGTATTGACAACGATTATAATAACATGTTAAAACTTGAAAAGAACTACTCATCAGCAGCACTTTATAAAAACTTCTACACTAGAAGGTCTATAGGCCATCTTCGTTTCAGACTCCTCGGAGGATCATAAGGAATGCAGTGGGAAGCAAGTTGAGAAACTAACGGATTTGAATGATTATGGAGCTCGTTTGAATGATTATGTTTGAATGATAGGATAGGTATCTGGTGTGGGCTAAATCAGCAACATATAGAACATTTTAAAATGGATGCTGGGGTTTTGAGCAGTAGTATTTTAATTTTTTCATTTATTGATATTTACAACTGTACAAAATAATATACATTAAGTAAATGTGTTGATAGTGAATACAATGGCTTGTAAATAACTTGTGAAGAACTACTCACAAGTAGCACTTCAAAAAAAATCTACCCTATCTTCTTTTCAGACGCCTCAGAGGATTACCAAGAATGGTGTGGGAAGCATGTTGAGAAACTAATGGATTTTAGTTGTTATGGAGCTTACTATGAAAGGATAGGTTTGGTTTGGACTAAATCAGCAACATATGGAACATTAAGATCTTTATGGGTAAGTTTATTGGTAACAAAATAGGGAGTATTGAGGATTTTTCGAAGGATTTTGGATTGTAAGGATTGGATACGAGATGAATTGGATGTTTAGTCGAGCCTCAAACCTTAACTCCGTACGTCCAAATAGGTCTAATCACAGTCATTTATAAGAGTCTTTTGTAATTAATTGGGAGCTTTGAACGTTTGTCTAGTAAATGTTGAAGTAGTCTGAAACGACGGGCAGTTTCTTGTCGTTTTAGTCTTGTATGTGGATTCCAAGTTAGTCGTTTGTCCAAGTGGTCTTACTTATTTAAAATGTAATAGAAAATATTTCTCCTACAGAAATTTTATTAACAGATAAAAGAAAAAAAAAAACATATGAGCATTGAAGGTTAAGGGAACAAACGTTAAAAAATGTTTCATGTTATTCTTTTTTATAGCCGACCGGCTCAAGGGTGCCTTTTTTTTTTAATTTATTTTTATTATTATTGTTTTGTGTTGCTTTTTTAGCTCTCTTATGGATTATTTATTAAAATAAGAATATATTTTGAAACCGAGGTATTGGTATCCTGAATCGAGAATCGAAAAATTATTCTACCGACACATTACGTGACGGAAAGAGAGGAGAATAATCGTCAAGTTTTACCTATAACTGGTAATAATAAGCGGAAATAATCTAAACGATTTTATTATTTCTAATAATTCGTAAAAAAAAAAAAAAAAAAAAAAAAAAAAAAATTAATTTTGGCTACGTTTAAAAGTTATTTCCAAACATAAAGCCAGCTATATAAATATATAAAAACATGCGTTAAAATAATTAACTACAGTATAATTACAAAGTATAGAGGCGTAGGAAACTACTTAAAATGTTACTGGTGGATATATTATTGGTATCCACCACAACCAGTAACATCTATCCACCAGTAACATTGTATTTTCTAACAACTTTATATTTTGTAATTATATGTAGTTAATTATTCCAACGCATGTTTTTATGTATTTATATTGTAGCTTACTTTATGTTTTGAAATAACTTGTATAACTTTAAATATAATATAACTTTATTGTTACCTGTTTTTTTCACTGTAGGGCATGATTATGAGAACAATATAGTCTCGAAACGTAGCCAAAATAGTTGTTTTTATTTATTGACCTAACCTTTATTAAACATCTAATAGTAACAGTCAAGAATATCCATATATAAGAATATATATATATATATTTCATTGGTACTTTGTTTTCCACAAATCTAGTTGTAAATAATTTATAAATACTTAATTGCTTTGAACCTTATATACTATCATACTATATATATATATATATATATATATATATATATATATATATATATATATATATATATATATATCAGTGTACTCCAACTGATTAGGGATACTTTGTCCCAGGATCAAGAAAAGTTTTTTAAAGAAGCAGAAATTTATTAAAATAAAAATAAAAACAATTTTAATAAGTAGTCCATACTTTATTCAGGTATATATTGTGAAATCTGTTTAATATAGACATGGAACTAACTTTTAATCGATCTATGTCATACCAAAAGTACGTTTTGCGGTTATTGCGTGTACAACATTAAGCGGTAGAGGAAGACATGTTCCAAAGGAAGCTTCCAGTTAGACGTCAGAGACCGCACGGTTCTCAGCTTGACTGTTTCAAAGAAGGTGAGTCCACTATGCCATTGCTGTATACTTATAAGTATATATATATATATATATAGTGAGAGAGAGAGAGAGAGAGAGAGAAAGAGAGAGTCGCATTATGACCAAAATAAGTTAAGTGACTCAAAATAAGCATGGAGATGGTTTCTTAATGGTGAATAAATGTTGTAGTCAGGTGTTCGTCTTAAAACATAGTGATTGTAAAGTGCGTTTTTGTAAAACTTAAAACTAGTCATGTCTTTTAATCTATCTCACACACTTCGGTGAACAACTGCCTAAACAAAGTTGATCAGTTATCTACGCCCAGTGAAGCATGGTTAAGTTTAGTTAACTATCCATGCACAATTTATTTTTTATTTTTTGGTGGCCAGCTGTCTAAATTAAGTTACTCAGTTATGGAAATTCAATAGATAAATAAATGTTAAGTTTGGTTAACTACTTGTGAATTGATATCTCAACAACAGCCCTAATTATTTATCGGGTATCTACTTTATTTTTATTTTTTTCCCCCACTTTGGCTCAAACATCATTATTTAGTCTTATTTTGTCTTCTCGCATGGAAACATACTCGCCCGAATTAAGTTTTTATTTCCCCTTAAAAGAAAGTGCTTTTGGTAAATGTAATATTTGGTATATTTTATTTGTTTTTATCATTACCCAATTTTTTTAAAAGGTTATTAATTTTTTATGTGGCATTTGTGAAAAAAATATTTAGAAATTAAAATTCCTGTTACTTGTATTTTTTTTTTTTTTGGCAATTGTTTAAAGAATTTAAAACTTGTTTTTATATAATGCTACATTTTTGAATATTTCAGACAAAATGCAGCATTATGTATTTTCCGCACATAATCTTTAAGTTGTTTTAAAACAATATTTTTTAAGTTGTATAATTACAATATTATTACTTTTAAATTGATTCTGTCTTCTTAATGCCTTGGGCTCAAAAGATATTCCTTAACTTGATCCTTAACTTCAGGTAGATAACTGCGCATGTTATCTGATTGGAATCATCTCACGGTGACTAATAAATCATGTTAACTCGCTGGAGTTCCACCTCCCCGCACCTCTAGCAAAAGCTTCTCTTCCTCTATTCACTGCCTTTTTAATCCGCACGTTCTCTTTTGTTTAGTGAACAATATAAACTTTTAAAGTATATTTTGATTTTTACATTACAAATTAACTAGTTACGTATTTTAATTTTATTACAAATTTAATTTATTGGATCAATTTATCAAAAGCATTGAAATACTTTTACTGTCACTGCCTTTTTAAATAATATTTAAAAAATAAAATTATAAATTTCAAAATTAAATGTCAATTTTCATTTCTTCAGCAAAACAAAACGCAATTAAACTTTACACTCTTTTTTTTTTTTTTTTAAATATATTAATGAAATATGTACATATATAATGTATCTATATTTATATATTAGAGATGTGATGATTCAAAGTTATCCAATAATCTGAAAGTCACGAAAAATTAGTATATCAGCTAATTAATATCTAATATCTAGGAACGGATTTGATTCTGATCATTTGGATATCAATCCAGTAAGTATTAAATATATTACAATGAAGTCTAAATCAGTTATAAGGAATTTTACGTCTAGGAGCATGCGGTAAGAATTGGATTTATTCCTGTAGGATGTTTTGTACATATTTAACCCTTTTCATGACAAAAATAGAAAAATTGGGATTTTTTTTGGTAATCGCTTGAAAAAATCAAAGTTTAACCTTTACAATGGTGAAATGATGAACCAATCCGGCAACAATATTTTTATGGTCATTTATCATAAAAGGAAACAGTAGTTTTCCTCTGCTAGGTTATCGTCTAGGAATATTAGGAAAGATAAAAATTTAAAACTTAATAAATGTATAAAATTGTATATTATATAGAAAATTAACATCAGTTGCTTTCTGAGATTTTAGAAAATCACAAAACATTTGAAGAAAAATAATTGTTTCTGTCATTCAGTGTCTGATTGGTATCAACATATCGCTCATGGGCAAGAAAAGTGACACAACTCATGAACATCAAATTTTTCAGGAGAGTTAAAAGAAGCTTTAGAAGTTATTATAATAATATCGCTCACGAGCAAGAAAACCGACCCAACTCGAAATATAACACTGTCCTTAACTCCTCGTACAAGTTACCTTTGTGAAGGTCAAGACACAACTGAAATATGTCACTGTTCCTGCTTCCACCGTTCGCTATCGTAACATTGGCTAAATCACACATAACGCAATTTTGCGGCCGCCCGCTGAGATACCTTTATGTAACTTTTCCTGTTGCAAGGCAAACCCAAAACGATCATTATTTTGAAATAAAATGTATAATGAATTTTTTTGAGTTGTGTCCAGTTATCTTTCCCATGAGCGATATGATCAACTCGAATTCCACATTAACTAAAGAAAACATTTCTAATCCTACCTCCTCATCTCACAACAAAATTGCGGTATGCACTCCATGAGCTATTCGATTGTGGCTTCCGAACGAAGTACGACAAGGAGGCATTTCTGGATCCAGACTCAACTGCAGCACGGATGAGTCGTGGGGTGACGTCATGAATTCTTATAGAGGAAAGTTACGTGATTTATTGCTAGCTTTTGGTTCAGTTTCTGCTTGGCAAATTAGTTATTTAGATCATTTTTTTAATTTTATTTTTTTTTTATTTTTAGTCAAAATGTATACCTACTCAATCGCCATTTTTGGAATGCTGGTAACCTGGCATGGGGCCTAGCATTGAGGTTCCCTTTTAAATTTCTTCGAATATAAAAGTATGAATGGAATCTTCGACTATTTTTTTATCTGCTTCCTTTTGAAAACAACTCAATCTGAACAAATCAACAATTGACAAACGTTAAAAGCTTCCAATAAATTACAAAAGACTCATTTACATGAGTGTGATAAGACCTATTTGGACGTACGGAGATGACCTTTGAGGCTCCACTAAACATCCAATTCATCTCGTATCTAATCCTTACAATCCAAAATCCTTCGAAAAATCCTCAATGCTCCTTATTTTGTTACCAATAAACTTACCCATAAAGATCTTAATGTTCCATATGTTGCAGATTTAGCCCAAACCAGATACCTATCCTTTCATAGTAAGCTCCATAAAACTAAAACCCATTAGTTTCTCAACATGCTTCCCAATCCATTCCTGACAATCCTCCGAGGCGTCAGAAAAGAAGATGGCCTAGAGACATTTTAGGGTAGATTTTATTGAAGTGCTACTTGTGAGTAGTTCTTCACAAGTTATATACAAGCCATTGTATTCACTATTAACACATTTACTTATTGTATATTATTTTGTACAGTTGTAAATATCAATAAATGAAAAAATTTAAAAAAGTTCTATAAGAAATTTGTCAATTTAATAAAAACGTTGATTCTTATGCGTTATCGTAACCACAAGATCTATCATGAAATGCACTACGAGTTTCAAGTTTCTATTTCTAATAATGTTTACACCTTCTCTGAAAATGATCGATTGATGGCATCCAATAAGTAACGTGACAAATTACTACTGCTCAAAACCGGTTCATTCAATCAATACAAAACTTTGGTTACTTTTCAACATAGTACAGCAGCACTTAAACACTTGTCCTATCTTTCTACTAGAAACTGTTCTACCCATTTCTAAAAGTTCGAACGATTCAAACGATTGTCTCTGTACACTTTTAACATTCTTTCGTGGATTTTACTACCTTTTTCACCTACCGCGGTTAAAACTCTGATCACGGTACGTTGTTCTTCCACGGTGCAATCCTCAAGCGTTAACTGAGTAAATTTGAGGTTACAATTACAAAATATGGGTGAACAGCTGATTAGATGTCATCGCAAGGTTGCCAACTTTATGTCCTGAAAGTTTCATTTGGATCAATCCGGCCGTTTTCGAGCAGCAGTAATTTGTCTCGTTACTTATTGAATGATCCTCTAACACAAAGATTTGTTTAAGGGAGCTACGTTCTGGCCATTAAAACTGTAATATCTCCTTTGCTCAAACATGTTTCAAATTTTGACCACATTTTTGGATTCAGCATTTCATTTCATATGAGCCAAAGCACACGTAACCTTAAACTTCAAAAACTAACTGAAGAACAGCTTGATCTTCCACTTATTTATGAAAGTTATGTGTTCTTAAAATACTCACTGTTTTACGATAAAAAAAAAAAAAATTACCATCTTTCAAATGATATAATCAAATTAATCATTCCGTGTCAATTTCATGGAGAAATTCGCTTTTAAAATCGGAAAAACGTGGTGTTCTCATTGTGCATAAAAATCTAGGTAAAAAAAAAACAAACAAAAAAAACATTATGATAATCGCTTAATGAAAATCCGTATTTTACATAAAATAAACTCTTCATTACTCAAAACAGCATTAGCCAACCACAATCATTCATCAGGACATAATTTTGACTTTAAAAATACTAAAATATTAAATTTATACCACAAAAACTTTTTTTTTTTAAATGCATTTATATTTGTGACAGATTTTGTTAAATGAATCAGTCAAAGGAATAAAAAAAAAAAAAAAAAAAAAAAATTTGTTAAATATAAACACACATTTTTTAATTTTTTTTTTTGACAAATTGGCCATCATCAGGGTTAAAAAAGATACGTTATTTAAGTAAAGGAAAAATAAATGAAAACAAGTCAATAGTATATGAAATGTAATTAAGTAGGAATCAGTTTTTAATTAAAAAAAAAAAAAAAAAAAAAAAAAAAAAAAGAACTATAAAATTACGCTTTTATAGCAAACCTAACTAAAACGCTAAGTGTGCTGAACAATTTACAGCAGTCAGGCTTTTTAATTTTTTGAGTTCAAGGTTCGAAACTGATTTCACTGTACAATTCGTGATTTTTGTTAAGCATTTTTAACACAGTTTATCCAAAATCTAACAACATTTTTTTTGACATATCTCAGAGTAGCAATGGGCAAATTTTTACTTTAAAAGTCCTATCTTACACAAAATGCCAATAAAGCTTTATAGGCATCATTTTTTATGACAAAAGCCTCTCCCTTAGGAGGTGAAATGGAGTTCAGTTCCAAAATAATCTTACAGAATAGAAACTGAATTAAATATAAAATAAAATATACAATATTCTTTGTAAACCACAAAAACAAAAACATAACGACAAACACAAAACAAATATATTTTTTTTTTTCCTATAGATTATTTACAATTTTGAACCAACAGTCTCTGTCCCTGGCCACTTTCATCCAGTTGGTTACCACTCTTCGGGTAATTTCATCCATCCACCTCATGTACTGCCTTCCCCTGCTTCTCACTTGGCCGATCGGTGTCCACTCGGTGCTGCTTTTCGACCATCTTTCATCCTTGACTTTTAGTATATAACTTGGCATAAATATAAGGCATGACTAGAAGTTGGCAAAATTCTTCGATGTTTGACATTCGACTGTGGCTAAACGCCTAAATCAAATTCAGCTTAAGGGATGTCATTAGACGCACAATTTAATAAACATTAATTTTGTAGATAAACCATTTTTCGATTGAACTGATGAATTTTTCTATGCTTTTCTTTTTGTTTTTCAAAAATCTGAAAAAAGTTTTAAAAAATTGGAGTTTTTTGCCCTCCAAACATTTTCCCCTTATCAAATGTCGGTTAATTTTTGATATTTTATCTAGACCATATGAAAACGTAAAACCTACCACTTCACCTTTTGAAAGGCGGACCCCCCATAACCCCGCCATTACCCCAGGGGGTAATTTAACTATACTAATTGAGAACATTAGAACAAAGTTGTGAAATTATTGTATTGTCATTGCTGTATTGAAGCAGGTGCAAATTTTCAAGTTAATCAGATTGCTGGAAATTGGTGAAAATTACGATGAAAGATTTCGTTACAAACAGGTAAAGTTAATAAAAGCGTTAAAAAAACAAAACAAAAAAAAAACGAGGATTTCCAATTTCCATGGAAGAAAGGCCTATGTCACTATAGCTGCTTTTTATTACATACAGGTAAAGTTAATAAAAGTGTATTAAAAAAATGGCGGTCCCAAATATGGAAGGTTATTTATTGGTTATAAGTAAAGCCCGGATTTTCGTGCAGCGAAAATTCTGAAATGTGCAATAAAAACTTGAAATTGTGCAAAATCGTGCAATAAAACTTAAAATCGTGCAAAATAAAATGCAAATGATAAAAAAAGGTTGAACAAATAATTCGCTAGATACAAGTCTTTCCAAAAAGTTCTTTTTATCTTAGAATTTATTGATCCAGTCCTTAGTAAGGGAGTAGTTAAATAATCATTGTCTAAAATACAATAAGAACAAATCGCATATCTTTATTGTGCGTGGTATACATAAGCTAAATGTACATATTACTTAGGAGTATAAATATGTATGTTAGGAATGATTAAACTTTATTTAATTTCCCGTTAAGAAGGCAGAAGAATAAATTTGCTTTGTTTAAACTGAAAATGTTTACTAACAGTAAAGAGGGCTTAATTTAATAAGTATGTTGTACTTATTAAAAATATCCGTAAGTTAGGAGGGAGAGGCAAAATTTCTTGGAAGTTGGGAACCCGAGTTCCCTAGCTAAAGTCAATCTAAAGTTGTCCTTAAAATCGTTACTTTTCCAAAAACACGAAAGTGTTGTGCATTCAGGATTTGAAAGCAGGAATTTTGTGTATTCAAACTGCAGAATGTGCAATTTTATGCATTCAAACTGCAGAATGTGTAATCTTATGCATTCAAACTGTATTATGTGCAATTTCATGCATTCAAACTGCAGAATGTGCAATTTTATGCATTAAAACTGCAGAATGTGCAATTTTATGCAGTAACCCCCAAAACGTGCAATTTTGTGCAATATTAAATTAAGGTAAATTTGGCCTAAACGTCCTAATTCGTATAAATAATTTATCTCTGGCTGATTACGAGCTTGCAACAAAAAGATGCAGTTGCACGAGAATCCGGGCTCTAGTTATAAAAAAGCCCGGATTTTCGTGCAAGAAAAATTCTGAAATGTGCAGTAAAAAACTTGAAATCGTGCAAAATCGTGCAAAAAAAAAAAATCAAGCAAAATAAAATGCAAATGATAAAAAATGTTGAACAAACAATTCGCTAGTTACAATTTCTTTCCAAAAGTGGTTTTTATCTTAAAAAATTTATTGATCCGGTCCTTAGTAAGGGAGTAGTTAAATAGTCCTTGTCTAAAAACGCAATAAGAACAAATCGGATCTCTTTATTGTACATGCTAATAAGCTAAATGTGTATTATAGGAGTATAAATATGTATGTTAGGAATGATTAAACATTTGTTTAAACTTGTTTACTTAGGGGCTTAATTTAATAAGTATGTTGTATCTTATTAAAAATATCCGTAAGTTAGGAGGGAGAGGCAAAATTTCTTGGAAGTTGGGAACCCGAGTTCCCTAGCTAAAGTCAATCTAAAGTTGTCCTTAAAATCGTTACTTTTCCAAAAACACGAAAGTGTTGTGCATTCAGGATTTGAAAGCAGGAATTTTGTGTATTCAAACTGCAGAATGTGCAATTTTATGCATTCAAACTGCAGAATGTGTAATCTTATGCATTCAAACTGTATTATGTGCAATTTCATGCATTCAAACTGCAGAATGTGCAATTTTATGCATTAAAACTGCAGAATGTGCAATTTTATGCAGTAACCCCCAAAACGTGCAATTTTGTGCAATATTAAATTAAGGTAAATTTGGCCTAAACGTCCTAATTCGTATAAATAATTTATCTCTGGCTGATTACGAGCTTGCAACAAAAAGATGCAGTTGCACGAGAATCCGGGCTCTAGTTATAAGTAAAGCCCGGATTTTCGTGCAAGAAAAATTCTGAAATGTGCAGTAAAAACTTGAAATCGTGCAAAATCGTGCAATAAAAACTTAAAATCAAGCAAAATAAAATGCAAATGATAAAAAATGTTGAACAAACAATTCGCTAGTTACATTTCTTTCCAAAAAGTGGTTTTTATCTTGAAATTTATTGATCCGGTCCTTAGTAAGGGAGTAGTTAAATAGTCCTTGTCTAAAACGCAATAAGAACAAATCGGATCTCTTTATTGTACATGCTATACATAAGCTATGTGTACATATTACTTAGGAATATAAATATGTATATTGCAATGACAAATAAAAATGACCGTACATTTATGCTCTGAATCATTGAATAGGGATAAAAATTCAAGTTAAAAAAGTTACTCAAATTACAGTGTGCATCAACTTGTGAATTTCTTTCACTGCCGATAGCTTTGTCAAAGGGCCCACAATATATTATTTTGCCACCGGATTTTAGTTCCGGATATTTTTCTATCCATCCTGGTATCTTTGAACTAACACTAGCTGAAATTTTAGGCATTTTAATGGAGACAACGTTACTCCTTAGAGGGAAGTCGGAAACTAAAAAATTTTGCTTCCGATGAGAAAAGTTATGAGGGAGAGTCAAAATTTCTTGGAAGGTGGGGATCCGAGTTCCCTAGCTCAAGTCAATCTAAACATTTCTAAGAACACTATAGAAGCGTATTCATTTTAACACACGCTTGGATTTTTTATATTTTTTTTGTACTAAGAATAGTTTATATCTCTAAAAAAAAAAAAAAAAAAATATTACCTATATAAAAATAAAATTATTCATTCTTCTAAAAGTTGCTACTTTTTCAAAAACAAGAAAGTGTTGTGCATTCACGATTTGAATCCATGAATTTTGTGCATTCAAACTGCAGAATGTGCAATTTTATGCATTAAAACAGCAGAATCTGCAATTTTATGCATTAAAACAGCAGAATGTGCAATTTTATGCATTCAAACTGCAGAATGTGCAATTTTATGCAGTAACCCCTAAAATGTGCAATTTTGTGCAATATTAAACTAGGTAAATTTGGCCTAAACATCCTAATTCATATCAATAATTTGTCCCTGGCTGATTACGAGCTTGCAATAAAAAGATGCAATTGCACGAGAATCCGGGCTCTAGTTATAAGTGTTTAGTCTTCAGTGATGTTCCATTGTTTAATTGTTCATTGTCATGTTATGTTCACTAATATTATGGGGGGGTTACGTGTAAATTGATTATTCATTGTTAAATTAACATATTTGAATAATATTTCTTCTGAAATTTGCTAAAAATGCATAAAATAGTATTTTTGTAAGTATAATAACAATAAAATCAAATTAAAAAAAAAAAAAAAAGTGTATGAAATAATAAATTTTTTCTAGGCAAGTTTGCGGCAATGTTCCAAAATAACAGAATCATGGCTAGTTGTAACTTTTTGGGAATCTTTCTGCTGACCAGCTGTATTGTAGTAAGTGCCTTCTGGATATCCTTACTAACTCTATCATTTGCTATTAAACAGAAAGCTAAAAATTGACGTATGTTTTTTAGGCTCAAGATCTCATCAAAACACCGGAGGGAGAGACATATCCAATTGATGGATTTGTATCACTTAAAGAAATTAAATTAAGTCTCCTTCAATTGCTAAGTATCAAATTTCAAACTGCATTGGAAGAACTTCTTCGGTACTCAAAAGAAGGGTCTAGCATTTTTTTGGAAAATATTCAACCAAATGAATACATCTTCTTTCAAGTCCTTCATTCACTAACCGCCAATGATACAGTGCATACAAACCAGCTTCTTGAACTAGCCTCCCATCTAAAGACAGGTAAAGACGCCATATTGAGTAAATGGATGAGAAATAATTTTCAGTTTCCATCAGAAAAGATGTACCTCGTCGTCGATTCCATCATAAACGGAAGATCTAGAGGATTGATAGCTGTACCAGAAGCCGTTACGGCGGAAGTTGTGAGAATTATGAATTCCTCTTCTATTATTAAGGAAGCAGCAAAGAGAGGAAACAAAGCAGTAGTGAATTGGTTGTTAGATTCACAAGGCACGCAGTCTGATTTGACAAGCTATCTATTGTCTGCATGGAACAACGGCCATCAGGATATTGTTAAATTGCTCATCAAAAAAGGCGCTGTAGTAAATTCTGATAAAATAGAGGATCTGTATCACCTCACCAACGAGAACAATGAAACGCTTTTACACATCGCATCCGAATCCAGCTCCCTAGAAACAGTCACAAAGCTACTTCGGGCTGGAGCTGATATAAATAGTATCGATTCCAATTGTGCCACTTCTATCTATAGGGCGGCAAACAATGGCGATCTGAATACAGTCGAAGTTTTAATTAACAGAGGAGCTAATGTGAACATACAGACTATCAAAAGAAGTATACCTCTACACGCAGCAGCTGAAGTCGGCAACGTATTTATTGCCAAGGCTTTAGTGAACGCCGGATCACTGATCGATAAAAAGGATTTGCATGGTCTGACCCCTTTACATATTGTTGAACACTTCGTAATCAGCAGTATCCTACCTCTGCTGAGTGGAAGTAATATCAAAATCCCGGTTGAGAGCAATGAGGAGATTTCCATGATGTATTATTCAGTTCATCAACACAGCCATATTAATAGAGGGAATAGTTTTAGTAATATTGATATAGACTTGTTAAAGTCAAAATCACAAATTGCTGAATTACTAATTAATAATGGAGGGAAGCCAAGCATATCATCAGCTTTCAAATCAAAGATTCTGGAGCTAGCTATAAATAAAGGAAACGATTTGCTAGCTCAAATCATGATTCATTTAGGCGCAGATGTCACTATACTAAATGATGAAGGAGAAACATTTCTTTTTAATGCTGTTAGAAAAGACAACTACAATATTGTTTTATTTTTACTGAAAGAAGGCGTCTATGTCAATGCAAAAGCAATAGATGGCTCCACTGCCTTACATGCAGCAGCAAAAAAAGGGGATCTGGGCATTGTACAGGTTTTGGTCAAGCGGGGAGCCAACGTTAACGAAATGAATGTTGAAAAAAGAACTGCATTACACGAAGCGGCAGCAAACGGTATGGTTCCTGTGATCCATTTTCTGATCGATAATGGAGCAGATATAAATGTTCGGGATTTCAAAGGTAGGACTCCCTTGTTACTAGCATCAACAGCCGATCACACGATCGCAGTCAATGTACTTCTTGCGAGAGGTGCAAAGTCAGTTAATCATGAACATCTAGGCTTATCTTCTGCTGATAAAATCCTGGAGGCAGCTTCAAAAGGATACTTAGGGTTGGTAAATAAATTAATTACAAAAGGAGTTAGCGTGAATGCCATCGATGAAGACCACCAAACTCCACTTTACCGGGCAGCAGAAGCAGGACACGATATTATTGTTAAAATTCTTTTGGACAGAGGTGCAGATATCAAAGCCAAAACTAAAGGTAGCAAATGGAATGTTTTGCATGCAGCTGCAAGAAATGGTAGCGTTTCAGTGGTAAAACTTCTCCTGGACAGGGGAGCAGACATCAACATTAAAGCTAATGCTGACGAAACTCCACTTTATGAGGCCTCGAAATCGGGACAAATCGCTGTGGTTAACCTTCTCATCGATAGAGGGGCTGACATCCGAGCCAAATCAAAAAAATGTGGTTATTTACCTATCCACATCGCTGCCTACAAAGGCCATGAACAAATTGTAGAACTATTCCTACAGAAAGGGGTCGATATAGATGCGAAAAGCAATGAAGAAAAAACACCTCTGTATTTAACATCGATTTCGGGACATTATGCGATGGCAGTTTTGCTCATAAATAAAGGAGCGAATATTGAAGCTAAGATGAAACGTTATGGTTGGGTAGCATTGCACAAAGCCTCAAGGTATGGTCATATTGAAATTGTCGAACTGTTACTTGACAGGGGTGCTGATATCAATGCTGAAAGTTATGTTCACAAAACTCCAATTTATGAAGCATCTTCCTACGGACATGAAGCAATTGTGAGGCTACTAATGAGCAAAGGTGCGGACCAAACCATAAAATTTATTGAAGGCGGCTGGCTGCCGATACACGCTGCTTCTTGGCAAGGACATCTTCATGTGGTAAAATTGTTCATTGAGAATGGCACAGATGTCAATGCTAAGAATAGTGATAATGCAACTCCACTCTACTGCGCTGCAGAGGTAGGGCATGGACATATTGTCAGATTTTTACTTGAAAAAGGTGCCGACATGAACTTACGATCAAAATACCAAGGTTATCTAGCAATTCATCGCGCTGCTGCCAATGGTCATCATGCAATAGTGCAATTATTTCTAGACAAAGGAGTGGATGTGAATGTGAAAGGAACAGTTAATGAAAGAACACCATTATTTGAAGCTTCTTATAATGGACACTTAAGTACAGTTAAGTTGTTGATAGATAATGGAGCCGATTTAAATGCAACATCAAAAGATTTAGGCTCCCCACTACACGCTGCTGCCGAGCAAGGGCATCTTGTTATTGTTCAACTGTTTCTGGACGTTGGAATGGATATAAACTTCAAAAATGATGATAATAGTACTGCATTATATGAAGCAGCACGTAAGGGACATAATGGTGTTGTTGAGTTTCTGGTTGAAATGGGAGCAGACCTTAAAGTAAGGACCAAGAAAGATGGTTGGCAGGCTATTCATACGGTTTCACAGGGAGGCTACTTGTCTATGGTGAACCTATTTCTTGACAGAGGTGTCGATGTGAATGCGAAAAGTAATGATAACAGAACACCTTTATTCGAAGCCTCACAGAATGGACACAAAGACGTCGTTCGAGAATTATTAAAGCGTGGTGCTGATATCAAAGCGAAAAATAAAGGAGGTGACACAGCCCTTCATATCGCAGCTTCTAAAGGACAATCAGATATCTTAACATTCTTGATCGAGAAAGGTGCAGAAATCGATGATAAAAATGATGAAGGACAGACACCATTGTATCTTGCCGTATATTGGAACCATTTAGAAACGGTAAAGAGGCTAATTGAGAGTGGAGCAAATAGAAGTGTGAAAACTGTTGCAGGCGAATCCATATTAGATATGGCAGTTTCTAAAGGACATAAGGAGATAGCAAGTCTTTTAATAAATTAAGTTATTTTATTTTACCTTTTTCTTATCTAATAATCTAGTAGTTATCTAGCTATTTTTCAGTGTTTATGATTCTGTGTTTGCTCTAGTATTTTATGTGAATTTTTATTTGTTCGAAGGACATCTTTCGAATAAGCAAAGTTCAATTTAGCTATTACATTATACAGTCAATTGTAGAGCATGGAATAATCAAACTATAGGATCATAATGGCTGTGGTTCTATAACACTTCATTAAAATTTTCTTTTCTGGAAATATATGTGTATATACGTAGGAAGAGACAATTCAAGTATTTTATAGTGGATCCAGTGTTTTAAATTATGTAGGATTTATTAATTTATTTACCAACAAAAGTATTATGTTAAAGACTCAATTCTGAATCTTGACCTTCCCACCCTAGCTAGTATAGGTTGGTAACCTGCAGAATAACCCGTCCTTCCTGCCCTAGTTGGAGTACATAAGGATGTTAACAAACAACAAATGTGTTATAAAATAAAGTGTCTTTTCATGGTGTTTTTGTTATTACTTATTAGGAAAAAAGTAACCAGCTGATATAATAGAACCTGAAAATATTGTATATAATTTAATTTAAAAAATTATGACAAGAAATCAAATGTATTTTAATATTCACCAAAGGAAGGGCTGCTTGAAGCTAAGGTGAAGGCAAATTGCATAGGGTCAACAGTAAGATTGCTAAATAAATAGTTAAATAGAAAACTCTTTAGATTTTCCCCATGACAGATTAAAAAATTAGATGTGAAGGCTAAAATTGTACCACTCTTTCCCTCGAAACCAAAGAAATCCCATCAAATCCCATAACTGACATACAAATAGATAGATAGATAGATGAAAGAAACAATATTGTTTAATATATGTTAGTAAATATGCACAAGAATACTGGGGTAATGTTAGTTCTATGGAAGAAAATATCTAATTTGAAAATAAAGCTTTAGTTATTCATAAGAACTTTCATAATGCAGTATATCCATTTGCTATCTCCAAACAGTTACTAGTCTTTTGTAAATTTAACAAATTAAATTTGAGGCCCTATAAATTAGTCAGTGATGTTATAAGAATCTTATACTTAAAGTCTGAGGGTACTATATAAGCCATTTGCCAAAAAAGAAGCTAAAACTATAAGTTGAGGTATGCAAGATGACATCAAAGGAAGAATTCAATTAGGACTGATGAATAGATTTTATAGACTAATTAGAATTAAACATTCTCCACTCAGAAAACTAAAAATTGTCCCACCGTATCTTATACTGGTATTGGTATGTCGATAATATCATTTGTCAATGGTCAGGCATGAATTGGCAAATCGATAGGCTACTAAATGATCTAAGCAAAATCCAATCTTCAATTAAATTCAAATTAGAATTAGATGAAAACAAAACGATAAACTTTTTTTGAACTTAAAAATTTCGATAAAGAAAAAACCCATACATACAGTTGTAGTTATAGTTGTTACCAGAAATATTTGATGAAATATAATAACACAAAACACACTCACATGGGTGAAACACAATTGCAATGTGATAAAAACTAAAAAATAGTTGTTTTTTAAACATTAAAAAATAGTTAAAAATAAAAACATATTTAATACTTGATTGCTATTTGGCTGTAAGCCAAATATAGTACAAATGTAAGGTCATATTGGTGGTCACAGGGAATAAGTGTGTAAGTCTAAAATCACAACTTTTAATTTGGAACTTGTACTCTAAATCCAGTTTTTGAAAAAATAAATTTTTGTTGACATCAATGTCACCTAAACAGAGGCCTAAGTAAATGGATCTGTTACCTGTCAGGTTGCAATCAGCTCACCTATATTTACTCAATTAATGCTCCCCAATTTCAAACTTATTAGTGTAACTTGAGGTACGCATGATGGTATAAGATCAATCATGACTCAAATAGTGTAACCTTCTGCATTGTCCAGGTTACTCATCTTTCTTCCGGCTCAATTATGTAATTGCTAACAATCTTCTTTATTTTTTTACTTTGAACACTTTACTAGAGGCACCGGCTTACATTATGTCAACAAAAATGACCATTATAAAACTTTCATTTACATCTTGCACATACACACATAGATCACTGTAGGACCTTTGAAGCTGAGCTGTTTGCCTATTTGTTAAATGTTCTATTCCAACTTTTAGGGGTATTCTTGAGGCCTATGAGAGCCTTTTTTATTCCTTTGTTCTTGGTTCGAACTACCCATCTGGTTTCAAAAAAATGACTTTGATGTTAGTTAATAGTTCTGTATCTTCCCAAGTTTGCATTTTATTGATTTTTTCTAATTCCTTGTTTATAGAGAAAAACCAGTCCTCATCATGAATGGTATCTCTTAGGTTTCTGGTTCCACTTATTTAGGAGGCACTTGTTGCAGCTCATAGTCTGTATAAACAGACTAGAATGACCAAACTAGATAAGTTAATTTTTTGTCCAATATAAGATAAATACTTTGGGCAACCAATATTGGTATCCTACAAATCTTATAAAAGTAGGCAAATTGTAATGTTAATTTTATAAAAGCATGCCATTGCTCCACTCTTTCGTGGCTCACTTTTCCCAAACAGTTATCATTCCCAACAAACCTCCCTCATCCTCACTACCTTTTACACAAGGTGTTCCTCAAGGATCCTCCCTGCCACCAATCTCTGTTTATATTAATGACCTATCCCATGTTATACGCCACTCCCAGTATCATTTGTATTCTGACGACCTCCAGGATAGGTAGACGACCTATCCTTCCATCCTTCAGACATATTCAAAGCATCTCGTAAGATTCAGGAGAAAAGCAAGGCTATCCTTATCGGTTCAAAACCTACCCTTAATTCATTCCCTTACTATCCATTAATTTACTTCAATAACCGTCAAATTCAATTTCAAATTTCCATTAAAAACCTCGAAATCTCCTTTGATCAACACTTATCCCGGAATAAACACATTTTTCAAATTACCAGAAAATCCATTATGATGCTCAAACAGCTCCAAAGATATGATGATTCCTTTCCCCAAAGTACCAACCACTTTTGGTATCATCTTGATTACGGGTGCTTGGTGTATGGGGGGCTATCTGTTGAGCTAGAGATGAGACTAAGGAGACTAATTAATTGATTAATTACTTCATAAGATTCATCTTTGAGGTCGACAGACGGTCTCACGTATCTTGCCAGTACAATGAGCTAGGGTGGCTTTTCTCTGATTTTCGACAGCAGTACTTCCTTGGCACTTTCCTATTCCAATCATTAAAAACCAATAAACCTTCCTATATTCTTGAACTACTTACTTAGTGTTTCTCCATTCACCACCTGAATAAAAGATCCCAACCTTCCTACCTTTATACCCCCTCACATAGAACTGCCTCATTTGAAAAATCCTTCGTGCAAAATGCTTCCTCTTTTTGGAATTCCTTACCTATCCATATTCGCAAAGTCTCTTCCTTAACTTCTTTTAAACAAATTTTATATATTCCTCTCCTCGATCTTCAATCTTCTACAAAAATGTAAATAATATGCAAATGTACATAAGTGTGTTAACATTTTTATTGTTAATTGTTTTTTATTTTACAGAATTTTAATATTTTTTTCTCATAATTTAATTTTTAATACTGATGTACTGATTTGTAATTAATCTCAGACAGACAATTGTACCTTTTATTGAGCACTTTAATTATTCTTAACGGACAGTCTGTCCCAGTTTGAAATCAATAATTATTTTTTCCAAAAAATCATATAATAAGTATTATATTTGATTTTTAACTTAAAAATCATTCCTGATTTATAAATAAAAATTTCAATTGATCTTGGATGTTTATTGATTGGATTAAAAACTATGATCACACACTGAGTGATACGTTATTCCATAAATAATAATGATTAAATTGACGATCAAAAAAATGTTGATCAGACAATAAAAATCAACTTTTACACACAAATTGATCAGTATGTTTGTATACAAAATACTCAAAATACATCTTGGAGATAATTAAAAAAAATTAACTTTTTGATTTAGAAAGGAATTACTCAAAAATTATTATTATTGTTAATTGTAAAAATTGTTTTCAAAAATAATGATCAGAATTTGATTTTTATCACTTATGATAAAAAATAAAAATCGATCTTAATAAAAATCATTAAATGATTTTAAAAATTCCAGATAAAAATCTTGATCGAATTTGATTTTGATTTTTTTTAAGTATCGATTTCAAACCCTGCTGAAAACCATGGAGTGATAAGACATATGGAGAGGCCCGTCACGTATTTTTTTCAGTGATGGGTGAGGACAAAACACCAACCGGCCACGCCCACTTTGCCACAACTGGCGACTTGCATTCCATTTGGGATAGGGTATTTCTCCATTATTAAATGGAAAAATAATACGCATTAAATAAAATAAAATTCCAGAATAAAGCCTAAGAAAGCAAAATTTGAACTGAAAAACAGCTAAAAAGCAGACTATATAGAGCAAATCAAAATGGCTATATAACTCCATGCTGAAAAGATATACATATCATAACCTTCCTTCTAGAAGGTTTTAAAAAAACAACAGCATCGTAATACATATAGTATATAGACATATTATCTTGTTATATTGTTTAACTCCAATTTGCATACAAATTTTATTTGATTTAGTAAATATGAAATTTAATGTCATAATATTTTATTCTAGTATCATAATATTTTATTTATTTGTCCAACGCCCTTAAGCTTAACATTAACTACGCACCCCTGCGTGGAGTCCCAGGCGTCAGCGAGTAGAAGGAGAAGTTGGGTCCCTTTGTCGCAAATGCGGCAGAGTCTGTAACACCAGCATATGTGCTGGGAATTTGCCCCAACAACTCCCTCCTTATAAAACGCCATCATCACAGAGTTAAAAACGAAATAATGAGGCTCCTTGAAGAGAAAGATTTTGCCTGCTTCGATGAGGTATATTGCATCGATACCGATGGATCTACACGATATGCTGATATAGTTGCGTTTTCAAAAAAAGGAAATTCAGCGTTGGTTCTAAATCCCACGGTTAGATTCGAAAGCAACGATCCGGATCAGGCCGGTAAAGTGGAAAGGGGAAAGAAAGGAATATACGACAAATGCATCCCTTTCCTTAAAGAAAAGTTCCGGGAGACTTTCGGCGAAAGAGAGTTCCACGTGAGAGGCTTATGGTTCGGAGCTCGCGGACCTATACCTAATAGAACAAGGAGTTTCATGGAAGACCTGGGCATTGATATGAAGGATGTGGCTGTGTTAGCGGAAAATATTATATTGGACTCCCTCGGAATAACCCACCACCACATATATGGTAACTGATGGTTTGGTAGGAGCAAAAGAGATGGAAAGTATATACAAAGAAGGAAAAATAAATAGAATGAGATATATGTTGCATGTTTATCCAAGTTTTTTTTATATAGTTATTGTTATTGTTATTAGTTATATAGTTATTGTTATTGTTAATAGTTATACAGTTATTGTTATTGTTATTTATGTGAATAGTTTTATATTTATTTTATATTGCTATACCTAAAAAAGGTTATATATTATCTTTTTAATATTTTAAATTTCGTTTTAATTGTAATTTATATTCCGCATGGGATCGATCATTTTTATATGTAGATTTTATATTTCTAAAATAATGACTATTACGGTTGTTTTTGTTTGTTTTGTTTTTTTTTAATACTGAATATTGTAAAATGTCATATTTTGATTGATTAAGTATGCTGTGTTTTTAGCAACCCATTTGAAATGGACAGCACTACTTAATAAAGTGTTTCTCTCTCAAAAATAACCGGAAAACAAATAATTAAAATTTTTACAGTTTACCTATTATTTTTATGACGAGTCTACAAATGAAATAAATAGCAATTAATGATAAAATTACAATGGTGAAAACCCAGAAAAGTCATAAATAGGTGGCACAGTGTGAGAATAATATAAATAAAATTACATAACAGTAACAAAAACTATAAGAGGTCTTTAATGATGATGTCTGGATAAATAACATTAAGTATAAGTTGAAAAATAATGTTTCAATGTTATAGGGAAATGATAAAGAATAAAAAATGAATATTTCCTGCTTAATCTTAATAAAAACCCGGACAGTTGTCAACAGTAATAGTTGCAATTGTGGTGCAATTATGGTAACATCGAATTTCCTCCCGAAAGGTCTGAAAAAGTTCATTAAAACATCGTTACAAGATTTGTGGAACTAAGGGTCTTTCTACCGGGAGCAGGGGACCTAGGAAATTAGAGAGATCCCTCAAATAGAAAAAGATTCACTAAATTCGACCAATTACAATCACCAACCACAAGTTTCATCGAGTCAGTTTTTGAATGTTATCACCGATATTTGTTATAAATCTTTGGATTAAGCCCACGATTACTACAAATATCTGGTTGGCACGACACCCATGATCGCTGTTCATCAATTGCAGAATCCCAAACACAATTTTCCAAATGAACATAGAATTGCCAATGAGAGGATATTAGGTTCGAACACAAAGATGCCCCTCCCCAACGAGAACCAAATCACACAAAGAGACGTAAACAGTACATTGTTACTGTTGGATAGCATCGTGAGGAGGTTAACGATTTCAAGTATAAGCCACTCTCGTAGTACCATCACAAGAACAGTTAAAGAAGAAGATGGTTGAACTTACTAAAAACCCAATCAGCATCAGCATCAGCATCGAGAAACAGATACAGCGAATATGGACAGTTTCTTAGAGAAATGATAATTTTATTCATAAGTTATATTTTAGTGCACGTATTTAGTGTATTAAAAGTAAGAGTTAATACACACAAAAAAAAAAATAAATAAATAAATAAACTTTATCCTGGGACTAAGTGCCTCGTAAGAATAACATAAAGGCTTAATGATAAGGTGTTATAGGCTGGCTGCATTAAACAATTTAAAAAAATATTTGGAAGAATATAAAAAACGAAAAATAACTACACACAATTTAAAAGAAATAAAATTAAATAATACTCAATAATCAATGACCAAATATAAATACAAACAAAGAAATTATTTTATAATAAAAAATACATGTCTAAATAAATTTCATATCGATAAATGCATAGCGTGGCTGCCCAAAGACGCTTCAGACGCAACAGGCTTGAAGATGACTATCAAGCGTTTAAGTTTCTTAGAAATTTAACACAATTCACGATCCGGTGAACTAAATTCAATCTCTTCCACGAAGCCTTTTCATCTGCACCCGATCCTAAATCCAAATGGTTGCTTCTCCGCAAACTTTCCTTGTGTGATCCTCCTAGTTCCTCTCCATCGGGAGTTTTTCCTGTTACTCCGGATGAGTTAAACTCCTATTTCGTTTCTTCCACTTCATCTGCTCCTTCTCGACCCTCCCAGACCTTACCTCCGCCAGCATTTAACGACAATAATTTTTACTTTTCTTATATCACTCCCTCTGATCTAATTACCTCCATTATGAAGTCTCAATCCAACACATCTAGTTTAGACGGCATTCCTGTTATATTATTGAAATAATGCCTTCCTGAAAGCCTTCCGGTTCTCCTCTTCATGTATAATTTTTCCCTCCAAAACTCTGTATTTCCCACTTCCTGGAAAAAGGCCTTAATTCATCCCATCAACAAGAACCCAAACCCTATATCCCCAAAGGACTACCGCCCTATACCCATACTTTCTAACCTTTCTAAGCCCCTAGAAAGATTTCCAATCTTAGCAATAGCAATTCCAAATTTACTAATTTCCTAGAAGATTCCAAGGTACTTGATCCCTTTCAGTCTGGTTTCCGTCCCGGCTTCTCATAACAATCCGCCCTCATCAAAATTATCACTGACATCCAAGCAGCGATAGATAAAAAAGAACTGACCATCCTGATCCTCCTTGATTTCTCTAAAGTATTCGATTTCTTAGACCATAATATCCTTTTTTCCAAATAGAAATCACTTAACTTTTCCTACAGCGCTCTGCTTTGGCTTCAATCTTTCACCACCCCTAACCAAGGCCTATCCTCTTTCCTTAGTCTACAATCAGGAATAGCTCAAGGTTCAAACATTTCCCCTCTACTGTTTAATTCCTACATCAATGACCTTCCCCACTCAATTCACCATTGTTCCCACCATCTTTATACCGATGACTTCTAAAACTCAAGCAATTGCCATAGGATCACATTCCCTTCTCCATTCAAATGCCAACTTTCCCACATTATTCTTTAATGGTCATCCAATAACTTTCCATTCCTCTGTTAAAAATTTAGGCTTAACCATTGATCAAACCCCCTTCTGGAAATCCCATATTCATTAGGTTTGTCTTCGGAACCTCGAGACGTTCCCATGTTTCGCATCTCTACACTGAGTTAAATCATGGCTTTTTTGTCCGGAACCTCCTTCCCAGCGCAAAACTGAGTTAAATTGGCTTTTCCCCTCCTTCAGCAGAAAATACTTCCTAGGTACCTACCTACCTATTCCAAGTCATCAACACCCGTCACTCTCCCTTTATTTACAGTAACCTGAAATACAAGTCTGCTATTAAATCACTGCATACAAGATCTCGTATTTCCGATCTCTATACTCCATCCCACAGAATTACTGCATTCCAACGTTCCTTCCTTATCCTATCATCTACTCTATGGAATTCCCTCCCTTCCTGTATCCGCAATGCTTCTTCCCTTGGAACATTCAAAACACTACTCTTTCACCATCTTCTTTCCCTCCAGCCTGACGCTCTCTAATTATAAGGATGTATGTACTTTGTATGCAATCGTCTAATTTAATTACTAAGACCGTCAGACATAACATTAGCAAAAATTATAGCTTGCCTATGATAATGCCATGATTTCTTGTAATGATAATTTTTGATTTTCTATTTTTTATTTTTCTTTAAGTTTCTGTTTGGTTTTTTTCTCTTCTGCAATTTTGTTTACAATATTAACCTCTATTTTGTATATTTATTTTTTAACTCTCTTTTTATTAATAGTTTTTTCTTTTTCTAGTTTTTCTCTGTATTTTTTTTTTCATACGTATTTGTATTTAATTTTACCTATGTTGTTTTATTTTTAACAGCCTCTCGGCCAGTTATGATCTTACTTTGTATTATTTAAAGTTAGTCATAAGGGACTTAGTCCCAGAATGAAGTTTTCTTTCTATTCTATTCTATTCTATATGATTTTAGGGGGAAGTGAGTTCCTAAGGTTGTTGGAACTGTTTGTGATGGTATGTTGTAGAGATGAGTAGTACGTTAACGAACTAGTTCATTGAACTAGTTCATGAAAATGAACTATTAAGAGCGCTCTCTGTTTTGGTGAACTATAGTTCATTTACCCCACCAATCGGACAGGGAACTGTCGGAACTATGATCGAAAAACTATTGAACTAAATGAAGTAGGTACCTAAATGAACTAAGTGAACTAGCTAGTTCGTCGTCACTTAGTTCCTCATTTCGGGTTTAATCGTGTTTTGTCCTGTCTTCAGCCGAGGCACGTGAACAAGCTTGAACAACAAGCAACCTCCAATTTGCTCCTACTAGGAATAATGTCTACTTTCTATTTCTGTATTTTGCTGTTTTTAAAAACTCAACGAAATTCAAGTTCAATTCAGTTCAGTTTTCCTTCAGATTATCGAAGTCGGTACGTATCAACGCCAAGGACTTGATATTTACCTTTAATTCTCAACCTATTGACTGAGTAAATACCATGTTTGTTTTATTTATTTTTCCCCAATCAAAATAAAGTTCCTAACACTTTTTTTTTACAATTCGTAGTATTCTAAAAGTTGAAAAGTTTTATACTTGAAATAAATCCAGAATAAAAATTACAGTTTTAAAAAACTAGAAAGACACGCTTTTTTAGCAAACCTAACTAAAAACCTAAGTGTGGTTAACAATTTACAGCAGTCAGACCTTTTAATTTTCAGAGTTCAAGGTTCGAAGCTGATTTCCCTGTACTTATAGTGATTTGTTTGCAATTTTAAGACAGTTTATCCAAATTCAACCAACAATTTTTGGTTTTTTGACATATCTCAGAGTATGAATGGGCAAATGTCTTCTTTAAAAACCCTATCTTGCACAAAATGTAATGATCTACAACTTTTAGTCTACAACATTTATTGATTGGATTAGCCATTTCTGTGTATTGGACTCTTAAACATGACCAAAACTAACTTTTTTTGAAAGTGTGCAAAATTCGTTGATGCTTGACAATTGATAGTGGCTAAACCCCTAAATCAAATTCAGCTTAAGGGATGTCTTTAGACACACAATTTAATAAACTTTAGTTTTGTAAATATAACATTTACGATGAAACAATTTTTCATTAGAATGAACTACCTCAAAAGGAACTACTTTGCCCACCTCTAGTATTAATATAGTATTAATAAGTTATCTTAAAAAAAAAAAATGGAACAATCACTCCTGATGATGTCACACCACAGTAAAATGTACACTTCAGTGGGTGCAATTCCCTTCGAAGGACGTCTTCAAAGGTTCTTCGTTTCCAAATCATATGATTTGTATAAATAATAATGGAAGTTTGTGTGAGGAAAATAATGGAAGCCACTAAAGAAATAAATTTTTTCGCAGTTTTTGATGTATTTAATTTTGAAATAATGTAAAATTAAAATTAAAAAATAAACGAGTTATTGGTAATTGAAACCTCTTTGTTAATTTTGCCCTACCGTGTGTATCTGTGTGAGTTTTGTCACCAATGCCACCTTGAATATAAAGTAATTATTATAGTGAAGATATTTTCACATATGTAATTAACTGCACTTAGTCGATTTGATTATAGACAAGGAACGAAGTGCGATTATGGACCTGCTTTGAATAAGATATCTCAGGGTTTATTTTGGAATTCATTTTTTACAATTATTTTTAAAATAATATATTATTTTTCTTTAGGTAACTAATATCTGATTCCAAGTAAAGCTTGAACATGTTCTGAGAACAGGAAAACGTGATAGGAAAAGAACGTCGAAAAAAATAATTATATCGATGATTTAAATTTTCATTTAAAGGTATGTTTTTAACGATATCTAATTCAGTGCCTACATACTAAGATCTTTAATAATTAATAATAGAAATTTCTTAATATTTTCTCGGGCGATAAAAGATTATCTCAAGAATCGACACTTAATAATAATTAAAACTTACGACTTAATTTATATATTCTCAAAGTCATGTAAATCAACATATCAGACACTCTATAGGACAATATATCGGGGAGGTAACTTATTATGGATAAGAAGGTGTCGCAAAAAAAACGATTCAACAGTTATTGAAATAATCGATGTACAACATCAAGCAATAGAGGAATACCGGTTACAAAGGAATCGGTTGGACGTCAGAGACCACTCAGTCCTTAGCTAGGCTGGGTCCCGGAAGGTGAGTCCTCTATGCTATTGTATACTTATAAATATATATGTACGTATAATATCTACGTATCATTAGTTTAAAAATAAATACTTGTAAGGAAATCGAACTAATAGTCAAACCCGCATAACATCCATATATAGGGTTGCAATCTCCTAAAATACAAAAGCCTTAATCTTGAAAAGCCAAACATACCTTATATAAAGCCGGATGTACATTTTTAAAGTTGGAATTAACTTCAATAATAAAAAAGTCTGTCAAGATGAGTTACATATAATTTTTAATGAATCAAAGCTATGTTACATAATTTATATTACAGTTTTAAGTTTTTAGTTATAACATTATCCACTTATTTATGGCCCTATCCTCAATCTTTTGATCTTTATGTACGACATTAAAATTAATAACTACCTGAAACATTTTCAGTCTTCTATAGACTTCACTTAAATAAAACAAAAACAAAAATAAATAAATAACAGCTCCACTTTGGCAGTAAACTAATAGTTTTGATTATACAAATATATAACTATATGTACTATTCTAAGGAGAAAACAAAAAGATTAAAATTAAAAAGCCGATTATAAAGAAATCTCAAATGTTTCTAAAAATAATAAAAATCCATAAATTCTTAGTTGTATTTTTCTTTTTCACTTACTTTATCCAAAACTTCGTTTTCTTTAGAAATCATATCATAAAAGTCTGAACATGTAAATTTTAAATTGCATATTATGAACATCATCTGTTCAATTGTTTCTGTTTGCAATTTATTGCGTTCCGTTATCCACTGCGCATTAATCTAAGAGAAAACTCTTTCAACATTGACGTTATGGCATAGAATCGCAAAATAGTATTCTTCCAATTTTAGTAGTTCAGAATAAAATTCTTCATTATGAAAAGATCTGAAATAAGCAGTCCTCTTTTTATGTTCCGAAAGTTTTTTAAAAATCTTTTATGAAATTCTGCCATTGGTCAAAAAGTTTACTAAATTAGTCAAAAAGGTAAGAGAAGTGGGAGTTTCCATGATCTGAACACAGTCGCATTTCCGCCACGCGGTAAGATTGCTACTTTCAACAAGAAGACGAAAAAGCCTAACAAATGCCGGACACACAAATATTTGAGTTTTATAGAGCAAATCTCGGAAAGTAAGCAATAAAGCTGAATTTTTTCATGGACCTTCGTTGTTCCTTCTCCGCGCTTTATCTCGAAAACGGTTAATCCTAAAAAAAAAAATTATAGAGAACATTATTATCTACAAGTTTTGTAACTATTTTGATTGACGTCCGAGGCATAGAAATCGAGATATTTGAAAAAAAACTGATTTTTGTGACATTTGACCTTGGATATCTAATTAAGCTAACGTTCTGAGATCGACGACTTTTTCCCACTCATTTAGAAGACCAAAACAAAGGTATACGCAAAAATTCAGCTTCATTGGCTCATTTCCGAGGTAAAATCCTTATTTGACTGGGCTAATACATCGTTACATTGCTCAACTTTCGAGTTTCACGTTCATCGATAGAATTTATTTCAGTTTTTGTTTTTGTTTTCAAAATTAAATCTCATCAACAAGATGTTATCCAATAGAACGAAATTAAAAATATTATCTGCTTTTATGAACTGCATTGTATTTACCAATAAGATTCATAGTTGTCCGATGTACGCATAACGGTTACATTATTGATTCGTAAATTAAAATATCTGGAATATCCACAATTAAAAAAGTATGACAAGTGTCAAAAAAAAAAAAAAATAAATAAATAAAAATAAACCTTAAATAGATTTAAAGGCTTCTTTTTCTTCTCTCACTATCTCCTGAGTGCTGTTAAGCGTGGAGTAGCATCCTCTGACCATCTTGTCCAACGGTCCCTGTCCTGTTTAAGCCTTCTTATCTCCGGCATGGTGCTTCCTGTTGCTGTGCCAATTCTCTCAATCAAGTCTGCATACATGAGCCTTCCTCCCGGTCTTGCTTCTAATAGCCATCTGGCCTTACAGTCATCTCCCATTCTGTTAACATGACCAAACTACTCCAATTGTCTTTCCTTGATCGTATCCAGAACGGATCTAACTCTTAGTTCACCTCGGACCCTTTCATTCCTTATTCGGCCTCACCTGGTTTTTCCTAATATTTTCCGTAGGAATCTCATTTCCGTAGATACTATCCTGCTAGCATGGCGGTCCAAGAATGTCCAGCTTTCCGATCCATACAGTAGTACTGGGAGAAAAACTGATTTGAAAAGCAGAATCTTTGCTTTCCTGCTCAACTCCTGTTTTCCAATAAGTGTCATGGATATTTGGTAGAATATTCCGTTGGCCTTTTGGACTCTATTCATAATCTCCTGGTCTATTCTTCCATCCTCTTATAGATCATTGTTCCCAGGTAGCAGTAGGTATCGGTTTGCTCAAGGGTTTCTCCATTGCAAGTTATTCTTAGATCATTGTTCCTTCGCCCAACACAAATAACTTGCTTATGGAGGCATTGATCTGCATGCTTCTTAGTTGTAGTTCTTCTTGCCACTCGTCATCAGCGACCTGGAGAGATTCAGCAGTATCCGCAACCAATACCACATCATCTGCATACAACAATGCCTGTACCAACACTGGAGTCATATTCCAATATCCCACTATTGCTCTGGGTGTCCTCCTTTTACAGAATTTCCAAATTGAATCCACAAAAATTATGAACAGTAGGGAGGTGGCTAGGGCTATCACCCTGTTTGACCCACTTATAGAAATGGAATGACCTGGACTCAGTGCCGGCTAGCCTTATTACTCCCTTTGGGTCTTGGTAAACTGATTTGATGGAACTTATAAGATTTTGTGGGATTCTCCTATCTTCCATTGCAGCCCATATTTCCTGTCTAGGAAAGTGGTCAAAAGCCGACCGTAAATCCGAGCTGTACGGTACGCTCCGAAAGCGAGGTGTACTAATTTTCCTCTATCCCATGCCTTCTCTACAATCATTCGCAAGGAGAAGATATGATCCTGTGTCTGCCTACCGGGCCTAAAACCTGCCTGTTCCTCTTCCAAGTCCTTTTCCACCAATTTCCTTAATCTTTATTCCAAGATCCGGGTGTACAGTTTGTATACCACCGATGACAGACAAATGGGGCGGTAATTATCACATACACTCTGGCTTCCCTTCTTATGGATTGGGTTAATGATGTTGTTTTCCCATTCTATTGGTATCCTTTTGAGGTCCCAAACCTTTTGAAACAATGTTTGGAGACACTTGACTTTATACATACTTTATAAATTCGGGTGCAATCCCATCTGGCCCAGCCGCTTTTCCCATCTTTATTTTATTAATGACTGTTTCGACTTCCTCCTCTTCTATGGCGTCATCGATGTCGGGGACTTCTGGTTCAGTTGTCGTAATTCTTCTACGGCAATCTCGAAAATTCCTCCGTCTTTCTTCCTTACTGAATTTTTCTTGAAAGTGTTTCCTCCAAACTTCCAGTATGTTCCTGTCCTCTGTCACCAATATGCCATGCTCATCTTTTACATTTCTCACAGGCTTTGCTTTCTTGTTCCTTAGTGCTCTTGTGATGTGCCAGAATTTCCTTATATTTTCTTTATAGTTTTTATCCAGCTCTAGCCCGAATTCCTCCCAAGATTTTCTCTTAGCTTCCTTAACTATTCTCTTAGAGTCGTTCCTTTTCTCTATGTACATTGCCCAGTCTCCTAGTGACTTGCTTCTACAGTACCTTTTCCAGGCCTCGTTCTTTGCAGATATGGCTTGTTTCACTTCCTCACTCCACCACCTAGTTTTCTTAGTAGTAGATCATATTTGTTGCAAGCCACATACTTCCTCTGCTGTTTCGAGAATACTGCATTTGATTTGCGCCCACATAGTATCAACATCTGTGTCCCCATTTACTTCTTGAAGTTGGACTTGAAGGCGACTTACATAAGCCTGCTGTTTTCCCTCTTCTCTTAGCTTGTTAATTGATTATTAACCAACTGGCGGTCTTTTTCCACGGTTTTAGTATCTGGAGTCAGCCACCAACAGCCTGTGGTCCGTATTCAATTCTGCTCCTCGTATAACTTTAATGTCAGTAAAGTACTGCCTGAGTTCCCTATCAATGACAAAATAATCTATGATGCACTTTCTGGAGTCTATTTAAAGACTAAGAAATTATTAACCAATGACTTATCTTTCATTTGCCAACTACTTGGTAAATTGTTTCTTTTTTGTGAGTAGAACAGTGCATAAAAGAATGAAAAGCTTATCATTAACCGTATTTAAAAATTATTGAGGTGTTCAATGAACAAAATAGAGGTAAAAAAAAAAAAAAATGGATGTTATATTTCATATGACTTGATTGATGCTCAATGTTTAAAATTTAATCGTATGTTTGTACAATTTCATATTATTAGGATTGATGAATTAATTGCCACTTCTATTGAGATTATTTTATTAGAAAACTTCGAAACTAGTTAAAGGTTAAATTTTTGTGATATACTATGGGGTTTCCCTTCTGACTCATTGGATAATTTTAGGCTATTAAATATTTTTGAATCACTAGAAATAATAAAATCGTTTAAAATCGATCTAGATTTTTGTTTAAATGATCAGATAAACATATCCAATAGCCCCATTTTAAATTTGTTTCCCATAGGTTCGGAAAAATCCAATGAGTCATAAGGGAATCCCTATTTAGCCTACCTGTCCCCTTCTACTTCTCACGAATTCAGTGTGAAGTCCATTTCTGTATTAGTTACCCCTTAAGACCGCTTGAGTTGAGTGCCCATTTCTTGTCTTCCCTTTTCAAAAACTTTAGTATATATAATATGTATATATAATGTGTTGACAATTTTTTGTATGTTTTAGAACTGAAAATGAATGTTTAGCATTCGAAACTAGTTTTCTGATAAAGTAATCTCAATAGAAGTGGCAATTAATTCATCAATCCTAATTGTATTGATCCTTCTACACCATCATGCGTACCTCAAGTAATTTCATATTAGTTTATTCGAAGAAAAAAGTCCATTTTTAAATTCCAGAAAATAAAGCAATGTAGGCAACAATAATTAATAGATTTTTTTTTCATTTATTACCTGTTGCATGCTATAGCTTAATGTACCTATTAGGTAATTTATGTAAAAATAAGAGGAATGGTGTCTTGTATTAGCATTAAAAAACAAAAGAATAGGGGTAGGAGCATTGAATAGTAATTCCGAAACGAAAGAGAACTTAGTGAACGGAACGAAAAATGGAAGAAGTTTTCATTCCTAATGGAACGATGAAATGCGTTCCTTTGAAAAGGTGGAATGACACATCACTAGAAATATCTGGTATAGAGATCGCTTTTGGCCAGTATGTAGACATATCTACTATGGGAAACAATACTTGTTGGTAGTAAGGTTTCAATCAAATCCAAATGGATGTGCTCAAACCTGCCACCTGATGGAAAAAATGTATGTATATCTGATGTCAGCCAGTTGCCAATAGTAGCAAATACAAGTTCATCGTTCATAGAATCTTCTTTTTTATTAGTGGCTTGTTTTGTGTTATTACTCCCAGTCACTTACAAAACGTTTTAATGCACTGTGAAAAAATACTGTATCTGATGTAGTTGATTTAGATTTTTACCAAAATACATGTGCTTTGTTCTAGTAAATAATTTTACTCACGACCAAAATGTCGTCAAGATATACAGATATAATACACAGGTCCCTGAAGATAAAATACATATACTGGTGAAATATATGAGCCATATTGTATACATGGGAGAAGTAAATGTGTTGGAACTGGAGTTTGAAGGGTATGAATACTGAAGTCATTAGAATATCCTTCTCAGCTATAGGTATTTGTTAATAAGCCAACAATTTTTTTTTTTTTTTACCATGAGGCTGGATGTTAAAATCTTTCAGGTAAGTGTTCGGATCGGCGACACCAACAAACTGGCTTGACCAGCACTACACCGACCAGTTCGATCCTTACGCTTCACTTCATGTTTAGATTTTTCGGTAGTTCATTCCTATAACCTCACATGTAAACAATCACTTCTGCAGTTTCAACTTGGATTGTGTGGTTTAGTTTGTTATATTGATATTTAGACTTCTTAAATGTAAATAGGCGAAACAGAAGTTAACAACATGAGGATTAAGTGTTTTATCAATTCATGTTTTCTTATTTCATCTTATCTTATGTGTAAAAGTGTTACGAAACTTAAGAAGATTAATTTGTACATGGATTTGGTGTTTTACATATTTATATTTGTTCTATCAATTTAAGTGATAAAATTTAAAACTTGTAAAAGTGTTACAAAACTTAACAAGATTTATTTGTACATGGATTTGGTATTTTATATATTTTTATTTGTTGTTTCAATTTTAGTATACATGTTTTGTGAATGGATTCTTTGTCATCCATATTACTTTTTGTCCGAAAGTGAGACAAATTGAATCATTAATTCAATAAAACATATCAGTTTATAAATAAATGTGAGAAAGTATATCACAGGTTTCAAGTTTTCTTATTTCCATTTCCCTTGAGAAAATATAGCAGACATTAACATCATCACTTTTGGTATAATGTTATAGATTAATGTGTTTTTAAAAAAAAAATTAGAAGCCTGATGATGGAACATTGTCTCCGAAACATGTAGCTACAAATGTTAAATAATCAGGAGTTACGCCAAATCAATACTTAAGGATTCTGTCTTTTTTATATTTATAATTTGTTATTTTCACCTTTCTGACAGAAAGTTCATCAGGATTTAACTTTACTGGTGGTTCAGTAGTATATTAATTGTTGATTAAATTAATATTAATTCAAAATTGATTTAGTGCCTTATATCTCGATATTTTCTTATTTCCACTTGATTATTTTCTTATTTCTCATTTTAACATTAAAAGGTAAACAGAAGTTATTATTACTATGAACAGGGATTTAGAGTTTCTCAGTAAATGTAGGAGAATAACCTTTCCTCTCTAAAAGCAGCGACTAGAACATCGAAATAAATCGGAACAAGGTTAGAATCGATAAATGGTATTTTGGGCGCGTGTAGGGGTTGGTGTCGCCGATCCGAACAATTACTATCTTTCATAATAGAGACACCAAAAAGATCAGGGAGTGTATTAGAACTTATCCTAAAATAATCCTCACTGTGCTATAACTTCCATATTTCGTTTGAACTACATCTAGTTATTGTATTATATCCCACAGGCTTTTGGATGGACAGGATATTTTAGCCTACATCAACAACTGATGGATCTGTGGTTTTGATACAGTGAGAAACATCATGTTTAGCAGGATCCAAAGTTATGTCAGATGGTCATTATAAATTGAGGAATTCTTTAGGGATGAGAGCAATGGAAATAAGAGAAACATCCTTCTATTCATATAAACTGATTTACTTTGATCAGTAGCATCCATGTTCTTATTCCAGTTGCTTGATCTATAAGATGACAGTATTTAAAATCTATCACTAGCACGTAATGAAATATGAGACGAGCTTCAGTGATGGGTTTGGGAAAGGCAGCTATAATGAAAAGATAAGAAAACTTAATTAACACTGCTGCTCTTGTGCCAGTTAAGATGGTTAATTGAGACCACTTATTAGTAATGAATAATGAAGTAAATATTTGGAGATTGTTATTATATGTTGAAGTATCTGTTTTTATTACAGCTACATGATTATAAAGATTGAAATTTTTATAAAATATAAAGACTTAAGTGGAAACAACTGAAATCATTATTTGTTACATTATTCATTATGAAATAATATAATTTTGTAGAATAAATGTAAACATAAGGTTGACAGATAAGTATTCATAATAAGATCGGTTAGGAAGGTCCTGTCATTGATGAAGAGGGACTAGTAAAGGGACCTTCTACGAAATATCTGTTAATTGCCTCATAACAATCATAATTACTTTAATGTATATTATAATAACCATAATATAATTTAAATATACAATTTAATTATTATCGATTCATCTTAACAATTCTTAATAAACATGTTAATATTTGTTGTTTCCCCATCTGCTTTAGAACACACAGTATGGTAAGAAATACTCAACACACACATACAAAAAAAAAATTAACAACATAAAAAAAAAATTTAATATGAATTACAACACATCAAATAAAAGTAAACAATAGTTTTAGAAATGCCACAAACTTTGATTTTCTCATTTCCATTTTGCCTTCATTTATTAATTCATCCTTGTGAGGACAACTATTGACTAACTTTTCTGCTTTAAAGAAGACATTACATCTCTAAATTGATCTTTCAGTTCTGGAACCTCATCTTCTTTCTTAAATTTTGTTTTCAAACTCTTTTTCCATAACATTATTCTTATCCTGCCAAAAAGTCTGGTTTCACTTTTTTTTCTTCTTGGTGTGGATTATAGACTGATGTTAATTTTGATAACACAGTTTGCAATTTCTTTTCAATATTATTTTTTTTTTTTTTGGATAAAATATTAATATTGTCAGTGAGTAATGTTTGTTCAATAGAATATGGAATTTTTTCTTTAGTGAAGATATTTCATCATAAGTTCTCTTTTCGAGATCACTAACAAATTTTTCATATTATAATCTTTGAGATTCTAGTTGACAGCTCATAGAGTAAGTATAATACAGTTGAACATTTTCCAGCTTTGCTTCAAGTTCAGATGGTTTGTTCTGATCGTGCCACTCGACAAGCTTTTTATCTCCATTGTTTTTCTGAGGATGATAAACGAAATAGTCTCCTACTACTTCTACAATATAACACTAGCAGTTGGCAAAAATATTTATTGATTGACCCTACAATTTCTCTCTGTTCTTGATTCTCCGAAGTTTATATCTTTAAATGGCATTTTAAAGATATAAACTGTATCTGTTTCTGATTTTAAGTATCCCACAGACACAAACATCCCACTACAATAGGAAACATGTGGTTGATCTAACCGGCTTCGACCATTAACAATTTCTTATATCTGAGCTGAGTCTTGTACAGTGGTTTTTTTTTGTGCCTAAAAAACCACCAAAGCAGTTTACGGAGCTGTAGTATTAAAATTTAACCTTCTCACAATTCAATTAGGATCCATGGATTAATTGCCACTTCTATTAGAATTCCAATGCAATTGCACCTTAAATAGCATAATCACGCACTCCAGATTCCACAATACCATAAGCTAAGACATCAAGCCACATCGGGGGATGCTAGTTTAATTATATTATGCCTTAAATCTGGTATAATTTTGGGATTCTTTAGGCTTTACTTTACTTAACTCCTTGATTAATGCTTCATTTTGAGCTCATCATTAGGTCATTCTGATTTGCGATAGAATTAAAACAGGTTGTTAGACAAGGTTCATGAAATGCTGATCTCTGATCATCTTCCTCTGAATCCTCTTTCTCATCTAATATACTCTCAATATCATTAAATATACAACATGATCTTTTTGAAACATCGGTAACTGTCCCTTCAGAGTCTATTCTTAATAACATATACATAGATTTTAGTTGAACCAAATAGAATTCAATGACAACATTTTATCTTCATCTTCATTGAAAATCACTTTATAAATTAACATAATGCTATCTGATGAAGCCTGAGAAATATTTAACTTCAACCACAATATTATCTCCAAGATTGTGAAATTCTCGATAGTAAAAAAATTATCATTGACCGAAAAAACTTGTTTAAAGCTCTTAGACTGTTATCCAACTTCTGAAATGTGTAGTCTCCCCTTCTATTTATAACACTCCACAGTATGCATGATAAACAAAACACACACAAAGAAAAGTAAACAACGTAAATAAACAATTTAATATGAATCAGATCACATTAAATAATAGTCTTGCCAAAATATGAAACCACATACTCTTCAACACACATCCACGGTCTCCCTCGACAAGTAACCTCTAAGATGTTACCTCTTTCCATTGCCTCTAGTAGTCATCCACTGCACTAGTTCCAACAGCTATCGATTGGATATCGATAGTTAATAACATACTGATATCATTACATTTTTATTATTTGTTAATAATAGTTCGGAAAGGTTGAAATACCAGATATATTGTTAACAGTTAAGATTAAGTTGGTTAAAGAATCCAATACATATCTTCCTTATTTATGTTATTATAAAGAAAAGTGACTTTTTGTCTCAAAATCGCTACGCATTCTTAAATAATTAGTTGGAGTAAGTGTCGAGAATTGTAAAAATTACTTCTGATTGTTATTAAAAATATATGTTGCTATATTATAATAAGTATTATGATAATAATATAAATAAATGAATATAGTAATAAATTGTTCCAGGCAAAAAATCCTCAATGATACTTCCACAATAAAAGGACCATGGCTAGCCGTGTCTTTTTGGGAATATGCCTGCTGACCAGCTCTATTATAGTAAGTGCACAAAGACATCCTCACTCACTCAACTTTTTACTATCAAAAAAGATATTTAAAATTAAAATTTATTTTTTAGGCTGAAGATCTGCTCATCAAATCACCAGAGGGAGAGACATATCCTCTTGAAGGATACGCATCACATGAACAGTTTAAATCAAATCTTCTTCAGTTACTCAGTAACAAACTTAAAATTGCAATGGAAGAACTTCTTCGGTATTCGAAAGAAGGGTCTAGCACCTTTTTGGAAAATATTCAACCAAATGAATATACATTTTTTCAAGTCCTTCATTCACTAACCACAAATGATACAGTACATTCAAACCAGCTTCTTGAACTAGCCTCCCATCTGAAGACAGGTAAAGACGCCATATTGAGTAAATGGATGAGAAATAATTTTGAGTTTCCATCAGAAAAGATGTACCTCGTCGTCGATTCCATCATAAACGGAAGATCTAGAGGATTGATAGCTGTACCAGAAGCTGTTACGGCGGAAGTTGTGAGAATTATGAATTCCTCTTCTATAATTAAGGAAGCAGCTAGGAGAGGAAACAAAGCAGTAGTGAATTGGTTGCTGAAGTCACAAGGAACAGAGTCTGATTTCACAATTTGTCTACTGTCTGCATGGAACAATGGCCATCAGGATATTGTCAAATTGCTCATCAAAAAAGGCGCTGTAGTAAATTCTGATGAAATAAACGATCTGTATCACCTCACCAACGAGAACAATGAAACACTTTTACACTTCGCATCCGAATCCAGATCCCCAGAATCAGTCACAAAGCTACTCCGGGCTGGAGCTGATATAAATAAGATTGATTCCAACAGTGCCACTTCTATCTATAGAGCGGCAAACAATGGCGATACGGAAACGGTTAAATTATTGATTAACAGGGGAGCAAATGTGAACATAGAAACCAACCAAAGAAGTATACCTCTACACGCAGCTGCTGAAGTTGGCGACCTCTTGATTGCCAAGGCTTTAGTGAACGCCGGATCTCTGATCGATAAAAAGGACATTAATGGTCTGACCCCATTACATATTGTTGAACACTTCGTAATCAGCAGTATCCTACCTTTGCTGAGTGGAAGTAATATCACTATCCCGGTTGAGAGCAATGAGGAAATTTCCATGATGTATTGTTCAGTCCATCAGCACAATCATAACAATAGAGGAAATGATTTTAATCAAATAAACGGAGACTTGTTGAAGTCGAAATCACAAATTGCTGAATTACTGATATATAATGGAGGGAAACCAAGTATAACCTCTGCTTTTAAATCAAAGATATTGGGGCTAGCGATAAATGAAGGAAACGATTTGCTAGCTCAAATCATGATTCATTTAGGCGCAGATGTTACTATAGTAAATGATGACGGAGAAACATTTCTTTTCAATGCTGTTAGGAGAGATAACTACAATATTGTTTTATTTTTACTGAAAGAAGGTGTCTATGTCAATGCAAAAGCAATGGATGGCTCCACTGCCTTACATACAGCAGCAAAAAAAGGAGATCTGGGCATTGTACAGGTTTTGGTCAAGCGGGGAGCCAACGTTAACGAAATGAATGTTGAAAAAAGAACTGCATTACACGAAGCGGCAGCCAACGGTATGGTGTCTATCATCCATTTTCTAATTGACAAAGGAGCAGACATAAATGCTCGGGATTTCAAAGGTAGGACTCCTTTGTTACTAGCATCAACAGGTGGTCACACAATCGCAGTCAATGTACTTCTTGCGAGAGGTGCACAGTCAGTTAATCAGGAACATCTAAGCTTACCTTCGGCAGATAAAATTCTCGAAGCAGCTTCAAATGGAAATCTGGGGTTGGTGAATGCATTGATCGAAAAAGGAGTCAGCGCGAATGCCATCGACGAAGACCACCAAACTCCTCTTTACCGCGCAGCAGAAGCAGGGCACGATATCATTGTTAAAATTCTTTTAGACAGAGGTGCTGATATAAACGCTAAAACCAAAGGAGGCAAATGGAATGCGTTGCATGCTGCTGCGAGAAAAGGTAGAACTTCAGTGGAGAAACTTCTCCTTGACAGGGGGGCAGATATCGAAACTAAAGGTGAAGATGACAAAACTCCACTTTTTGAGGCTTCGGAATGGGGTCAAACATCTGTGGTTAGCCTTCTTATCGAAAGAGGGGCTGACATCCGAGCCAAAACAAAAAAAGAAGGCTTTCTATCCATTCACACCGCTGCCTCTAAGGGCCATGAACATATTGTTGAACTATTCCTACAGAAGGGAATCGATATTGATGTGAAAAGCCTTGAAGAAAAAACACCTCTGTTCTTAGCATCGCTTTCAGGACGTTATGCGATGGTAGTTTTGCTGATTAATAAAGGAGCTAATATAGAAGCTAAGACGAAACCTGTGGGGTGGGTAGCATTGCACATTGCTTCTAGATATGGTCATCTTGAGATTGTCGAACTTTTACTTGACAGGGGTGCAGATATCAATGCTAAAAATTATGTACACAAAACTCCAATTTATGAGGCATCGTTCTGGGGACATCAGGCGACTGTGAGGCTACTAATGAGCAAAGGTGCTGACCAAACCATTAAATTTAATGAAGGTGGGTGGCTGCCGATACACGCTGCTTCTTGGCAAGGACATCTTCATGTGGTAAAATTGTTCGTTGAGAATGGCACAGATATTAATGCTAAGAGTAGTGATAATGCAACTCCACTCTACTACGCTGCAGAGTTTGGGCATGGACATATTGTAAGATATTTGCTGGCAAAAGGTGGCGACATGAACCTTCGGTCAAAATACCATGGTTGGTTGGCCATTCATCGGGCTGCTAAAAATGGGTATGGAGCCATAGTGCAACTATTTCTAGATAAAGGAATGGACGTAAATGTAAAAGGAACAGTTAATGAAAGAACACCATTATTTGAAGCTTCTTATAATGGACACTTAAGTACAGTTAAGTTGTTGATTGATAATGGAGCTGACTTTAATGTAAGATCAAAAGATTTAGGTTCTGCACTACACGCGGCTGCCGAGCAAGGGCATCTTGCTATCGTTCAACTGCTTCTGGACGTTGGAATGGATATAAACTTCAAGAATCATGATAATAGTACTGCATTATATGAAGCAGCGCGTAAGGGTCATACTGATGTTGTTAAGTTTCTGGTTGAAAAAGGAACGGACCTAAAAGCAAGGACCAAGAAAGATGGTTGGCAGGCAATTCACGTGGCTTCACAGGGAGGCTACTTGTCTATGGTGAACATACTTCTCGACAGAGGTGTCGATGTGAATGCGAAAAGTAATGGTAACAGAACACCTTTATTCGAAGCCTCACAGAATGGACACAAAGATGTTGTTCGAGAATTATTAAAGCGTGGTGCTGATATCAAAGCGAAAAATAAAGAAGGTAACACAGCCCTTCATGTTGCAGCTTCTAAAGGACAAACAGATACTTTGACACTCTTGATCGAGAAAGGTGCGGAAATCGATGATAGAAACGATGAAGGAAAGACGCCACTGTATTTTGCTGTATATTGGAACCATTTAGAAACAGCAAAGAGGTTGATTGAGAAAGGTTCAGATAAAAGTGTGAAAACTGTTGCAGGTGAATCCATATTGGACATGGCAGTTTCTAAAGGACATAAGGAGATAGCAAGTCTTTTAATAACTTAGGTTATTTTATTTTACCTTTTTCTTATCTAATAATCTAGTAGTTATCTAGCCATTTTGTTATGATTTTATGTTTCTTCTTGTTTTTATGTGAATTTTTATTTGTTCAAGGGCATCTTCACAATGAACAAATTGTTATTACACTACTCATTCAATTACAGAGCATGTAATAATAACCAAACTGTACGATCACAATGGCTGTGGTTCTTATTAATACACATATTGTAATTTTCTCATCTGAAAATCTATACACATTAATGTATGATGAAACATTTTTTTTTTAAATTTATTAAAAGAATGAATAAATATAATTCGTTTCATTCAGTTTATATAAATATTAATTTATCTTAAAAGCTCATGGTAGTTTGTCGTTATTTTTAGTATGTGTAATTTTGTAATTAGCATCATTATTTTGAATATAAATAAGCAGGTTATGATTATTATCTATGTTCCCTAGTCATAAAAATAAGGTGTGATTTTACTTTTCAAATAAACATTATCTTTTTGCTAAAAAGAACACTTAATGTAGGATTTTTCAATTTTTATTTAAATCCGACATTATTCATTCCTTAACTGGAGAAAATAAATAAACTTCAATTTTTAAGAAATGTAACATGATATACTTTCATTCAGTAAAGCAATATCATTACATAATATTTGGACAAGCATTAGTTCAACACTTAATGATCTTACATGTAGTCAACAATAAATTGCCAAGTCAGTATCCAACTTAAGAGGTTTAAAGTTATACTACTAAAGCTACCATTTTTGAAAAATGCGTTTAAAATATTTAAAGTATAACTGAATGGTGGTTAATTACAAAATTTTTAAAAAACTGAGCGTGCACTTGTTGAAAAGTGCTAATTTTGCAGTTATTATGTTTGAAATACATTTACTTATTTTAGAAAAGATATTTCAAGATGTAGTACATTAGACTAGACTACAGTGGAACTTTACAGGCTTGGTAAAAGAATAGAGATTCCAGTGAATGGGATATATTATGTATTTCTTCGTTAATTTTGCTTTCTTCCAACTTTATCATTTCATAAAAAACCGCTGGGGAATCCCCCAGACGCTAGATATAATACGTTAGTTAGTTTATCTCTTATCACAACGAATCATTTTTTTTTTTTTAACATATTTTCCTTGTTCATTATTATTACATGATTCCAACCTTGCGATTTGCAAAACCCAGGGGGCGCTGGAGGTCAAGGGGCGCGACCCCTGGCGCAAAAATAAATTACGAAGGAATGTAAAAAATAAAATTTAGTATAAATGTATCTCAAAATTAATATTAAAATAAAATTCGCAATAAACAGTGTTATGTTATAATTGTTAGAGCAATTACAATAATCTGTATTTTGTTTTATTTTAGTGTTTTGCATTAATTCGAATTTCATTATTGAATTTAGAGACAATATATTATTGGTGAGGTGAGCGATATAGGAGGTCCCTGCTGCGGCTGTAGGCTTTGGCTGCCGTTACCTAGCAACGGCCATATGATAGCCCAACTTGATATTTAGTTGTTTGGAGTGCAATATAAGATGGCGGATAGTTAGCGTCATTGTTAAGGTGTTGTTATTTCATGGTTGATATTTTGAATGTAGACGTGGGCCCACCAGTTTTGTTATAGTAAATATATCATATATGTTTGATGTATAGTTTCAGTTTTCTCAAATAGATACTAATATTCAGAAGCTTAGTTCTAATTTTATTTTACTACGAACTAATTTTATTTTTTTGGAGCTTCATTCAAAATACTCTGTCAATTTTGCTTGCTTCAACAATAATACTATATTATTTTTTTTCTTTAATCTATAGCTGTACCATTGTCTATATCTATATCTGTCATACAAAAACGGTTTCCAGCAATGAACTCTAGAAAAATCAAAACCGTATTAATCATATTAAAATACGACAATAAAGTTTGAAAAACTTTCACAGAATAATTGCTTGCAATTATTATTATTACTATTTGATTAGGCCCGCCAATCAAAGCTATCTTAATGCTCTTCGCTGCAACTATGAGCTACTTGGCCCACTCACCTAATCCTTGAACAGAAGAATGACGACTCCACCCATATCTTTAAACCCGCACAGTACCCTTTATTTACCCCTGTAAACCTGAATCATAAAAATTCAGCCTCTCCAATATTATTACTTAACATTATATAATAATAATTTAAAAAACTATTAGATAGTTAAATATATATTTAAATCGGCTCAAGAAAAAACTATTTGAATAACAATTAGAAATTTAATGCTTATGTTATTTGAAATTTGCAGAGCAGGCTAATAATCTAGCTCAGGGAAACTGTTCGCATTCTTATTAACTAATAATTCAAATTATTATTCAATTAATAAGAAATTGTTTACATAAGTAACGATTTAATTTTGTATTAAAACTAGCACCCCCTCCCCCCCCCCGTCGTGGCTTCGCCCGCTCTCATAACAGCTTAAATAATTTTAACTAATTATTGAAATTTTATTTGTGTATCGATATTAAATCTTATATAGAAGTATGCAATTGAGCATTATTTCTTAAATGATGTTTTCACACATAGCAGTAATTTTTAACATGGGTAAAATTGCACTGATTAAGTGGTTGAATATTACGTAAATGTACAATTAGATATCCAATTTTTAATTTTAAGCTAGGAGTTGGTAATCCTGATGGACAGAGACTATTAAAAAAATCTTGCGGATAATGGAATGCATTATCAGTGCTTACAAATGAAGGCATGTGGATCATATTTTTACACACAATATCGAAGAATCGAATTTTGATTTGTTAATAATAATAGACCCCTTATCCCCTGTTTTATTTAATATGGCCCTAGAATTAATTATAAGAGCTATGCAAAAAAGGACTGATGGTTGCATCTATAACACAAGCACACAACCCCTTGCATATGGTGACGATGTGGTCATAACAGGTACAACAATCGATGCAGTTTCCGAGGCGTACAGAAAATGTGAAGGGGCAGCAGATAGAATAGGGCTCAAAATTAACGAAAATAAAACAAAATATATGTTATCGTGCAAGAAAGACACGCCTGGCAGATTCCAAATAAATGGTGGATGCACATTTGAAAGAGTGAAAATATCTCGGCACGATTGTGACTGAAAATAACAATATTGGAGAGGAGATAAAAGCCAGGATCCAAAATGGCAACAAATGTTATTGATCACTTAAAAAGATTTTTCTAAACCCAGAAGTTTCTCGAGATATCTAAGTCAGAATATACAAGACGGTCCTTCGACCAGTGGTAATGTATGGTAGCGAAGCGTGGACACTCACACTTCAACAAGAAAATTATTTAAATACTTGGGAGCGGGAAATCCTGAGAAAAATATATGGCTCAACCAAAATTGAGGATGGATACAGGATAAAAACCAACAGTGAACTGAGATACCTGTATGGGGACCCGGATTTGGTTTCCTGTATCAAGAAAGGAAGGATTAGATGGTTGGGTCATGTACACCGGATGAATCAGGAAAGGCTCCCAAAGAAAGTGTTGGAAGAGCGACCGGAAGGTAAAAGAGGAAGAGGTTGGCCTAGGCTGCAATGGTTGGAAGATGTAGAAGCTGACCTAAGGCAATTAGGTGTAAGAAGATGGAGAAGAGCTGCAGAAGACCGTTCTGAATGGAGGAGGATTGTTGAGGAGGCCAGGGTCCTTGATGGGCCATAGCGCCAAAGAGGTAGGTAGGTAATAATTGTTACTTGACAGAAATAATTTTATTGATTTCATATGGTTGTTGTTCAATTTTTCACCGTAAAAGTATATGGCAAATCTCGTTTCTACCACTCAATATTGTACAATAAAATTTTTATTAAACATGTTTTACCGATGACCTAAGTTGGTCAAAACCGATACGTTCTTGAAGAATGCGAGGGCGTTACTCGTAGTTTGATATTAGGACACTAGTAACAATCAGGAGCTTAACTCTCGTTACATTAAATAATACTAGCTCACTAATGAGTGAGCTCCTTTCGACTCTGTTTCTCCTAATACGAAATAAAAAAATTTAACCTGGATTTAACCGATCTTGCTCGATCTCTCTCGGCTGTTGTGTATAAAATATTACTTAGCTTTGGAAATAAATAATACAGTCATACAGGTAAGCGGAAAAAATACAGCACATAAGGGCATAGAACGTCAGCAGTGTTAAGCTAAATTGAATTAATTTGAAAATCTATCTCCTACGCAAAACTGAACTTGTTGATATAATCTCAACTTTAAAAATGTTAACGTCCTCGAAAGGGGTAAAAAATGAATATTTTTTTATTTTGATAAAATTTCACATATAAGGGTTTTTTTTGGTGCGTTAAATCGAGATTTGGGGTCCGTTTTTCATGAAAAGAACTTTTTCAATGATTACGGCGGATTTCATTGAAATTTTGTTATTTTTTAGAGTTTTTGAGCACCCTAAAGCCGGGTAGTGTCTTGAGCATAACGAATGTATTTTCGTTTCAAATAATATATAAAACTACAACTTTACGTGAAACAAACATTTCTCTATCTTGACTGAGAGCTGAGAAAAAAAATAAATCGTGATTTTCATTTTTTTTTTTTTTCAAGGCTCCCAATGCTCTTTGGCGGCTATAACTCTAGTTTTGCACTATTGCAGGTCCCTACTACCCACACGAAAATCGGCATTCAAATCTGTGAGTTACAAGTCAAAACGTTCCCTTGTCAGATATAATAAAGCACTTAATGTAAATTTTCTAGTTATCGGGTAAGATAGCCCCAGTAAATAGCCCATGTTCCTAGGGAATGTAATGTTCTTTTTTTTTATTAATTCCTTTATCTCATTTTCTAAAATAACTTTCATAACAAATATTCCCGCTATTTATGTGGAGATAGGTTACGGCTAGTCTAGCTGATTAGGAGGCTGACCTCTCTTTATAAAAACCAAAAGCCAATTATTTCACAGCGTTGTTGCTATTATTCCATTATTTATCTTGGGGTCTCGATATCCAATGCTCCTTCCGATTGGCAGCATTGATTACATTACCAGCTGCTACCACCCTTGCTAGTAATTCCAAAGATAACGCTTACGATATTTATTACCTCGTCTCCGTTTAGAACTGCATATGACCACACATCAAGCGGTGAGTACAGCTGAGTATTATGTGAATACAATAGAGAATTATGACTATATATAGCTATATAACTGACGATAATTAAACAATTCACTTTTACTTATATGCACTTTATACCAGTGATACCAGACTTCCCCTCCTATTATCGGTTTATGATCTGAGGGAAATGATCTGAGGGAAATAGATTTGATTTATTTTCTTAAAGGTATCTAAAGGTAATTTAGGTAATAATTGAGTAATAAGAACGAATAACAAAGGGTCAGTCAATAATTCATGCGTTGTTTTTAAACTAAATAAAAATACAATTTTTTATCTACATATTAAATTATGTATGCACCCTTTTGTTCAATAATATTTTGTCAACGAGTAGGGAGATCGAAGATACTGTACTTGATATAAACAGTTACAACTTCATTTTCAACCGACTTCAAAAAAGAGGAGGTTCTCAATTCTTCTGTTGTGTTTTTTTGTCTACTCCGTCAATCCAGAATCAATTTTTATGATTCTTTTTTTGACCGGTAGGTCGCTCTTCAGAGATGGTCCCATAAAAATTTTAATGAAATCAACTTAGCGCTTTTTTTGAAAAACAAACAGTTAATAATAAATCACTGCTATATAAACTACCACTATAAACACATTTCCCTATGGTTACTAAATCTAAATTGTTAAGAAAAACAATTTAAACATGAAGTCAACTCAATGAAAAACACTCCAGCAAGATGGCCGAAAATATGGTTGACTTCAAATTTGTTATTGAAACAATAGAAGATGTTATGACGAAGGGCTTGAAGAAAGATTTAAAACCAAAACTTCAGGACTCACTAACGTTTTTAAAAGAGTACGTAAGTAATCTTTGTACTCAATCTAATGATTTAGGTAATAAATCTGGGGTCACTATAGATAACCTATCCCCAAATAAAAAAATTAGTTATTACTCAATTACAAAAAAAAGTGGTAACGAAAGTACAACATAGACCTGTTTTTAAAGCTATTATTAAACCTAAACAGTCATTACAACTCAATCAGATCACGAAAGAATTCAAAACCTTAATAAACCCAAAAGAATTAAGAATTCCTTTTCAAAAGGTTATGGAAACTAAAAAAGGGTCTTTGGTAATCCAAACTGATCGTGAAAGAGATTTAAATAAAATTGAAGAGAAAATTAAAGATTCAAATACAATGTCGTACCGTAAATTATCGAAAAGAAAAATCCGCGGGTTTTAGTTAAATTTATCGAGAAGACATAACCTTGGATGACATAATAGAGTACATGGTGGCTCAAAATGAAGAAATACCCCTTCAAGAAGATAAAATAAGGCCGGTAGTTATACTAAATAACAGAAATAATACTCGACACGCAGTATTAGAAGTTGATGCAGGGACCAGAGAACTACTGCTCTATAACAGGATTAGCCTGGGCCATCAAAAAGTTATCATTCAAGATTATTTTAGAATAAGAAGATGCGGCCAGTGCTTGAAGTTTCACTACACAGCACTAAAGATTGCAGAGGGACTGTGGCATGTTCAAGATGTGGAGGACGACATTCGGCGAATGACTGCACGTCTCAAGAAATCAAATGCATAAGCATGCGAAAATGCCAAGAAAGTAGAAGCGCTCTACTTGCCATTCTGTATTCGACCGAAACTGCCCTTCATACTTAACTGAAATACAGAAATTGGCATCCAACACTGACTACAACATCCCTCTCCAGAAAAATTTCAATAAAGTTACAAGAAGTCAGTAGAAGCGCTCTACTTGCCATTATCAAGATCATGTTCACTCAAAATATTATGGGTACAGCCACAACAGACTTGGTCAGGCAAATCATGTAAGTACAGTTCAAGCACCGCCTACATTTTGATCCATCAGAACTTATTTCAAAATAATTAAACCAAATAACACAGACAGTATCAAATGGCCCCTAATTCTCTGACTGTGGGCTTATCAATCACTATGGAATGTTAACACTTATACAACGAAAGACTGAATTAGAAATACACCTCCATCACAAACGCATAGACATAGCCTTACTGACGGAAACACATCTGACACCTCGAAATAAACTTAGGCATCTCTGGTTATACTTTAGATCCTGACAACACTGCACACGGCGGTACTGCCATTCAAATCGTTTTTTCCATTCATCTTGACTTACAAATCAAGGAATACACTTACCTTGACGATAGCTGTATTCGACCGAAACTGCCCTTCATACTTAACTGAAATACAGAAATTGGCATCCAACACTGACTACAACATCCCTCTCCAGTAAGTCTCAAAATACATTATTTCAACGACATACATAGACTGTACACAATGCATTTTATTTATTTATGACATATAGACACTTAAACATCATACAGATCAACACACATCATCAAAATACACTTCAAACATGCTACAACAACATATTAACATCAAAAACATAGATATTTTGTTGCTTCAAGAACCTTACACAAGGTTAAACAAAATAGTAGGTTATAGTAAATCGTATGCTTTTCAAATTATAGATAAAAAATCCAGGGCTGGCATTGTAAAACCAATAAACATATTGATGCTTGCATGATAATGCAATATTCTGATTCCGATTTTATTTGCTTAGAATTAACATATGGAAAATTGAAATGGATTTTGACTAGCGCATATTTCGACATAACCCATTGTATCAATTCAGACTTACAAAAATTAGAAAAAGTATTAAACTATCACAGCAATTATAATATTATTATAGGCATTGATTCAAATGCCAAATCTAAATATAGAAACATTTGATAAACGCACAAATGCAAGGGGTAAACTAATGGAAACCTTTATTGTGGAAAACGATCTGTTTTTATTAAATATTGACTCAGAACTAACAACTTTTCAAGGTGCGAGAGGTAACAGTAGTATCGATCTCACTTTAGTAAATACAAACGCAACTCGACATAACCTTGTACAAAACTGGACGATTTCAAGAGAAACTAACTTTTCGGACCACAATAGGTTAACTTACCAACTACACGTATACAGGAATGACTGGACAGCAGAGAAAATCAAAAACTTTGTATATTTGACAGAAAATGGTGCCTGGGATAAATTCATGACTAACTTAAGACATCAATTTATGAAACAATTTTTACCTCAACACATTCATACCAACTGGGAATGGACAGAAAATGAGACAGAAGACCTGATAATTAATGAATTACTCCACCTTTCGACGGAAAGCATAGTTAATAAAATTACAAAATCTATTACGAAATCTTGCAATGTTGCATTCAAAAGATCCGGAAACTTTAAACGTCGAACTCAACACCGTTCCGTACCTTGGTGGAACCCTGAACTGACTAACTTACGAAGACATACTAATCATCTTAGGAAAATATATCAACGGACAAAACATGACGGAAAACTAAGGGAAATAAAAAAAAATTGAATATCTAAAAAGTAAGCATGAATACCAAAAACATCTTAAGAATTCTAAATTAAATTCTTGAAAACATATGCTACTACTTCTACTGCGTGGCAATGGCCTTATCAATGTGCAACAAACAAAATTAAATCTCACAGTTTACTCTCAACAATAATGACCCGACCAGGAACATTCACAACAGACACTCAGCAAACATTAAATCACGTACTGGATAAAATAATTAAAGATGACACAACAGATAATGACAATAATGAACATAGACCAATGAGACTTGACGTACTTACCCCACCCAATAACGAAGATGACGAAGGCATCCGAGATTACGAAATATTAGATACAATTAAACAATTAAATGATAAAAAAGCCTGTGGAATAGACAAAATAGAATCTCGAATAATTAAGAAAATTGCTTAAACTTTTCCAGAATTGATTACAGCTATTTATAAAATTCTATTTAAAAAAAAAGAATTTCCAAAGAATTGGAACCTGTAATGTGGGTAAAAAAATAGACTAGTTCTAATTCCCAATCAATCAAATTCATATTCAACGAACTGACTTAGATCATTGAGTATGCTACCTGTAATGGGTAGGAATTAAAAAAAAATATATAAAAAATAGACTTTATGAACTCCTCAAGGATCAGCATTATCACCAATATTATGGAACGTATTAATTAATACAGTTTTCGAAACAGACTTACATGAAAATACAACTTTACTAGCTTATGCAGATGACTTACTGTTACTTATAAAAAGAAAAGACTTTGATCAACTCCAGGAAATAGCAAATCTGACACTATCAATACTAGAACATTGGACTAGAGGTAATAAACTAAACTTTAATTTGGAAAAAACTAAATTCATTATTTTTACAAGAAAAAGGAGAGTACCAGACTTAGACATACGACTCAATACAGTCAGACTAGCCCAATGTGACACAATGAAGTATTTAGGTGTACTCTTCGATAGAAAACTAAATTGGAACAGACACTTAGACAACTTTTATAATGACACTCTACGGATGATTAACGGACTGTCAATAGCTGCAACAGCAACATGGGGCCCTAAATCGGAGGTTTTAAAAGTAATATATGAAGCAGCTATCCTCCCTAAAATGCTTTATGCTGTACATGTTTGGCATCCAGCTGTACTTCGTAAAAAAAATGTTATAAAACTACAAAGGATACCGCACGTTGTCATTTGATGCTGCGACATTATTGGCGGGTATTTTGCCAGTTCAATTAAAAATTCACGAATTAACGACATTGTTTAACATTAAAAACACAAAGACAGGATATAAAGACCTAACATTAGACAAAATAGAAAAAACACAAACTGTAAGTTTTGGATACACCCTGCATCAAATTTGTGGACTACACCCAAATGTTATTCAGTTAATACCGACAAAACAGAAATCTATACGGACGGTAGTAAGGACAGCGAGAAAGTTGGATGTGCATGGTTATTTAAAGCTCAAGATGGCAGAACCATAGAACATCAGTATAAACTAGAATCGTACTATTCAAATAACCAAGCCGAGAAATTTGCTGTTTTGAAAGTTACGGAATACATAATTAACGAACCTCAAAAGACTAACACACATATTATAATACATACAGACAGTAAAATTTTAATAGAGTCGATTAATAATACAGCCATACATGACTATTTGACTGACCTAATCAGACGAAATTTAATAACCATTAAGAACAAAGGGAAAATGGTCTCTATAAAATGGGTTAAAGCATACTTTGGAATTGAGGGTAACGAAAGGGCCGATTACCTAGCCGCGGCGGTTAAAGTAATTTGTTACCTTCGTAAAACAAAGTTCCATTATCATATATAAAGCGGGACATAAGTTCTGATATGGTTAAAAAGTGGGACCAATTGTGGGTGACCTCATCAAAGTCACCAAGCTTACACAGATTTATACCTCACATTACAAAGTAAGCAATTACGAACAGATACAAAGTAACAACTACAAACTAACACAACTAATGACAGAACACGGTAACTCTAAACAATATCTCAAACGATTTAACATAATACGATCTGACACATGTAATGAAGACGGACAGACACAAAATATCAGACATGTTCTTTACGAATGTAAAGGTTTAATCGAGTAAAAAATATTATTCTCAAACATGGAACATGGCCAGAGACAGAACAAAATTTGTACTCTAAATTTAAGACTGACTTACTCACATTTATACGAAAGATCGACTTTGACAAACTGACAAATGTTGGGCAGCGAAGGTAGTTTCTTGTTGGCTTTTGTTTTTTTTTTGTGATTTTGTTTAAATATTTTTGTTATATTACTACGTTATGCTAAACTAATCATGTTAACTTTTAATAACATTGTAAAACATGTAGTATGCCTGTAAGGCATGGAACATGTTAATATACAAATAAACGGTCATACCATATAAGGAAAAGAAGAAAAAAAAAAAAAAAAAAAAAAAAAAAAAAAAAAAAAAAAACTAAATGAAGTCGACTTATGTGTCGAATTTCGATAAGCCGAATTCTTAAATAAGTCGAAAAAAATCTATAGTCGCATAGTGGTACATTACTCGTAAATTTCACCTCAGTAAGTCGATTTCTAGCAAAAAAAACACGAATAATTGTGTAAATAAGTCGAACTCAAAATAGGAGACTTCTAGGACTTCCACCTCTATGAATCGAACTATTGGCTGTAAATATATAGAATTGACTTTATCTGTATGTACAAACAACGTAAATATACGTAATGATTTCAACTCAAATTTTGAGTTCATTGTTCCCATTTACATGAACTTAAGTCAAATGATGGCCTCGATAAGTCGTTGATCAATAAGTCAAACTATATTTCAGGGTCCCTTGAAGGCCGTCTTATCCAGATTTAACTGTATAAAGAAGAATACACTCACAAAAATAAAAATAATGTTTTGAAAAAAAAAATAAAACCGACTTCAAGATTAATCCTACATATACAAACTTGAACTAAAAAGTAAAAAAAATGTTTTTAATATATTGAATATCTTGTTAGTACAGAGAAATTAGCATCGAACCTTGAACTCCAAAAATTAAAAGGTCTGACACCTGGAAATTATTCACCACCCTTAGCTCTAAATATGGCAAAAAGTCTTCATCGAAACATGTTGGGTTTGGGCGAGGGAGGAGGGGACAGGGTTGAAAATCCTTTTTTCTAAGCAGTTTAATCAAATAACTCGCAAACCGTTACTTTTAGCACATTTCATGTTCTATATTATTACAGAATATAAAATTTACAAGAAATTTGGTCCTATTAATTGTTTTGCTCAGATCAATAGTTTTACAGCTGTGGGGGGAGGGAAAAATATGCTAACTTTTAAGTCGCACTTCACCGTGAAAACACGTTTCTCGGTATTCCTTTGGCTAGAACCCCCAAAGTATTTGTCCGATCCAAATTTTATTTTTTCCATTTCAAAGCTGGTTAAATCAACTATCAGATTTTATATATAAAATTTTTATCAAGTCCCATACAGTTGTGTAAACCTCGTTTTTTCGGCTCATTTCTCGCTATAACTCTTAATTTTTTAAGGGGATTATTAACTCATTAACTCGCTAAAACTATAATATTTTTTTCATTAATTTCGCTTTTTAAACATTCAACATTTTAAAAAACAAACAAAAACTCCCTCAGTTAGGATCCGTTAATATTGGAGCTGCGATAAGCGAGGAAAGCGGCGATATTAGCGGAGCTTAAATAAATAGCTTTTAGTCCAGTAAAATAAGGGTTTGCCGAAGAAAAAAATGCGGAACTTTTATTCTCAACGGATCTTTATGTTTTTTAGGGTGCTGAATCCGAATCTAAAGTTTGCTACCACGGCAACCATCGGCTTCATATTAAAAATCGCAAAAAACCTTTATTTTTGTTTGTTTATCTAACACGATAACGAAGCTTTTTTTGAAGAAAGTCTTCAAATGTTAATTTAAGCTGGAACTAGTACCTACATAATGAAAAAAAGAAATCCGAAATCGGACCATTTTTTGCGAAGTTACGTTATTGGGAAAAAATTGAGAAATTGGCAAACTTCACGTCAGTCCCACAGCTCCCCGAAAACACGTTTGTCGTACTCTTTTGGCTATAACTCTGAAACTATTAGTCCGATACAACATTACTTTTTTTCATCTTAAAGCTGATTAAATTTACTATAAGAATCTATAAATGACGTTTTAATCGAACCCCGTAAAATGTACATGCTAGCCCGCTAATAAAAACGTACTGTTGTAAAATCCATGTGTTTTTTGACACATTTGTCGCTCTAACTCCTCAAATATTTGTTCGATCCTAAATTTCTTTTTTCTATCTCAAAGCTGATTAAATTCGCTATCAGATGCTATATATGTAAATTATATGTGTATGTTTTGGCAAAATATGTAAATTATGACATGATCAGTAGACTGGTGTGGGTATTTCAAGGTGTTAATTATAAGTTACATATATAGGATCTAATAGTAAATTTAACCAGCTTTTAGATAAAAATATTAAATTTTGGATTGGACAAATGGTTTTGAAAAAAAAACCATTTATTTTACAAAAGTAAGTGATTTTCAGCGAGATAGCTTGTGTATTTCAAGAATTTTGATAAAAAGTTCATATATAGGACCTAATTGTAAATTTAACCACCTTTCAGATTGAAAAAAAACATTTTGAATCGGACAAATACTTTCGGAGTAGTAATGATAAATGTGCCGAAAGCCATGGATTTAACAACAGTACGGGTTTTTAGGCGTCTGGGATATTATATTATATGGGATATTATAACTCCGAAAGTATTTTTTCGATTCAAAATGTTTGTTTTTTTTCAATTCGAAAAAGCTTCGTTATCGTGTTATAGATAAAAAAACAAAAATAACGAGTTTTTTTTTTTGTTTTTTTTTTGCGATTTTGAATATGAAGCCGATGGTTGCCTTGGTAGCAAACTTCAGATTCGGATTCAGCACCCCAAAAAACATAAAGATCTATTGAGAATAAAAGTTCCGCAGTTTTTTTCTTGAAAACGGCCTTTTGGAGCCTTATTTCACTGGACTATAAAACCACTTCTATTCTACAGTGGCATTAAGAAATTAAATAGTAAATATAGTTTATACCGAGTGAGTATATAATGAGTGATTGTAAAGAGGAAGAAATGCTTTTGTCGTCAAGTGCTGTAAAATATTATGTTGCTGCAGACATGCGGAAAGAGCGCAAATTTGCAGCTCACCCTATTAATAAGGCGAGGTTTACGTTTGGGGAATTCCACCATCTTCATAAAGATTTAAGGCAGTATCCCAGAAAATTTATTGAGTATATGCGAATGAAAATTGACTATATATTACCAAAAATTTCGGATAAAATGCAGAAAAATGGTATAATTGCCACAGTAAACCTATTTTAGAAGAGTAGCGCTTAATGATAATCAGGTAAGTAAAAACTTTTTTTTTTTTTCTTCAAAGTTTCTTTATCTATTACAATATTTTTTTACAAAATATTAATGAAGTAACATTAATGAAAAGTTTTACAAATTTAATGGATTGATTAGAGAATGAAAGTCCCACAACGGTGCCCTAACAAAAATTTCACTTTTTAATAACTTAATTAATAACTCAACATTCATACTCGATAAGAGCTGAGAAAACGGGAAAGGTGATTATCGACGCTCTTATCGTTGTCGCCGCTCTACTCGCAGCTCCAATATAAACACTACAGTGACAAACATAAGAAAGTTTTCTCAGTTCCGCTAGTATCGCCGCTCTCCTCGCTTGGCGTAGCTCCAACATAAACGGACCCTTAAGCACACCTGCTAAAAAAAAAACTTGTATTTATTGCGTTACCATAGTTTGTACTGAACAGCTATAATGAAAATGTATTTTATTAATTAAATTTACTTCACCAGTCCCGACAATGCTCAAAACAATCAAAATCTAGCTGATGTAAAAAATTACACCCTTTTCTATTGGGATTACACCCTTTTCTATTATACCCTTTCTAATTGGTAATCGGAATGAAAAGGTAGTCATAATTTATTTTATTTCGCAAATTAGTTTACCCTGGTTTTTAATTTATTCTTTTTATTTAATTTTTTTTTTTTGAGTTAGTTGGCTAAAAGGTAGAGACAAATAAAAACTTTAATTTTCCACAATCGCTTTAGGCTTGTATGCCAACATCAGCTGGTAATTATACACTGTAGAATCAAATAATGTACTGGTAACTAAACAATAATTATTACATTACTCTAAAATTTAAGGAGTTTATAAGATTTTACAAGCAAACCTAACGTTTAAGAGTAGGGTAGGTTGGTATGCATTATTATTTTTTTTTAATAAACATATACGAGGTGTGATCAAAAAGTTCCAGGACTTTTTATATACTATGGGAATGCAATGTCTCACAGCGATACGGTTGGCAGCATTGTATTGCCTGACTCAACAGGAACACAGCTGTGTTTGCAGATCAATCATAACATCACTGAAAGTAACATTAGCACAGTTTGTTTGAGGTTAGTTTTATAGAGTTTGGCTATTTTATTAAAATGAATGTGAAAGAAGAGCAACGTGTTTGTATGAAGTTTTGTGTCATTACGGGAGACGAGACAAAGGTTTTTGGTTACGATGTGGAAACAAAACCCAATCATCACAATGGGCATCAAAAGGTTCTCCAAGACCCAAGAAAGCACGCCAAGTCTAATCAAATGTGAAGGTCATGCTTACGGTTTTCTTTGACTGTAAAGGTGTTGTCTACTATGAATTCCTTTCACAAGGTCAAACAATTAATCATTTTGTTTATCTTGAAACCCTCAAAAAATTGCGTAATGCTGTGAGATGAAAGAGACCTGAGCTGTGGCAAAGTGGTGATTGGGTCCTTCACCATGACAATGCTCCTGTTCACTCTACATTAGTTATCCTTAACTTCTGTGTCAGCCCCCCTACTCACCTGACCTGGCTCCAGCCGACTTTTTTCTTTTCCCGAAGCTCAAGAGACACCTGAAAGGACGAAGATTTCAAACAGTTGACGAAATTAAAGAAAAAACAACGGAGCTGCTAAACACCTTTACAAAAGAAGAGGTTTCTGGGGCCTTTGATCAGTGGAAACACCGGTGCGAAAAGTGTGTAGCTTCCCAAGGGGAGTACTTCGAAGGAGACAAATTTGAACAACCTGTATGTTGTATGAATAAATGTATAAAAATTCAGTCCTGGCACTTTTTGATCACACCTCGTACCTAATAATATTTTTATTTTTTTCATTGAAATAATAAAAAAAAAAAACAAAAACCCAGCCAACCAACTCACAAACTGTAAGTCAGTTTGTTAAAAGTTAAAAGTTTATAAGCATCTTAAATTCTAGAGTAGTTTAATAATTATGGTTTAGTTTAAAAAAACTCACTGTTTCTAGTGAATAATTACCACCCCATGATGGCAAATTAAAGGCCTAAACCGGTTGTATTTTTTTTTTTTTTTTTTTTTTTTTTTTTTTTTTTTTTTTTTTTTTTTTTTTTTTTTTTTTTTTTTTTGATTTTGCAGTAAAATGAAAAAGGAAAACAAACTTTTAAATAAAAAAAATAATAGGTAGGCATTTAATATGTAAATGACAGTATGGATATGTATAATTACTGGCGTTCTCCTTCTTGAGGTGCATCACATGGGTGATCCAAAGTGTAGGCTGTCCTCTACACGATATTTGTAATAGGGTTGGACAGTAGAATTGTCTCCAAAGCCGTTTTTGCTGTGTCCAGAGGTTTTGGTATACCCTCTCGACTTCGTTCTTTTCTTTTTCGGAAATGTCCTCTGAGGTTCAAGCCGTTTCAAAACAGATTTTGAAGATTTAGCTACAGGTGGAAGTCTTTTTTCCTCCGTGTAGGCTAGTGCATTTATCTTAACATTGGTCAGCTTTGTCATTTTTAAAACTTCACGGCATTGCTCATCATTAAAATTATTTTTAACATCATTATCTAAACTAAGGAGCCCAGAAAGAGCATCTCGTAGGTTTGATTTTTTTTTTTTGTTCTGTAGAGTTTTTTTTTTCTCTTTCTTGGGAAGGTGTGAAGGGTGGTGGTGGTTCTGAGTCAATCGTCACGACCTCAGAAAAGTTATTAAAATCTTCAGACAAGCATACAGCATGTGTGTGCTTGCACACATTGAATTGTATGGAATTATTTGGACAAGAGCAGGTAAAACTAAATCCAACACATCCAACACAAACTAAATTTCATCTGAGGTCCTCAGGTTGATTAAAATTCTTTACCTTGTACGTTTCGCCAACGGTCGTGGCAGAAGAAACAATCCAAGTTAATTCGTTTTGTTTTATTATAGTTATTTCATTCTTTATCCTCAACGCTTCTTTGTGGCTGTTCCGAATTTGAATTAGTCTCTTGGTTAATTTGCCTCTATGCAGTGAGACGTGTATCCCCATTAATTTTATCTGTAGCGATGTGATTAAGCTGTGTATTGCTTTATCCAGCCTTCCACTTTGGTTCTAATGTGAGCATTCACCCTGGTGAAAGAAGCCCACTGTTCTACTCTATTGCTCTGAAAATATTTTCCAAATGCAAACGTATTAGGATCTGTCAGCAACTTATTCTGGATAGCAGCGAGATGAGCATGGAAAGTTGTTTCATCAACCTCATTTACAAGACCTTACATCTCCTCTCGTATCTTCGCCTGCTTCTCCAATTTGGAAATTTTATTAAGGCCTCCACATATGTTGCTATCCCACGTCCTCTTAACGTGCCAGTCGCACAGCAAATAAAAATTTGCTTATCCAAAAATACTTTTCCAAGCATTATAAAATGCGGGGTAGTCGTCGGGCATGAAGGCATTGACCCTCAGTTCTCCTATTTTTTCAAAACTTTTTTGAAAAAAAAGTTTAAATAAGTCCTCATTCTGTCTGTTTGACCAAAGAAAGGCAACGAGCAGGCCTTCCCAGTTGTCATCTTTAACTAAAATACTAGTCAACTGGACGTCGTATTTGTTTCTTCCATGTGTAGAATCAATACAAATTACTACAGAGCCAAAATGACTAAATGCATCTTGTTGGACACCATTCATGAATCAAAAAACCAAGTCTTCATCTTTAAGGGTGGGGAACTCTTCACTGCGTTCTCCAACCAATTTATGCAGAAGTACGGGGTTGTCTTCTCTCTCGAGCATCTCCTTTACCGACAAATCTACGAACATTTTATCTATATTTATGTCATGCGTTGTAGAAATATTCCCTATGTCTTGCGCATTAGTCACATGTATTCGTTTGGTAGGTGAAGAATTCAAACCAATTTTGTCTAAAATGTAGGTTAATGGGACTCCTGTATTAAGCTGCCCAGGGATACTATTTATTTCGCTCTTCGAAAGCTCTTATCTCGTTAACGTGTCCCAGATGAGTACCACGAAAAATAACTTTAAAATGGTACTGTTCTTTATTTATTTCCAATCTGATGCTTGCTGGACAAGCTTTTCCAATTTTATTAGACCCTTGCACTTTTGGTTTTGAAAACTCCACTTCTGTCGCAGAAATAATTAAGAACTGTACCTTTTTCAGTTTCATGCTTGTTTGGTGAAACAAAGGAGTCTGATTTTTTTTTTTTTTTTTTTTTTTTTTTTTTTTTTTTTTTTTTTTTTTTCTGTGTCCTCTTTCCATTGATTGAAATCCTCCAATGAAGAAAATTCTAAAACTTTTTCACCTTCTAGGTCATTGGTGACAGTTATCTAAATGGTTAATTAACGATTTTCTTGTCGAAAATGTGGTCTAGCAATGAGTGCATTCAAAATTTGTTTGACACTTACTTTTTATCTGGTGAATAGTTTTTTCGTGCCTTTGGCGATTGGTAGCTAAAGTGAATTTTTTTTCACAGTATGCACAGTTAAACTGATCCGTCACATCCATATTAAAAATTAAAACAGTAATCTAAGAGTCCAGTACAAGCAGAGGTAATATTCCAAAAGATCAGTGCAATATAAAATTTAAAATCATTTCAACAAGAAAAACGAATACCAAGTAAAGCCAGGGTCTTGTCCAAAAAGCGCAATAAAGTAGTCCGATAACAAGCCGAGGTAATATTCTAGAAAAATCAGTCCAATATTTAAAACACAAAGTAATTTCAACAGGCAAAAAAGAGTACAGAGGGAAAGCCAGGTCAAATCAAAATCAAATAGATAATTATATAAAATTAAACGCAAAAGCAAACCTAAGAAGAAATATACGAAAACACAAAACAACCACAAATTTAAAATTAGGAAGTAAGGCGCTGGGTTGATAGTTTTGGGCATGCACAGAAAGCTGATCATTGATTGGTCAATAGGAAATGATGTCGATGGTTTGTAAGGTCTAGTGAGGTTAACTCAAAATCTCCCAGTTCTTTGCTAAAATTATGACAGATTGGTTATCCTCGAAAATTTTTACTAGTTTTGTATTCAATCAAAAAATATTAACCAAATCAATTAAAAATTTTACTTCCTTAACAGATTCACCACTAGCAATATATTTTGCCTCACAACACGAAAGAGTAATATTTGCTTACTTTTTTTTTTTTTTTTTTTTTTTTTTTTAATATATTGTATTATTGTACAATTTTAGTTAAAAACCTGTAACACTTTTCTATCATTAATATTATTTGCATATCTGAATCTATGTATGCTAAAATTTCTTTATTTTCTTCCCCTTTTTTTATAAACCAAACACAATTCTTCGGCACCCTTCAAATATTGTAATACACTTTTAAATATTTTAAATGAAATTCACTAAAAACAATTTTTAAATTGTGAGAAGGTTAAAAAACCTAAATCGAGTCTAGTGCCCAACATAATATACATTAAAATTCCCGAAAGCTCTTTATATAATCTGATAATGATAATAATAATGATAATAATGATAATCTGACTTTAATAGCAAATTTCTAATTTACTTTAAAGTTTAAATAAGGCTTCTTGATCAACAGAAAAACACAGAATATCAATATCATCAACATACAGTAAAATAAAGACTTCATCTTTAACATATAAGCAAGGATCTACATTTGATCGTGAAAAACCAAGTGGGTTTATATACCCACTAAACTTCATATTCCAACATTTGGGAATCTCCATCAGACCATGCAATGATCTTTTGATTTTACATGCTTTACCCTTAACATAATTTTCAATATTTTCACCATCTTTTGACTTTTACTATTCCCATTCCTTCCGCAATGTCACTACAACTCATGAAAAGTCAGGGCCAGCTGCAACATTGTCACCAGTCTTCTTCCATTGGTTTCACTATTCTTTTGTTCACTCACAGTAACACTTTCTAAAATTTCCATGGAGACTACCTTCTGAAGCTCAGAATTCAAAATTACAGATTCCACATACAGGTACTGTAGTTTCATTTCTGATATCATTCTAGCAACAGGAGCTTAGTTATCATCTGTAATTTCTTGCATGAAACCTCTAGCCACTAAAGGAGATTCTTTAATTATATTTCCATTGACTTCTTCTAAGTAAACACCCATCTACTGTATATCACTTTCACACCCTCTGGTCTGACCACTATCTCTCAAGTTCTGTTGGGCTTTTAATTCAACATCAATTGAATTTCCCAACCTCATTTGTTAGCTTTGTAAGATGATTTCGGACTCTTATTTGTTGATAAATCATTTAGCACAATATTTAAATCAAGTTCATAATCTCTATATCTTTGGCATTCTTCTCACTCTGGCAGTTTGAGAATTATTAGTGCCCTCTTCTTCATCTAGAACAGCAGTATCGTCTTCTTCATCTGTAAATTTATATATTAATATTGCCTCTAGAAAGTTCTTCTACATATTCTATGTTTCTTTGGTGATATATTTTTCTCCATTTAAAATTTCAGTAAAGGAATCTTCCTGATCTTCATTTAATATCACATGCCTTAACACTATAATTTATTTAGTTCTAACAGTCTGCAGTTTTAACATGGCACATGTTTTTACAGGGACTAAATCGGTTTCAAGAGTGTAACTGTCCATCCGTTAGATCTCGTAACAATAATTTTATTGTTATTCATTAATAAAAAAAAGTAAAATATTTCTAATATAACATTTCCGCTTCAAGGTCACATTAGTCTAATGTGAGTTAAGATTAATAACCTATTATATATATATATATATATAATTTTTTTAATTATATAATATAAAACTTTTATGCCAATTTTTCTAATTTATATAATTTTTTTTTTTTTGGGACCAAGACTTCCATTGAAGTCCTATACTGCATATCATAGTATTATTATTATTATTAAATAATAATAATTACATTTTGATTTGTTAATAATTTTTATTCAGCAGAAATAATTTTATTGCTTTTATCTAGTTGGATTTTAATTTTTAACCATAAAAGTGTATAATAGAGTGGCAAACCTTGTTTCTGCAACATAACATTGTAAATTTAAATATTATTATCAATTTCAAGCTTTATATAACACCATACGTTTGTAACCTCTCATGTAGAAAGGAGCTTACCAGATGTTGTAAAATATTCAAATTTCACTTATATCTACATATTATGGCTTTTTAAATAAAAAATTAGTAGATTTCATTACTGCTAAACATTCCTTGAACAATGAAGATGATATAGTAAAAATTTGGTACAGATTGGTACTGTAGTTTTCGCTGTTAGTGACCACAAACGAAAAATGGGGTGTCCTTTTATATAATAATATAGATGTACAATAATTTGTACATAATTATGTACCTGCGTATATACCCATTCTAAAAACATGTATCATGTATCCTTGATCTAAACTCTAAAAATCCTGGGTCTGGGAGTATCCTCCAGAAGATATAAGACAATTCATGTACCATTATAAACCAAATCTCAGACAGCAATATTTTTTTACATGTATATGCATTTTGGCGTGGTGCCTATCATTTTCTTGTATCACTTCTTTTTTTTTTTTATACCCTCGATATCCAATAAATAATAATTTTTACTCTTTTCTGACAATTTATTTCTCAATTGTAACAGTTTTGAATATGCAGTATAGCCAAAAATCTAAGCATGTCCTGATGAGGGTTGGTGCCCATACCACAGCTCATACAGAGTATTTTCCACCACACTGTTTTGGAGTTCTGTTGAGTAAATACTCCACTGTATTAACCACTTCACCCCACAAGTAACCAAGTAAGTTACAATTCAATAACATTTCTCTTGCACTCTCCATTACTGTTCGGTCTCTCTTTCCACCCTACCGTTCTGCTCTTGAATCTTTGAAGCACATGTACTAAAAGCTATTTCTTTACTTGTAGTCAATTTTTCCTATTCTCGGTTGAAAAACTCACATCCACAGGCACTTCTCAATGAATAAATTTTCTTGTCTTAATACTCACAAAATTTAATTAATTCCTTTGTTTTGTCAATCACACCTGATTTGTTTTAAAAGTCTCATAATTCCAAAATGCGAAAAGACATCCTTCAATGGAAGAATATAAATAAATCCATTGACTGATGGTTGAAGTAGAGAACCAAGCCACCAACATTAGATTTCCTTTTCATGCATTGCTTAAAAGAACTTTTGTGTTGCTAGAACACATCCTTCTGCAAAAGTACTTCTAGTCAACATTAGACATTTTTATATTATCCATATTACCAGGCACTCTTTTTAAAAATTCATTGTTGATATGGCCAAGTATTTCGTGTCAAATTGAAACATTTTCAGTCTAGTTTACCTCATTTAATGACGACTGCATTTGAAGATGGTAAATATTGTTCTAATTTTTTAGAGGCATCCTTATCATTGAGGTATATTCTTAAATTATCTTGACTTTTGACTATCTTTATTCCGTTACTAGTTAAAACAACTACAGATATCAATATTTGCTTTAGTTTAGGAATATGAAACACATTTTAACAAAACTACGTACTTCAACTTGACCTTTAGTTATTAAAGGTTTAATTGTTTGTTTTACTAACTGATAAGGCTGTATCTAACTTTTCAGTAACTATCAAAGTTGATTCTTCATCCAGCAATCTATTGGTCAAATTTGATGGTGCCTGGCATTTTTCATCCATAGAAAGCCTGTCTACAATTCGTCAATCAAAGATTAAATACAAAATAAAGCCATAGTGTCCTCCTTTTAAACTTTTCCAACTCAGTTTTTATCAGATGCCAGTTCTTTAATTCATGTCATGAATGTTATGAACTGTACAATGTAATTGTACCATCTACATACTCATATATAGAGTTGCCAGATGTCCGGTTTTTTTTATGTCTGTCCGGTCAAGAAAGTCATTGTAAACCAGACAAAGTAATATATACCGGTGTGGAAGTAGGATAGTTGGGTAGTGATAGTGGGGTCGAAATTAATTAATTTTGTCATGTAGCGCTCTAAATTATATCAACCTGACTTCACTCATAGCTTTCAGCTTATTTTTTATTAGTTTTCCGGGTTTTTTTTTTTCAAACACACCTGGCAACCCTACTCATATAGCCCATTAGCTACCAATGCACATTTTAATTTAAATTTCTATTGTGGATAGTTCTTATCATTAAATTTTTAAATTTTGGATGTATTCAAAGGCCATTTTAGTCTTTTATGAAACATAAAGCTAGACAAGCCCACAACTGAAATTTCAAACACAGTATATGGAAAATACTATAATGAGGTGAACAACACACTTTAAGCAAATTCACACTTCTCGGCCCATAACCTGTTCAATTTACCAAAAAAAACCACACTTTCTTCACAAGATCTTTATTACATGATGGCAACTAATAGTGAGAGAGGTCAACTCAAACAAATGGTTACATTAGCAGTAATAGCAATATGATAAAATAAATTAAATTAAAATTGTAACACTTCAACAATGTAACCTGCAGTAAATTCTTCTATAGTCTCTTTCTGCTGACAGTATTACTGTCAGCAGAAAGAGACTTTAGAAGAATTTACTGCAGGTTACATTGTTGAAGTGTTACAATTTTAATTTAATTTATTTTATCATATTGCTATTACTGCTAATGTAACCATTTGTTTGAGTTGACCTCTCTCACTATTAGTTGCCATCATGTAATAAAGATCTTGTGAAGAAAGTGTGGTTTTTTTTGGTAAATTGAACAGGTTATGGGCCGAGAAGTGTGAATTTGCTTAAAGTGTGTTGTTCACCTCATTATAGTATTATAGTAGTATAGAGTATAGAGTATATAGTATAGTATATATATAGTAGTATAGAGGTGGGACAAAAATAACGTAATCTTTAAAATAACCTATTATTGACTCGGAACTGTTATCACCAATCACCTATTACCGAAAAAAAAAAAAAAAAAAAAACCCTATTACCAGTGATCATATTTTAAAATATCTATAAATAAACCTAAATTTGTATTTTAGAATAACTATATTTTACAATATTAGTCAAATTTATTAAATCTTCCATCGAAAACGATGGAGAAATAACAATAAATTGGGGTTGTTGGTGTAAGGAGTTAGGTTATAACAGATAGAAGAACTGATCGGTTAAGGTTATTCGACCAGTTACCGTTCTTAGATCGGTTCTCAATAACTGTTGTGTAACTTCTGTTATCTAATAACTCATATGGCTGTCCTATTATTGAAGAACCGATAGGTCACGTGATCTAATAACGCAAACAAGAACTGGTCGCAGATGGGTTATGACGCTCCTAGCGGTTGTGGTTCGAACTAAAACAGAAATTCGTGATCGTAGTACAATCATATCACAATAGATGGAGGTCGAAACTGTGCTCAAAAATAAATGCGTTGATTTTAATTTGTAAATAAATCTTCATGATTTCTTTTTTGTTTCATTGCGAATCGATAAAAAAACTCTTGGTTAAGAGAGGTTATACTTTAATACAAAGTGCTGAAACTTTTAGATGAGCTTTGTAACACTAGATTTTATTTAAATTTTGCTTGGACTGAAATAGTTCCCCAATATTCAGGGTCTTAGTGTTTTCTAATCGAAATTTTAAAAAGTTGAAATGGCTAGTTAATATCAAATGCTTTTTCTTATGTTATATTACAAATAATAATGTAATGACAAATGAATGTCATTAAAATCTTATGATTAAAATGAATAGTTAAAATCTTGCAATGATTATTAAATCATAAATATATTAGCTTGTAAAATCAATTTAGACTTTTGTAATTTATAGTTATTCCACGGATATTTACACTTATATTAGATTCCATCGAGACACTACCTTTTTACCTGTTTGTAAAATATAATACTGCTTTTTGAAGTAAATATTTAGTCCTTTGATATATAGCTTTTTTATTTTTGTGAATGGTTTCTTTCATACAACTTTTTAGTTATAATTTTTATGGTTAAATCCATTGGAATATTTGTAAATAGATTTGTTAACAAATAAACTGAATATTTTTAATTCATTTTGTTTTTTTTTTCCTTTAAAAACTCTGATGTAAATGGATTGAATCTGTATGGTTATTAGTATTGTCCAATATTTTGGTGAAGTATTTATGAGAACAGTTCTTTTAAATAAAAACTCATTGTGATTGTACAATGATAATGTGGGGTGTTGATAAATTTGTACAAACTTTATTGTAATTTCTTTTGTTTTTTTATATAGTTTTAGTCCATACATTATCTCATTCTGTGATTTTTATAATTACCCTTTCTGTTCTGGAAACTTATAAAATGAAAAATACCTTCAGGTTTGTTCAGTTATTGTATCCTAATCTTTATCAGTTATTTGTTCAAACCATATTTTGATCAACTAATCTTTCTCTTGTTATCCTTTTGCTGCCAAACCTTTCTTTACATCCCCTATCCACAATTACCTCAGACATCCTTCAACCTACTCTCTAATCTGTTCAGGAAAATATACTATGGCCTCTGTTTTGATACATCCTTTTTGAATGAGCTCCTGGTTTAAATACTCTTTAAAATATTTTTTTCCTCAATTAGGATTGATGACTTAATTCCAATAAAATTGGCAATTAATTCATGAAACCCTAATTGTATTGATCCTTCTGCACCATCATGTGTACCTCAAGTGATTTTTTCCTCTCATATATTGTCTTATGATATTATTAGAAACATGATGGGCTCTTATTATGAAATAACTTCCACTCTGAGTACCCATCTCTAAAGATAGTAGCGTTTAAGCTTTTTCTTCTCCACACCACAGATTTTAGCAAATTTAAAGACAATTTATAGTGATAAGGAAAGATATAATCATCTTTTTTTTATTTTTTTAAAGGAAACATTTTTATTCCACAGGAACGAGTTTAGGATTCCTACAGCCTTCCTTTCTCTTAATATTTTGAATGAAATATCATAATTAATAGAGGGTTCCTTTCCAGGAAGGATAAGAAGAGCTCCATATCTCTAATCTTTAATGCTAAAAAATGTGCTTAAAGAGTTAAAGGACACAAACTGTCTACTTTAGATTTATTTCCATGCCCTGTTCAGAATACTCCTTAGAATTTCCTCAGCATGTATTCCAGATCACATTCCTCAGTGGCAATGAGTTGATAAACTCCTGAATTTGTATTATGAATTAGATATCTTTCAAAATCTCCAAACCCATGTGTTAATATTTTTCTCCTATTTCTAGAAAGCTTGTTTAATAACCATGTTTAAGAGAGTAGGTGATTAGCTGCAACTTTGATTTAATCCTTTGGTGATGTGTAACGCTGAGAGGACATGATATTAAAACTTTTTTTTTTAAATACTATCATATACAATTAGTAACACTGCTATTTCAAATTAAATTAAAAAATTTAATTCCCAATTCCGCACCTTTATAAAGGCCTTGTATGCCTTATCTCAGACTATCTCAGACAAACAGTGGTTTCCACACCTTATTTAAAGGACCTAAGTCAAAGCTTTCTAAAGGTGGATAAAGGCTAAATGTACCTCCTGGACCAGAAGTCTTGGAAGTCCACCAAATGCTTTAAAAAAAATTGGGATATAGTAAAAACTTGACCTAAGATGGCCCAGCCTGAATCCTGCTTCTACCTCTGTTATTTTCTTCTTTATTTTATCTTACAGCCAATATTTTAATACACAATATGATGCTTCGGTACCAGATTGATACAAGCTACTTGTAATTGTTGAGTCTTCATAATTGTTCAAATATGTTTTACTAACACCTATATGTATTTTATAAAAATAAAATCTTGGCAGTACAATTAAATAAGGACAATGTTTTTTAAAGATTTATTTAGCTGAATTCGTTTGTATCATAGTTGGCCTATTTATTTTTAATTTGTAATATATTTTGACAACTTTTAATTGGCTTCTAAAATTTTTTTGTTAAAAAAAAATTGACACAATAATTTTGGTTTATTTTGTGTTATTTATCATTTGTAAGATTACTAAATAAGCAAATTATTAACATTATTAGCAACGGCGAGGAGGATAAATTAATGAATTACCAGTCAAAATGTCTAAAAGTAAGTTTGTAATAGGTTAGAACCACTAGCGCCAGGTCGGTGATCGAAAACAGAACGATGGCTGGCAATAGGTTATTTTAATAACAGTTGAGAACTGTTGTAGAACTGGAGTGATTGTAATAACTGCAATGATTCTAAACGTTATTGGATCCCGAAGAGTTGTTGGCAACAGCAGTGATTGACGGGCGCGCATTCTAGCGGTAGGGCAGGGGTTTACTTAAATCGCCTATTACTGGAATAACCTATTATTGGAACCTATTACTGGGATAGAGCCATAAAGTAGTAACCTAATACCAAAAAATAACTGTTTAGCCCATCTCTAGACAGTAATTTAAAACTGTTTGATCGAATCTGTTCAATTTTTATTTGATATATACAATTTCTTTAATATATTTTTTTGTGGGCTCTTCCGCTTCTGACTTAATTGAAGAATAAACAGTTTACTACAGTGTGAATAATTATCAATTATTGATACACAGTTCTTTTCAAAATTTAGCCCAACATATTTATTGGTCCCCACTCATCAGTCCAAATTAGTTAACCAACTAGTTTTATCCTATGATTTAAATGTTAATCTTGCTGACTTCACTTTTCCACAGTAATCACAATTTTTTTTTCATACTATTCTTCACACTTTTGTTATAAGGTAGAATTATAACAACTGCCCCAGCTGCAGGTGCCTCAGATCATTATTAATCACACTTGCCATTCCACAATCTTCTCCATTATTTAATACTTCAAATATAAGGACTGATAATTTCCTCATAGTTTCACACACAATTACTTTTCTTCTCATTATTAATCTAGTGCAATTATTTTCATATAGTTCATGCTGATCATTTCTCTGACAACAGATTGTATGACAACTTTTTAACTATCAATCCCTCAACATGTATAAACTCTCCAGTTTGATAACACCTCACTCTGAGGTTAATCACCTTACATACCAATATTGTTTCACTATTGGAAATTTGAATGAGAACTGGTTCTATTTTGACTATTTCCTATTTTGTGTAGTGTTTCAGAATAAGGAAAATAAGCATACACTTTCAATAATTATATTTAACAATAATCTTTGATATGCACAACACACATAACATAAGAAAGAACATCCTTTACATCATCAAAAACTAGAGGTGTTTGCTATAAATGTGGCTCAACTAAGCATTATAAAAACAATTAACATGTTTTACACTCCGCCAGTCCCACACCCATAGAAAGTATGGGTTGGGTACAAAAGTTATGATAACTCCTTTAATAATATTTTAATCGCTCTAATCGGCGAGATATGCTTTCTTTAGACATTTCGGTACCGGTTCGTAAGCGGGCCGCCAACCCCTAGACTCGCCCTGAATACCTTTTATCGATTGTAACCTTGTTCCGATTCATTTCGATGTTTTGGTAATCTTTGAGGGGAAAGGTAATTCTCCTTCATTTACGGAGAAACTCTAAATCCCAGTTCAAAGTAATATTAACTTATCTTATATTAAAATGAGAAATAGGAAAATAATGAAGTGGAAATAAGAAAATATCAAAATAAGACTCCAAATCAATGATGAATTAATACTATATTAAATCAGAATGAATATAATGCTAATCAAGTTTTTAAAAATACATTAATCAATAAGGCGCGGTGCAACCTAGAGAAACCGGTTTCTGGAAACATGGAAACGAGGTTGCTTGAAACTCTAGAAACCCGGTTTTTGAAAACCCGTTTCATGAAACGCTGTGTGCACCGACCTACGTTAATCCTACTTTTCAGTTTCAAACTTCATTTCCATGTTTCCAGAAACGTGTTACTAAATTTCTAGAAACTAGTTTCTCCAGTGTGCACCGCACCTAACATTATACCAATAGTTTTGCAATTATATAATATGTCATTTATTTCTTAATCTGTGATTATTTTCACATTGTCTATTCTCCATGTTATAAGCCATTATATAATCCAAGACAGAATCCTTGTTGAAAGTTATAATGTTAATTTCTGCTATATTTTCAAAAGACAAGCACCAAAACCATGTACAAATTAATCTTCTTACGTTTTATAACCCTTTTACACATTAGAAAAGAGGAAATAAGAAAACTCACTTAATCCTTTAAGAAACTCATGTTGTTAACCCCTGTTTCACCTATATACAGTTAAGAAAGCTAAATAATCAATATAACACACTAAACAACACAGTTCAAGCTGAAACTGTAGAAGTAGATGTTTACATGTGAGGTTATGGGAATGAACTAACGATAAATGTAAACTCGAAGTGAAGCGTAAGGATCGTCCTGGTGGGTGTAGTGCGGGTCAGGTATATTTGTTGGCGGCCCACTTCCGAACCGCTCTCGCATTTCTAACTACTATTAAACAAAAAAAAAATATTATTTAAATATTATAATAATTGTGTGGCAGAAAGAAAAAAAACACTGAACCCGTACAAATTATGATTCGCAACCGGCTGTGTTACATCTTTTCTTCTAAGTAATAAATCACCACAGAACATATTAGAGGAGGGTTTTAGGAATCTAGTAGGTTAAAAATGACAGTACATCATTAAAAAGTGACCATTTTCCTGAACAGTGATCCTATCAAATTCTACCCCTTAGTCAAAAATCTCGGAGTCATTTTCGACAACCCTATCCTGGAAAAACCATGTATCTGAAATTTCCCGTCGCACCATCCCAATCCTAAAACGTCTCAATTACGTTCGTCATCTTCTTCCTTTCGAAACCCGCAAATTACTAGTATCTTCCCCCTTCCCCACTTCGACTACTGCTGTGCTGTGTATGGGGGTGTTTCTGGTGATCTTGAGGCCAGACTCAAAAGACTGTTTAACTGCTGCATTCGTTTTATCTTCGGGATCCCCAGAAGCGCCCATGTTTCACAATTTTACGCGGAGTTACAGTGGCTCTTTCCTTCCTACCGTCGCCAGTATTTTCTGGCATCCTTTCTCTACCAAACAGTGAAATCCCAACGTCCACTTTACATTTCTCAACTCCTTCAGCTCAAATCCTCCGTTCTTACCCGCCAAACCCGTTCCCGCCCATCAGATTTGTACAGTCCTGCTCATTGCTCCGCTGCTTTCGACAGATCATTCCTAATCCGATCCTCGTCCTTATGGAACTCCATCCTTACACCATTCGCCATTCAAACACCCTATCCGCTTTCAAATATCACTTATTTAACTACCTACTTTCCATCCAGATCCATGAAAACTGTCATTAGCCAATAGTTATATAAAATATAAAAGTTTTGTACACGAAATTTTATGTTTTTACACACTTGATTCACAAAATGAATCAAAATATTTCTGTTTTCTTTAATCAATATTTTAAGTTTAATTTTGATTTGTTAACGCTATTATTTTACCATTTTATGATATTTAATAATATTTTATAACCATCTTGAGGCTCTGAGGCCCCTAATTGTACATAATTTTTTATTCTTAAGGGACTTAAGGTCCCAGAATAAATAAAGAACTTTAAAAAAAAAAAAAAAAAAAAAAAAGTGTTCTGACAATAGCAAAGGGAATATTAAAATATTTAAAAGGAACTGCAGAATGGAGCCTTACTTTTACTTCCCAAGAAAAGCCCTGTCTTAATGCATTTGCTGATCCTGAATGGGCAGCTGATAAAAATGACCGTAAGAGTGCAAGCGGTATGGCGGTTTTCTTTGGCGGAGACCGAAGAAGCAACCAACTGTAACTCTCTCCACCGCTGAGGCCGAATACTATGCTGCGACCATGGCTGCCACTGAGCTTGTGTATATCGAGTCCCTGGCTACTGAATTTAATGGTTCCTCATGTAATGCAAGTCTTTTCATGGACAAGAAAAGTGCCTTATCGATGACTGAAAATCATGAAAATACAAAGCGCTGCAAGTACATCGATATAAAAAATCATTATATCCGTGTTCAAGAAGGTCCAAAATATCGCTCATGGGCAAGAAAAGTGACACAAATCAAAAACATCAAATTTTTCAGGAGAGTCAAAAGAAGTTTTAGAAATTATTATATTAATATTGCTCAGGGGCAAGAAAACCGTCCCAACTCAAAATATGACACTGTCCATAACACTCCGTGCTGGTTACCTTTGCGAAGGTCAAGACACAACTGAAATGTGTCACTGTCCTTGCTTCCACCGTTCTCTATCGTAACTTTGGATAAATCACACATAACGCAATTTTGCGGCCGTTGAGTTACCTTTATATAACTTTTTCTGTTGTAAGACAAACCAAAAACGATCATTATTCTAAAATAAAATGTAAAATGATTTTTTTTGAGCTGTGTCACCCATGATCGATATGTTGCAACTGTGGATAAGATTGCTGATATCATCACTAAGCCATTGGGAAAAATCAAATTTGAAAAATTTTGTGATGGATTTAATTTAAAATAATGAGAACAATATTATGCTTTTGTAGTTACGTTTATTTTTATTCTTTACGATTTCAAGTGTATTTTATAATATTAAAGGGACCTGAAATTGAGGGGGGGGGAGGTTCAGAAATAATAATTATTATGCTTGTGTAATATATGCTGGCAGTGCATATTGTGGTAGCATTGGCCTCGCCATGTTGTTAGTGACGCTACGTTGAAATAGACGCTATGTAGAGAGTTGCTTGTTCTGAGTTTACCTCAGTTGTAATAAAGTAATTTTAACATCTTTATATTACCCTTCAGTTATAAACTATTAGCATCAAAAAGCCCTCCCGGTTTGTCTCTTTAGATATCCACTTGTTTGATTAATTTAAAATTAATATTTATAATCTGTGTATTAAATTGCTGATGTTTTGAATTTTTGTATATTTTCAGAACTGACAATGAATGTTTCACATTTGAAATTAATCAATTATAAAAAAATTATTAATCTGTTTGCAAAAATTCTAATATCAACTTTTATTTTATAGGAAACCAAGTGAGATCAGCGGATTGAAGAAACTTGAGAATTTCTAACACTCATTAACAATAGACATATTGTTTACAGAGATAACAAAACACTGTTCTGATATCAGAGATAGCCGTAGTAATGGCTGTGATTCCTGTAGTTATTGATACAAATGTCTGGAGTGATATCCGCAACATATTGGACCGTCTTGAGAAAAAAACGGGAAAGACTTACGAAAAGATCTGGGAAAATTTTAATGACCTCGTAAAGGTAAATTTTTCGAAAGAAGAGCAAGAAACATTTAGGGGAACAATCGATATCATGGATAGAATACTAGAAATGGGAAGCAGCAAAACAGACGAATATTGGATTCACGTTCCAAGTTTCGTGTACAACGAAGCAGTGAGAAGCGTCTCATCAAAAATCACTTCTGGATCAACTGGAAATGACGATTTAGTTGCTGGTTATGAAAAAGTTTTCAATTCTCTACCTACTGAAAAAATAATCCATACAATTAAATCAGAACTAGGAAAAGACTATCCTCAAAAAACATCCATCCAAACAGAGAAAGCAAGAGAAGAAATAATGAAACCTTTTCTCGAGAATAATAAACATTTAACCGTAGATCTTATAAATTACTTAAACACAGAATATAACAAAAAAAGTAACGTACAATTGAGAATTAATGGCCTAAAGGAACGAATCGTTGATGTGAAGTATAAATACGAAAAATGGGACAAACTTATGATCGATTCTTCCAAGTCCCTCGACTTCGCTTACACGACCAGGACCAAGGCACTTAATTCGCTCTATGATCCCATAAAAAATCAATACCAAGACGTCAATAAAATTCCTTTCGAACCTGATCCATTTGACGCAATCACAAAGCGGCTAGTAATAAAAAATGAAGAATTCGATTTTTTCGATTTACAGATCTATCTCTTCGCCAAAAAAATGAAAGCACCGATTATCACTAAGAACACTCAAGCATTCCAGGAAATAAATGATCCTTATTTCCTAGGATATTTTGACGATGTAAAAATAATGCACCCCTCAATAAATTTTGATTCCCTAGAAGACTTAAAGAACTCAGGGGACTTGAATGAAATCATAGATAGATCGGTCAACAAAGATTTCGAAGCAGATTTAGAAATATGTAAGAATTTAGATGATCGTTTGGAAAATAAAGTTATAGAGAGCAAATATAGAGCATTAATAGATGAAGCTAAACGGAATTATTCCCCGTCCACGAAAAGATTGAAAATAGACAAGCCTCTCGGTGCTTTTCTGAAACTACTAAGAATCGAAAACAGACGACTTAAGGTTAGCAAACAATCAATCTTAAACGATTTCAAACAAATAGATAATTTAAAAATTATTGACGAACAATATTTCAATAACCAACTAACCAGTGAACATTTTGTAGAAGATAATGTTTCAATTGAAGCAACTAGAAACAAAATTTTAAAATCTGATACTTTAGCGGACTACCTTAAAAATAATGGAGGGATTAAAGCGACCCTCGAAAAATACAAAGATAAGTCGGGATCGTATTTCGATGAATTCCTAAAAATATATAAAGACAAAACGAAGAGAGGAGAGGTCAAAAATTTACTACTTGCATCTGAAATCGAAACTATTTTCTCGGGATCTGAAATAAAAAAAGCTTTGGAAGGGAAGCCTCCACACGAAACCATGCCATTAGGGAAATGCCCTTCTCGCGCGGGATCAAGAAAGAGAGAAGTAACGAAATGCCTTTTGGAATGGGAAGATATCGAAAAATTCAATGAAGAAAAAACCAAGAATAAGGATCCCTTTAAAGTGAAAATTGACAGTGAAAAGTTTTTAGAGTACTTGAAGACGGTCAAAGATCCATATGAACGCAGGCAGCTGATTGATTTCGCAGATCAGGTATTGAATTCTGCTGAGGGCCATTTGAGCAAGATCAGCGGACCTAAAGTATCTGAAGTCATCCACCTCATCAACAAACAAAAAGTTCTTGATCATTTTAGTAAAGCACACAGCTTCTCTAGTGCCTTAAATTACGGTATCTTTGCGAAAAATCTTTTAGGCGATATTTTAACTGGCGACATAGAAGGTGTGGCTCTAAATATTGGATTTATGGCCGGGAGTTATGGATTTTCTAAACTAGCTGATGCTTCATTTGCGAAAGGTGTCAAAGTTGCTGCTGAAGGAAAACTGATGTTGGGTAGAGGCATGAAATATGCTTCTCCTTTTATAGGCCGTTTCATGTCGGCTGCTATTGTGTATGACCTCTACCAACAAATAAACGCTCTCAAAGCTGGTGACAAAGACGCGCTCATAGGGGTCATAGGTGATGGCATTTTCTTAATAGTAGATGCAGTGGATATCGGGGTATCACTGTTTGAGATAGCTGGGTTGATTGAAGGAGTATCGGCCTTTACTGGACCTATCGGATTGGCCATTGGGGCTGTGGTGATGATCGGAACAGAAATTTACTTTGCCGTCAGGAAAGTTCAAAATCTAGACAGAATCATCCACTTGACTGCTGGCGAACGGTGGAAAATAGGAGCAGCAACTTTTTTTACATTTGGTTTAGTGAAGTTTGATGTAGAACGTCTGGCGAAGATCAAAGATGCCAACAACAAGTTGGCTCAACAGGCTCTCGAAGCTATAAAAAGTAATCAAAACATCCAGCGAATAGTCATTTCCAGCGCTGTTTTGAGGGGAGAGAATAGTATAGAACTAGAGAAAGACAATACATTCATTTCATCAAGGTTGGTAAATTGGCACAGGGTAAGGCCCGATGACCCAAAGGGCGGAAGAATATTCTGTGCCCCTCAAGGAGATTGGGAACGTCCTCCCAGCGGCGCTGTTGGTAAATGTATAAATTCAATCGGTGTTGCAGATCTTGCAGCAAAGAAACAAAATTATACATTATTTAATTTAGGAGATGGTAATGACGAAGTGCAAGGATTCAAAGATAGCCCTAACATCTTTCGTATCGGAAAAGGAAAGAAAAATATGAGAGGTGGGGACGGAAATGATGTGTTTATACTCGAAGGAGGTACAAAATTCGTTGATTTTCCAGATGGGGAATTTATCGGTGGGGGTGGGAGCAATTTACTCGATCTAAGAGGCATAAGCAATGAAGGAACTGATGTTCTTCATATTTTCAGATTTTCAGGGTGAATCTTAGTGTTCTTCATATTGATTTTCAGGGAGAACCCGTAAAAGTAATATTAAAACAGAAAATGAATAGTATTATTAACCTGAAACCGAACCTGAAATTACATGATTTTGATTCAATTATAGGAAGAGAAAATGGAGTAGAGTATGTCTTTACCAGCTGCTCAACGAAGTATGTGGACAGTAGAGGGGGGAAGGAGGGTTTTGCAGATTATGTCTACATTAAACAAACTTACAAGGAATGTAATCACGATAAAGTAATTCATTTGGGGCCCTACACTGTTCTCGAAAACGAAGCAGTTACAGGAAAGTTTTCTTATTTTGTTAATGACATCCATTCCTATATCAAATGTAATCTTAAAAGAAGTAGTCAATATAAAACTCCGGTAACAACAAATAATCAAATACAACACAAGTTCTTTATAAATGGTTCATTGTCTGATATCGAAGACTTAGAATTAGATCATGATAAAAATGAGTATTATGATGTAATTATTCGAATGTATTTTAAAGATAAAAGCGGAAAAAATGGCCTGTTTACTATAGAAACAACCCTCGGCTATGGTAAAGACAATGGAGGGATGGATAATTTGACAATTCATTTGAAGGATGACGTAGAACTGAGGTATCATCATAATGGTATGTATGCCCTTCACAAGAGCAATATGAATGTTTTGGACATCATTAAAAAGTATCAACCAATCGCTATTCACTTCGGCATTTCGTTTTTTATATACGCAGATAAAGAAGGCGCCACAGTCTCCATCGGCAGCGACGAGAAAGATGATGTTCTCCACAACGATCCGTCGAACAAGTCCTACCTGGTCGGAAATAAGGGCAACAATGTTTATATTATTGTTTCAGGTCGAGATGCCCTTCTAGGTCCCGATCCACCCCAGATCCCAGAGATAGATATCTACAGCACAGAGAGTCAAAACCAAACCAATACCCTTGATCTTCACGACCTCTCGCAACAGATAAAGGAAGATTTAGGGAAGGAATTGAAGATGAAGCACGTATTTGATTCAGAAAAGCTCGTGTTATATCTGTACACGTTAGAAAGCCAAATCGATGGAAAATATTCTTACAATAACGTGACCTCAATTACGTTCAGGAATATTCCAATATCTGCGAAATGGAATTCCTGGTGTAAAAATCTCCACGTGCTCCTCAACAAAGCCCCGGTAGTACTCAAATGTGATCATGATTATATGGAAAAATTAGGCAGGATAATCGATTATAACAAGGACATTAAGAATTACGTCCCATCAAATTATTACACACCCTTGCCTTTGGTGTTTTCCGATTACGAGATAATGGTAATCAGCGAGGACGATGTCGAACCGCATACTGAGGTAATTGTGAAGCAGAATTTAGGCCAATACAGATTCTTGCGGCTCGAAAGTGATCTGGTATTGTCGAACGGATTCGATTTTAAAACACCAGCTTACCGGCCGACTACATTAGTTTTAAAAAGGTTTTATGAAAACCCAACAGTCTTCTATACACTCAAGTTCACATTTAACGATAAAGTTGTGTCTTTAACTCCAGAGAAGGGGAATATACAGAAAGCTATAGCTTTAGAAGATGGCTACGAAGAATACGAAAACATTTCCAATAGCATTATCAGAGATAGGTCTCGGCGAAGCAGAAGGGACCTAGCCACATGTAGAGATCCCTCAGATAGAAAAAGATTCTCTGAATTCGACCAATTACAATCACCAACAACAAGTTTCTTCGTGTCTGTTTTTGGATATCTCACCGATATTTGTAATAAATCTTTGAATTACGCCCACGATTACTACAAATCTCTGGTTGGCACGACACCCACCATCGCTGTTCATCATTTCCAGAATCCTAAAGACAATATTCTAAATGAGCATAAAATTGCTAATGAGAGAATTTTAGATTCGAACACTAAGATGCCACTTCCCAACGAGAACCATATCACACACAGAGATGTAAACAGTACATTGTTACTGTTGGATACCCTCGTGAGGAGGCTAAATGATTCCAAATATAAGCTACCTTCGGAGGATCACCTGTTGCCACCGCAAGAACAGGTTCAAAAGAAGATGGTTGAACTTACTAAGAAACTAGAGCTGGATCCTGACGATATCGTAGGAAGCATAGAGAAACAGCGACAGCGAATATTGAACCGTTTGCCAAAGAACTGATCTTTGTCTATATAAGCTATATTTTATATAGTAATAATGATTTTTATTCTAAAGAAGTTATAACAATTTTCAATTTAGTAACAGATTAAATAATACATGTTTTGGTAAGAAAAAAAGGTTGGTTTAGCATGTTGAATAAAAGGAGAATTAAGTTTTTTAACAATGGGAAAAAACTAAAACCTACATAAAAAAAAAATTACGTATATTATAATTAATCACCTTTATAATTAATCAATCACTCAATACACATAGCTTCTCACACCTAGTCCTCCGAGGCGTCTGATAAGAAGATGGCCTCGGGATTTTATTCTATCCCATTCATTAGAGTGCTACTTGTAGTTCCTCTACAAGCTTTTGCCGTGTCATTACTTTGCATTGTGGTTACCGCATATTAATTTTATGTATTAAATATTTAATATAGATATTAGATTTATTAAATATTTATGAATAATAAACTACTTTAGCAGTAATGGTTTAAAACTTTTAAAATGCATTGCAATTTTATTGTAGTATGAATATAATTAATTTATCTGTAGTTTATAATATGAATGGTATAATAAATATATGTACGATTACTTTTTATTTTTTCAATTTTTTGTTTCTATAAAATACAATTTTTTCAAAAAACGCTTTTTATTATCCTCAACCACTTTATTCACAAAATACTGGTTGTTAAATAAAGATAAATATTTATTTCTCGGCTGATTATAGTTAATAAACTTCAATTAAAAACATTAATTAATTATCAACAAGATAGTAAATAATCGGTAAATTATTATTTAAGATGTTAGATGTTTTATAACAGCATACATATTTTTTATTTGTTTTATGATTAGCAAAAATAATATAATGACAGTAGAAACTCGATAATTCGTCATGAGTAGGGGAGAGGGGGTGACAAAATAACGGAAAAGACGAATTACAGAATTTTGATGGTAAAATAACGAAAAAGCATTTTGAACTATATATTTTAATTTTTTTTTTGCAATTTATTGAATGTAAAAACGAACAGATGAACATTATACACATTGGACTTGAGTGACAATAACGAATAACACAAAAAAAGCTGAACACTTGCCGCATCCCATCAGGTGAGAAATATCTGATTCACATTGCTGTTCCAAACCACTCAATGCACATTAGTTTACATTTCCTCTACTTCTTTGCATGGAATAGTGGAAGAATTAGAAACGTCATCGTCATCCTTTTCATCACTAGCTTTATTTTGAGCACTCAGCACTTGCTCTATAATTTCATCGTCATTTATAATTTCATATCCTATATCCGCACTATCCATGTTTAACCAGCTGCTTACATTTTGCTTAATTTTTCTCATTTTATATCCTGGAGCAGAAGTTGCTGATCCAGATGCTAATGTTTTTGCAGGAAGAGCTTTCCAGTATTAACTGAATTCGTCTATTGCACTCATACTTCATTTTACCTCTTACTACAATCAATAGAGGGATCGACTCCGGGCTAGTTCTGTTTTGTTTTTCTTCTATGAAATGATTAAAAAATGTATAAATATAGGCGTATTTTTTAGTGACAAACCAAATGAGGCAGTTTAAAGGTTAAATAAGTAGCAAGGGGAAAAATAAATTACATACGTATTTAATTTTGTTATTTATAGTTACCAATTTAAAAAAAAAAATAAATGAAAAAAAACCTGACGAATTATCGAGTGACGAAATAACGAGTTTCCACTGTACTTATGTATAGATTTCATATTAACATTAATAAAATAAAAAAGAATGTAATAGTGTCTAATATAATGATGACAGGCTGACATTTTACCAGAAACTACTCCTACGAGAGTGGAAGTAAAAATAATAGGCAGACGAGTAACAAGTAGAGATGACGAGTAAAAAATACTAGTTCACGGTAGTACTCAGTACGAAGGTAATATGTATAAATGTTGTTACTAGTACTGAAGCGAGTATGCAAGTATCTCGTACCTGTTAATATTCGTAACAGGTACACCGTTCAGTCAGCCCATACCTGTTACTTTGTAACAGGTCCAGTATTTCTGAACCACCACTAATTCCTAACCATCATGCATACCTCAATATGAAACCATTTTAAGTTTCCATCGAAATTTGATTATTATCGATTAGTTTTCAACTCGGTGTATTTCGTCAGAACTTGTTATTGTATCCTTAGGGATGTATTTACCATCGCTTATTTTTGTTTTTTTTAAAGGAAAGACCTGAGAAAGAAATATCAAGAGGGCAATCCTTAGGGCGGAAGTAGCCGCGATCCTTGAAGTGCATCATAATTGCGATAAAAAAACAATAAAAAACAAAGTAATTGACAACAACATTGTTGCATGGTCAGTTGTCAATGTCATGACATTACTATTTGTTATAAGAAGTATCCATCATTAGACAACAATTTAGGAAGAAGAAACATGAAGGTAGAGTTGGATGTTTAGATCAACAGAGAACATTTAAATTGTTGAAGTTTCTCTTGGGATAACACATGTGTACAAATTATCACTATCAGAAAAAAATCAATGGCCGCTGTGAATGAAACGAAGTAGAGATGCGTCAAGTACAAAAATCGATTCTTAAATAAATAATAAATATCAAGGATCGATTATTTAAAGTCGATTCCTCCTAATTAGATGATCGATACCGCATACAAAGGTGGTAGGTTTGTTATAGCTGATTATATAACCATTATACATAAATTTTCTCCCTCGAGATTAAACAAAAAACGATTTTTGATGATGATTGTATTGTTGACTGTGAGTTGTAACTAAGGAGATGAAGTTGTCAGGATGAATAAACGGCCAGTTTTTAAATGAAAAACTTATATTTTGGCGTGCCAACGTTTCGACCTAAAATAACAAAAATTGGATGTGTCCAAGATGATACAAACATTAAAAAAAATAAATAAATAAATAATAAAAATAATTTAAAAATGAAAAAGAAACAAGGAAAAATAATTTGTTTTTTTTTTTTTTTTTTTTTTTTTTTTTTTTTTTTTTTTTGAAATAATGTACAATCTGCCTCAATTAAGGGCAATAGGTAACAGTGCTAAAGATGATTCATTCAACAATATATACAAGTACTCATACACAAAAATAATGATAATAAAAGATAAAAATAAAAACAAGTAATAATTATAAAAATAAAACTAATAATTAAATTAAATCAATTAAACTAATAATTCAATTAGTCTGTAGTTAATTAGATAATTGAATACAAAATAGTAGTAAAGTCTAGTCAAAGATACAGTTCTAATCAAATAAGTAAATAATTTAAATTGAATAATACAAATTTTAAATTTTGTAAACTAATACAATGTAACAATTTTATTAGAAGATGTTTTTAATAGGAATTTAAAAAAGGTATATGATAAGGGGTCTTATAAGTAATCATAAGGGGTCTATATGAAAAGGAAAATGGTAAAATATCTGTTAATAAAATTGTTACATTGTATTAGTTTACAAAATTTTAAATTTGTATTATTCAATTTAAATTATTTAATTATTTGATTAGAACTGTATCTTTGACTAGACTTTACTACTATTTTGTATTCAATTATCTAATTAACTACAGATATTTTTCCTTGTTTCTTTTTCATTTTTAAATTATTTTTATTATTTATTTATTTAATTTTTTTAATGTTTGTATCATCTTGGTCACATCCAATTTTTGTTATTTTAGGTCGAAACGTTGGCACGCCAAAATATAAGGTTTTCATTTAAAAACTGGCCGTGTTTATTCATCCTGACTGCACCCCTGACAAATTCATCTCCTTAGAAAAAAATATTTTGTTTTGTTCATTTTTAATAACAGCAATTTTCCATTTACTAGATCAGCACTGCTTCGGCATCAGCGGTATCGAGAAAAATTGAAACATTTTGGTATCGAAACGTCATTAAAATGAACTTTCATCTAGTACCTGTCGAGAATGATTAGTTTTAATGTAATCCAGAAGGTATCGACAAAAACTACGTGTTCAAAACAACAAAAAAAAAAAAAAAAAACACTTTATTTTATAACGATAACAACAAACTGAGAAGGTTACAATTAAAACATTATCAATCATTAAAAACAAAACTGGTTGCCATCACAACACATGAAAGTAGTCCATTAAAGGCAAATAAATAATTTGTAAAACTAATATTTGTTATGCTTAGTAGCTACCGCTACATACTGATCCTAAGTTTAATAATTTATCCAAATGAAAGTGAATAAAAAAGGGCTTAGTACATGAAGAGATTTCTGGAAAAGTTTATGGAATTTTTTAACTGATGAGAAAAGTAATGTTGACTGTAAAGTATGATATAAGAAGATGTTCAGGGATGCAGTCAAAAAGGAACAACACGTCTAAGTAAATAAATTAGAATTGTGTTCTGTAACTAACAGTTTGACCTGCCTTGCTGGTATTCTTCAGGGCTGATCATACATATAGATTTTTCAGTCATCATTCTTCTCCTATCCTTTGTGTTTCGGTGGTCCTGAAGAAGACCTGCAAGGAAAGTCGAAACATTGGCACACGATTATAGTTCTTTTACTTGGACGTGTTGTTTCTTTTTAACTGCATCTCTCATCATCTTCATCATAAATCATATCTATATTTGTGGCCATTTCTTGGATCTAGTCGTTTGAATAGAATTAGAAGAATTATTAATTCTTGAAACGACTGCGATTTGCATTATTATAAAAAAAAAAGAAAAAATCGAAGATCGCTAAAAGGATATATTTAAATACGGACGGCCAATATCACCAAATCTATATGCAATTCTTTTAATATAGATTATATTAATTCAAATTTACCTATATCTGATATAGGCGTCATAATGAAAATTAGAGGCGAACTTCTTAACTTGAACTACAGGCCATTCATCCAGGGACAGAATTATATTTGTTCTATGTGTTATATTGAAGAAAATAAAGATATATTTCATTATTTAGGACGTTATAAAGTTTTGGAGGGAATGAGGAAAAAGTATTTTGGTGCAGTTATTATGACTGAAATTGATATGGTCAAATACCTAGCTCTAGTGAGTTACTTGAAAGAAGCCTATATCTACCGTTCCTTTCTTAGTCAAAATTTTAATTATTAACAACCTAATAAATGTTATATATTATAAACTGATTGACAATATACTCGTATGTTATAAATCGATAAAAATGATAAAAATATTGATAGTATAATAATTTGAGATATAATCAAGATATTATTATAGGATATATGGTAATTATGATATTATTATATAAGACATAATTAATGATTAATAATAGATTATATAATATGCAATTAGATTGCATTGTATTGTTTGTGAATAAATTAATAAATATTTACATATTTAAAAAATAAAAAAATAAAAAAAAAACTACTGATTTCAAATAATTTTCAAATTAAAAGCGCTCCTGACAGACAGCCGTAGCTATGTCAGTAATATTACTTTGAACACTTTTGTAAATAAGATTTTGAATCCGCAACATTAATAACTACATAACGAGTATAAAATTAAGGATATTCACTCAAAATAAAGTATGGGACAGGTGGCCGATCGTAAAATGCACATGCGCTAGACTTAAGCATCGTTTACACACACTCACGCTAACACACCAACCTCAAGTGGAATTTCTGTCCCGACAGATTTTACTCAAGCCAAAAGTTTTGGCTTGTATAAACTTCAAATCTGCTTTTACACGCTACAATTTAACAGTACAAAATGGCTTGTGCAAGCCAATTTGCGCAAATTGCTTGATCATGTAAACCGGCCTTAATGTTGGTCCCTTTTTGTGTGAAATCCTATTAAAATAGATGGGTGATTTCAATATTTCGGGACAGTTCCAATATAAAAAAAAAAAAAATGTTCACTACATAAAACATATAAACTTTTTTTTCACAAATTGTTTCTCTAAGGTATGCGAAGTAAGTCCGTGAAGTGGATATACATAATCTGCAATATTTCTAGATATATTAAATAAATGATAACTAAAATCTAAGGGGTGAAAAAAAAACACGACTAGGAAGTGAGTTTACTATCTAGGGAGCGAGTTGGGATCTAGGGAGTGAAAAAAAAAACACGACTAGGAAGTGAGTTTATTATCTAGGGAGTGAGTTGGGATCTAGGGAGTGAAAAAAAAACACGACTAGGAAGTGAGTTTATTATCTAGGGAGTGAGTTGGGATATAGGGAGTGAAAAAAAAACACGACTAGGAAGTGAGTTTATTATCTAGGGAGTGAGTTGGGATCTAGGGAGTGAAAAAAAACACGACTAGGAAGTGAGTTTACTATCTAGGAAGTGAGAAAAATATCATATTTATTATATTAAAGAAAATAAAAGCGAAAATAACGAGCTATGTGTATTATAAACTTGGGCTGTATTCATGTATTACATTTTCAGCCTTTTAGGTACGTACTATCACATCTACTTTAAAACCTTCAAACTAACCTTTAAAAATACTAAAATAATATAAAATTGCACTTAATAACGACAGTTCTATTAACTTTTAAACAATAAAACCTAAATAGATTGTAAATGATAAATAAGCTGAGAAATAAATACTATCACAATAGGTATTAATTAAAATAAGATTATAATACAAATAATGTTCCTTGAAATTTCATTATAAATAAGTAGGTGGGTATAACGTATAAACATTAAATTAAAAAATGTATGCTGTACGTTTAAAAATAAAAAATTAACGAGCAGCAATAATTGAATTCGTTGGTTCCTAGAAATTTCACACATTTCATAGTATGAGAGGGAGAAATCAAGAAATTTATTTTTATAAAAGCAGATAAACGCTAAAGCAATTTAAGTTCAAATATAACACGATATCCTCACTCCCTAGTATTCACATTCTACATTTAAATGCCTAGGGAGTGAGTTCTAACCAAAACAACGTTGGTATCACTTTATACACGTGGCCTACTTGGAAAGTAAAACATGGTATCTATTGGTTTTTCAGTAGAGCTTTGAATTTATCTTGAATCTAAAAAAAAGTATCATGTTTTCAATGGGTTGAAACACCATGGGTCATCTTCATTCATTATCACTCAACAAGGTTGAGTATTTTTAAATTAAATATAAAGTTTCTTAACGACAGAATAAAATTAAAATATCAGAAAAAATAATGACTTATGAATTTACCTATACTATTTAAAACTGGAAATTAAATAATAAGGAAACTACTAATAACTTAAAAACTACAACTTATCTGTTTGAGGTTAGAGAGCACACGTGGCATGACCTTCTTCAAACGCTAAATACCAACTGCTGGTATTATAGGTCTTTCTCATGACTGATACGTAACTATTTACACATTTTTTTCATGAAGCCAAACATTGCGATGATTGTCGTTATATATTCTGACATATATTGTTAAATAAATAAAGTAAAAATAAATAAATAAGTTGTAATAATAAAAATAATTTTTAGAAAAAAAACCACTTCAAGATTAAACCTACATATACAAACTTAAACTAAAAATATTTTAATTGCTTCGAAACAAAGAGAATTAAATGATAACAAAATTATCGCTACTTATATACATATTCAGTTATTTTTTGTGTCGGTGCCAACCAAGAAGGGCAGTTTAATCCTGCCTTTGCGACAATCCTTCGAATGGTACTTGACAGCGGTGTGGCGGTGAAGAAATAATGGGGAACTTATACAATTACAATTTCTTTTCGAATTATGCTTGTTTTAGCCAGCGACTCCAAAAATAACAGATCATAAATTGTGGATAGGTATATAAGTATCGATAATTTCGTTTATTGTCATTTAAATCGCTTTTTTTTTTAATCTTTTTTTTTTTTTCTAAAAATTATTTTTATTTTAATAAGTCGATCTTAAAGGGACCCTGAAAAATAATTCGTGACTTACCTACAGTTCGAATTATTGAACAACAGCTTATCAAAGTTATCATTCGACTTATCTTCATATAAGTGGGAAAAATGAACACAAAATGTGGTGCTAAAATCATTACGTACTAATGGGAATATGTATTGAAACAGAAAATTAAATACCCGTTGCCACTGGATCATACAACTTTCAACATCACTGAACTGCGTTTTTTTCTGGCGGTACCTAAAAGTAGACTTACCGTCTTCCATCAGAGGCGATATTTTATTTATTTTTTAGGATGATTGAAAGAGAGCCGCGCGGAATTCACTAGCAATGACCGTTCAACTTCTTTCTGCTTTATCCACTTCACAAATCAGTTTCGTTCATTGAAAGAATTTTCAATTTTCGCTTAGTCATTGACAGAATGCAGGAAAACAAATTACTCATGAATTTCCTTGAATTTGAGATCGAGTTATAAAGGCGATGACTTCCAATATTTCCATTCATAGAGGGGAAGGTGTGCTAGAAGTCCCTTTTTTGACCTCTTTTTTTAGTTTGACTTATTTACACAATTTTTCACGTTTTTTTGTCTTAAATCGACTTATTGAGGTGACATTTATGAATAATGTACTTGCAACAATTGATTTTGTTCGACTTATTTTAGAATTTTGCTTATCGAAGTTCAACACATCGAGAGTTGACTCTATATTTAAATAATTTTTGTTAAGAATTCAGATTTAGTCACCATGGAGGAATGTCATGGAGTTTTAGAAGTGAAGGGAGCTTACCTCTCGGACACAGCCATTTTGAATTGCACTATATAGTCAGCATATTAGCCGTTTTTCAGTTCTATTTTTGGATTCTGAGATTTTATTATATTTATTGCGTTATTTTTCCATTTAAAAAATGGGAAATACCCTAGCCCAAATGGAATGCAAATAGCCAGTTGGGCAAAGTGGGCGTGGCTGGTAGCCTCGCTATATGTTTATAACTCCATGAGAAATGTGCATGCATAGACAAGTGGAGGGGGCTTACCTCTCAATAGCCAGGGCAGGCAGCCATTTTGTAGTGCACCGTATTATCAGTATATTAACCTCTTATCAGTTCAAATTTTGGTTTCCTAGGCCTTATGCTGCTGTTTTTTTATTTTAGTGATTTATTTACTTTAATATTGCCACTTATTTTATTTATTAGGAACCCTTTCAATTGCCCTAGCCCAATGGAATGCAAGTCGCTAGTTGGGCATAGTGGGCGTGGCCGGTTAGTGTTTTGGTCTCGCCCGTCACGGAACAATATAAGCGAAGGGCCTCTCCATACTATAACTCTATGGAAATATGTTTATAGTACAAGGTTATATGACGATGATTTCTTATTAATTGGTATTTAGATTTTTCTAAAAAAAAAAAAACTGAGATTTAAAAAGAAAATTGAAAATTTTTATGGGACCACGTCTCAAGTATGACCTACCGATCTAACAAACAATCACCAAAATCGACTCATAATTGACGGGGTAATCGCGTAACAAAAAAAAAAAAAAAAGTAGATTGAAAAGATTACATCACCCCATTCCAATAACACTCATCAAAGAACTGCACAAGCTACGTTATGTTGATACAAAGATCACTGATGTGATTTAAGAATAAAAAAAACAAAACTTAAAATGATTTTTGTTGACTTGACATAAGAATCATTTTTTGGCTACCTTTTCAAAATAATAGTGCGTATGAAATAAAATGAGCGTTTTATCAAATTCCAGAGTTCAAAAGTCTGTAAATATCTTAATGTTATTTATTATTTACCAATATTTAATAATCCCTTTAGAGCATTCTCTAAGCTTGTTTCTAACCGCTAATAGACAATGTCCTACCAAATTCTCGTAATTTTAAGACATTACTGGAAAAAAAATACTGTTAGTCGCCATCTTCTCTTCATGTGGAAGGGGATTAAGACCTGTAGACTGGAGCCTCACGAACTTACTCCTCAACAATCAGCAGAAAAGTTTACAGAACCTCATGGGTCGAACTCCTGCATCATCCACCATATAGTCCAGACCTTGCACCTTTGGATTACTACTTGTTTTGATCCATGGAACATTTTCTTCAAGGGAAAAAATTTGATAATTTTGCGAAAGTTAAAAATGCTGTCCAAGAGTTCTTTGACAGCCATCCCAAAGAAATGTATCAGCTTCGAGCACTTGGCTAGCAGATGGGTAATGACGGTAGATAACAATGGACTATACTTGGACTATATATGGACTACACTAAACAATGGAGTATTAATTGTATTTTATATCAAAGAAATAATAGAAGAAATATTTGTTTTAAAGACAGTCATTTTTTTTTTTTTTTTTTATACACCCCATTAGAATTTCTCTATTATACCAAAAACAAAGTTGAAAAGCTATGAAATAAAATACTAATAGCACAGTGTATCAGTTGCCAAAAGTGTGGGCATAATAATGCCTACTGTAACAACACACCAAAATGTGTCAGGTGTGGTCTTGGATGAAAGCACCTCCTGCGGTCAAACCCGAGAAACCCTCCTCACCTTGCGCTAATTATCAAGAGCATCTTGCTAATTACGGGAGTTGTTAAACTCTACAGGACTCAGCGGAACTATGAGACCCCCCTGAGGATAGGAACTGCACACCGAGCTCCACAATCGAGTACACAAAACATTCCGCCACACTCACAGCACCTTCAACCCGGCTAAGGGCTGGGACACACACAGCGATTTCTCCGACGCGATCTCCGAGTCGGATTTTATCATAGTGGCCAGACAGCGCGGATGTTATAAGCGGATTATAGAGCGGATTCATCTTCAGCCTTGCGAAACCTTCCCAACATTCCAAAGCATTCCCATTCCTCATGCAACAGTGTGTAGTTGAAGTGCAATGAATTATGTTGAAAAGGCGCTCCTGGCATCCCTCCTGTATTACCGATGGAAAAGAAGGACAAGAAACAGGAAGATATGGATTCATCCAATAGTGGAAAAAAGAAAAGAAAAAGGACATTTTTATAATTTATATTCTGAATTAAGGAATCATCCAGATCAATTTTTCAATTATTCTCGGATGTCCATGTGCAGTTTCGATGAATTACTGGGGCTTATAAAAGATCATATTACAAAAAATGACACTAGGATGAGAAGCTGCATACCGATAACTATTTATTTTTAAAGAAACAATATACCTAATAATAAATTAAGATTTGTATTAAAAATATTTTGTTTATTGAAATAATTAATTTTCATCTGAAAAATGTGATGCATATGATGCGAGGGATTCAATTGGAGATGTGGCTTCCGGTCGGGAGAAATCACATGAATTCACAGACCCAGGGCCGTGGTCAATAAAATGCTGCGGTACCTGGTGTTGGTGACGTACTTGTTGGTATACTGCTGCATGCATTGGTGGTTCCCATTGTCTTCGAGCGTGTGCATACTCTTCATACCTACCCAAAACTTGCATAATTTCCAGCCTGCACTTTGTATTTAACATTTTAGGTAGTGCTGATAGAGTGGGCAATAACGAATACAAAAAATGACGGTTATCGTCGTTCTCTGTAGCTTGAAGATTGCTACTTTTATCAATTTTTTCCAAAGAACGAATTATTTGTTCTTCGACAGGATGTAGTTTTTTCTTTCCTATTTTGGAAACTGGAGGACGAAGTGTTTCAGGAAGTGTTGCTGGGTTCTACGGGCCGGATTGTTGTGAATCCGGTTGTTGTTCTTGCGATCCTTCCATCGAATTGCTAGTTTCCCTACATTGAATTGTATCTCTTAAAAACTGCAATTGGTTGGAGTACATGTAAGGAGCTTTTGGAGGACCTACTCCGCTTCCGGATTTTCTCTTTTTTCCCATCAAGTCTCTGGAAAAGGCGTCCCTTACATTCTTCCATTTCCGGTGCAACATGCCTCCTGAAATACAAAATTTATTAGCATTACAAAATATCACGATGTATGCATTTTCATGTAATTAATCACAGAAGTAATGAATTTAATTTATTATTATTTGTTGCAGGTATCTTGCAAGTGGTTGTTTTTTGGCTGATCTGCGCAACAATTTTCGCGTAGGAAAAAGTACTGCTGGTGTTATTGTAAGAGAAGTATGCAACGCATTATGGATATGTCTTCGCGAAATCACCATGCCTCCTTTAACTAATGATAGATGGCTTGAAATTGCTAAAGGGTTTGAAACGTGGGCAGGGTTCCCTAATTGTATTGGTGCCATTGATGGTAAACATATAAGAATGAAGAAGCCATGTAACAGTGGATCAATGTTTTACAACTTCAAAAATTACTTTTCTACTGTTCTATTTGCGATGTGTGATGCAAATTATTGCTTCACATACATAGAGGTTGGGTCGTATGGCAAATCCAGTGATTCAGGAATATTTAAGAATTCGTTACTTTACAAAAAAATGTGTGATGGTAGTTTACAAATACCTGCTCCACGCTCATTCGACAATAATTCAAGTGAGCAGTTTTCTTATGTCATAGTCGGTGACGATGCTTTCCCTTTGTCAGATAATTTGCTTAAGCCTTATGGAGGCCCACGCTTATCGCAAGATAAACAAAACTTTAACAAACGTTTATCCACAGCCCGACGATACATTGAAAGCACATTTGGAATCCTGGCAAATAAGTGGCGCATCTTTCACCGACCCATCGATGTGGATATAGATCTGGTGGAAAGTATTGTCAAAGCCACATGTGTTCTACACAATTTTGTCAGAACAAGGGATGGATCCCAATTACACAATGAGGATGAAGATGGTTTCCAATGGCAACCAATTTCGACTGAGAGCACCCATCGGGGAAATCCTAGGGCACTAACAGCCAGAGATAAATTTGCAAATTTTTTTTCCAATGAAGTTTAATTTACCTATATAATATGTATATTTTTTTTTTACAACGTTTATAGTTGCATTAGTTAATTTAATTGTGTGTTAGTTTATTAAATCATTGTGTATGTTGAAACAAATCCCTATTAGTTTATTAAATTGTAATTTATTGTAGTTTTTTTGAGGCCGAGTTTTTTAAAAAACGATTTGTTTTCCTTTTTGAGGCATAATAAGTAATTTATGTAATAAAAACAAGAATTAAAAGGGTCTTTTGCACTTGTTACCCGCATTTCATTTTGAGTTAGTTGTCGTATTTTTAAGTTACGAATAAACTTCCCAAACGTAATAACATGTCAATGAGAGATCGTTTGACTGTTCCTATTAATAAATAATTAAATAAAAAACAAAAAAAAAAAAAAAAAAAAATTGATTTAAATATTTTATTAAGAGTTAATATTATAACTTGTCAGGTTATAACTAAACATATGATTGCTTAACAACATTACCTACCTCATATGTTATCCGTTTCATTCTAATATTCCGTGATATCATTGTTTGTATTATTATACGCATATCATACATGTCTTTGTTCAATTTAATTCGTCTAATAAATACAAAAGAAAAAACAATAGAATTTTTTCATGAAAAAGTTATTAGACATCGAATAACACTTTATAAAATATTTAAATAAATAAGTAAATAATTTTTTTTTTTGTATTTTTATTTAATTATTTAATAATAGAAACAATCAAACGATCTCTCATTGACGTGTTATTACGTTTGGGAAGGTTCTCGTAACGTAAATATATAATAATAAACTCAAAATGAAATGCTGGGAACAAGTGCAAAAGACCTAATTAAAATTTGTGTTGTATAAATACACAACTTACCAAGTTCATTTTTCTCGCTTGTTGTCATCTCCTCATTCCCAAACACCTCACAAATTTCTTCCCAGCACTTCTTCCTTTGAATACGATCACTGTATTCCGCAGTCCTCATATCCCACAGAGCCGGACGCTTTTGAACATCAATAATTAATTTGTCGGTGTCAATTCTACTCATGATTTATAATAAAAAAAAAAAGAAAAGTTGAAACAATTAAAAGTTGGAAAAGAAAAATAATAAGTAACAAAATCCACGCGGAAAAAGCGCTGTGTCTGTTCAGTCTCACTTTCAATGCAATGACTATACGCCACGTGGTTCCCAAAACCGAGCGGATCTTGGCTCCAACCACCATCCGCTTCGGTTTCAAAACCGCCTGCAATCCGACACCGACGTGTCTGTCCTCTTCCACTATAAACACATTGATGACTCTCCGCGCCGTAAAACCGCGCGGATATCGCGTCGGAGAAATAGCTGTGTGTGTCCCAGCCCTAACCTGGAGTAGCAGCCTAACTATCGCCGCAATCTCATTTTCTACTTTCAGGTCCTCCACTACATCAGCAATTAGATATGATGAGGAACATTGCTCAGCCAGCACCTCAGGTTTATTATGGATCTTCCCAATTTTATGGAACACTACTGCTACAGCTCAAGCCTATTGCCTCAATATAACCATTAGACCTTGGACATTGGACATTGGAGTCGATTCCGACCAGTCAACTCGTGAGCTTTTAGTTTCCTCCCTATTATTCCCTTACCTTGATTATGGTTGTTTAGTTTATGGTGGTCTCTTCACGGTTTTCGAAGACATATTGAAACGAATTATGAACTGCTTTGCCAGATTTGTTTTCGACATACCGAGGCGCTCCCACGTTTCCTTCCTCTATTCCGAATTAAACTGGCTTTATCCCACATTCCGAAGATATTTCCTTGGATCATTCCTTTAGCAAATTATCAGCACCCTTCATCCTTCCTATATTTAATATATACTTCAATTCCAGATCTGCAGTCAATTCAATGAACACAAGATCCCGTCTTTCTGATATATACACCCCATCCCACAGAACTACTGCATTCAAGCGCTCTTTCCTATTTCGCGCAACCATCCTGTGAAATTCCATCCCTTCTAATTTTAGACTAGCGAAATCTCTGCAAACATTTAAATTCCTCGACTGCCAGTACCTCCTTCTTATCCAAGATGACGCTTGCTAACAATCTTCTTTCTCAATGAAATGATATCTAACTCTTTCTGGAACACTTTTGTTACTATTTGCTCAAGTTAAATACTAATCGAACTCACTCTGTATACAACAGCTAGGATCTTCCATTTTATATAATAAGCATTGTATTAAAAGAATCAATTTATTATTTACTTTGTGGGATGTTTTCTTATTTTCCTGTTTATATATTTAATTAGTATCTATGTATACATTATCATTGTTATATTATTATTTCTTCTTTATTTTATTTTATTTTTTTTTCATTTTATCTATTCATCATGTCTCTGACCAGATGTAACTAATTTTATTTATTTCTGTACTAAGTTGTTATTCTTAAGGGACTTGGTCCCTGAATAAAATTAATTTTCTATTCTATTCTAGACCTCTGACTGAGGGCACCCTGTCTATCATTCTACGTAACACAAGTGGACTTACTATATATAAAACCGAACTTGATTTTTACTCACACGAGAAACGGATATGGTGGCACCGCTATACTAATAAAATCTTTATTAAAACAATCCCTTACAGTTATCATTAACACCTGACATACAATACACAGGTATCACACTATACACAAAACATAAAACTATCACTCTGGCTGTAATTTATCGTCCTCCCTCCAAGGTATGAGCTGACATCTCCTATGTTTTGTAGCTTTTTCAAATGCCAGGGAAGATTCTTTATCGCTGGCGGAGACTGCAATGCAAAGCACCAGATCTGGGGGTCCCGATTGTGTACCCCAAGAGGAAGAAATCTACGAAAGGCCCTCCTGAAGCTTTCATCAGACAACTCCAAACCAACCTACTTTTGGCCTACATCAAGACGTAAGACAGCTGATTTACTTTTTTCGTCACCAAAGGACTTAAAACTGTACCATACACCATCAGTACGAGCTGAGATCTTTATTCTGACCAATCCCATTCAAATCTGCTGCTGTTGGAAGAGACTAGTTAAGCATTAAAACGACCGTGACTTACTGCTGGGATCCTGGATTCGGAAAAATACAAGGGTACTCTTAATTCTGCTTTCCAATTCCAAAGTCTATTAAGACGCTGGAAGAATCGGAAGAAGCAGTAGATACATCGTCGGTAACTAGGTGTCAGAAAACAAATAACCTCCCTAGCTATACAGTTCTGGCACATCTATGATTCACAAAACCGACAAAGACGTATATTCCCCATCATCATATAGACCTATTAGTTTACTCTCCATCTATGCCAAAATGTTTGAAAGGCTATTGTACAAGATACTTTTAACCATTCTAATTGACCAACAAATTTTGCTGGACCACCATTTTGGTGATCAACAGCTACACAGAGTGACAGACTACAAAGCTACAGCACTACAGCAAAATATATGCGCTGCTGGTGTATTACTGGATGTTCCTTAGGCATTCGATAGTGTTTGGTAACAGGAACTTCTCTTTAAATTTAAGACTATATTGCCATCCACTTACTAGCTAATTCTCCAATTATTCCCCTCTAACAACTTTTTCTCCGTCCGACAGAGTTCAGGAATCTCATCTATACGACCAATCTTCGCCGGGATGCCTCAATGATCGATTCTTGCACCTCTGCTATACCTAACTTAAACGCATAATATACCAGTTACAAATGACTCCCTGACCGTTACATATGCAGACGACACTACTATAATTACAAGGCACCGAGACCCCACATTAGCTTCTCAGACTTTACAGCATGATCCAAACGCAATAAAAAACTGGTACAAACGATTGAAAATAAGACTGAACAACAACAAATCTTATCACATCACATTTTCACTTGGAAGAGAGGCATGCCTTCATCGAAAACAAACTGATTCCACAAACCGTCAGAGTACGTTACCTTGAACTAATTTTTGACTGAAGGATGATACGAGGTCCAATCACGTATTCTTCTAAACGCAAAACATTAAGTCATAGGCTAAAGCTGCTTTATTCTCTAATAAACAAGGATACTCAATACCTACACTTACTCACTAAAACCTATTTGGACATAAGCCTCACAAATTTACGGAACTGCCAAAAAGACGCATATACAAAAACTACAAACTTTCCAGGCCAAAACTTTTAGGAAAAACACTCAAACACCTTGGTAACATAACTCTGCACACGGACTTACACGTTCCGACCTTTAAAGAATACATACAAACCTACTACAAAAGATTTCACAATAGACCTGAAGATCATCCGAACAAACTCATATACATGTCCACGACAATGATACCCAACAATATCCGTAGAAGGTTGAAAAGGCGCTCCACGAGAGATCTCCTTGAATAATATTAAATGATTAACAATCTATATGGAGGTGCCACTGGACAATGCTCTTCATCATGCCTCTCATGACAGAACCTTCTTATTGTTTTACTGCTATCTCTTTTGCCGGTTGTCATTTTATGTAATTTAAAGTAGTGAATTAAGACGAATAAAGACAAAAAATAAAATAAATGAAATGAATCACAACAGCCTTCACCTAGGCTTTAATTACTGTAAATGACGAGTTTCTATGAATTTAGGAATTATTTGGAAACATCCATATTGAATGTACTAATTTGAAAATATTACATAAGAATTTCAATACATTTAGATACTCAGATAAGGAAGCGAAGTGGAAGGTTTGGAGCTATCAGTTCAAAGAATGAACTCTGAAGTGACAAAAATAAAATGGGCGATCAGCTAATTAGTCAAATAAATAGAAATTCATTTAGGTTTTCTCTATCACAGTTAAGTTGACGAGTTCTTAATTAAACAAATTTTAAAAAAGAATATTTCAAATATTTATCAGGTCATTTAAACATTAATAGTAAACTATTTTATTATTACTAATGATTCATAAATATTTGATTTTAGATCATTTTCTGCATGATATACTAGTTTCACTCCCTAGTCTTTGTTGAATAAATGATTTTCATTTGTACAATAGAACCTCACTAATCCGACCCCGGACCAAGGGGTAGGGCGGAACGACCAAAATATCGGACTAACCGAAGATTTCAATGAATTACGAAGAACATGTTTTTCATTTTTAAAAATGTATTATAATTATATTTATAAAAAAAAAAAAAAAAAAAAAAAAAAAAACCCTGTACCACTTAGAACCCATGAAGAGTCTTGTCATAGGTATGAGGTATAGGTATAGGTATGGTATCAGTACATATGTAAGGCTGTTTCTAAGCCAAAGTGAAAGGCTGTTTGTCCTTGTGAAAGGAAGAGATTCGACCGGATTACTCGCTTAACCGCCAGATTTCCCCCCAATTAAGGTTACCCACTTTAACGAGGCTGGATGTGCCCAAGGAGCCCCCCCCCCCCCCCGACGCCGAAGCCGTCACGACCGAAATACCAGAAAATAAATTCTCTGCCTTCAGTCTAACTCGAACTTGGGCCCGGGAGCTTGGTAGTCAAGCGCCTTGCTCACTGAGCTACCGCGCCTCCAATTATATCTATATCTATACTATTATATAAAGGAAAAGCCATTTTCTTTTATGATAACAAACCGTAAAAACTGCTTAACTGATCTGTACCAAATTTCAGACACATTATCTTTTTAGTTCCAGGATGATTTAACAATAATAAAATCTACTGTTTTTCACTCTAATTTGTTATTGAAAAAGCAGGAGTATGTGGATAACTTTGAGGTTTGAAAATTGACCAATAGGTGCCAAGCGCCATTCTAAATGAGAGGTTACAAAGATACGGTTATATTGAGCTTGGAATTGACAATAAAATTTACTTACATTAAATTAAATTAAAGTGAAAGTTTGAAAATCAACTGATGTGTGTTTTACAGCATTCCGCAGTTGAGTTTTTAATGGTGAAATTACTGAACCGTTCCATCTACTCTATCTACACCAAATTTTAAATACATCATATTTATAGTTCTGGGAAGGTTTAACAATAATAAAATTTAAATGTGCAACATTTAATGGTATAAATAAATTTATATGGCTAGAAATTTAAGCCCAACCAGTTGAAATCATAAAATTATTTCCGCCGAATAAAAAATATTACTAAATTAAACTCTTTAAACACCTTATCAGAGCAATTTGAACCAGTCTAAAATTAACTGCTGAGCGTGAAAATATTGACGAAATAATGTTCAATTGCATATTTCAATACAAGATTTTTATCGATAAACAAATAAAACTTAATTAGTTAAAGTTATCTAACAAGGAGACGTTTTGACTTGTAACTGAATAATTTGAATGCCGATTTTTGTGTGAATAGTAGTGACCTATAATAGTGCACAACTAGAGTTATAACCACTTATGAGGTTTGTGAGCCGAGAAAAAAAATAAAATATGAAAATCACGTTTTATTTTTTTTCTCAGCTATCAGTCAAGATAGCATGAAGAACTCAATTGTAGTTTTGTATGCTATTTGGAATTAAAATACTTTCGTTATACTCATGACACCACCCGGCTTTAGGGCACTCAAAAGCAAAAAAAAAAAAAAAAAAAAATGATATAACATACATAACTGCAAGTAAACGTGAAAGAATCATTTCTCTATCTTGACTGAGAGCTGAGAAAAAAAAAAATGTCGTGATTTTCATATTTCATTTCTTTCTGTGAATCTGTAACAACTCAAAACGTCCCCTTGTAAGTTTTTTACTCATCAGGGTGGGCGAAGCCACTTCGAGATATGCTAGTTAATTATATTTACAAATTTTTTGAAAATAAAAGGAAAAAGAAATCGACATTATAAACAACAATAGAGTAATATGAGTCTTGAAACTGCCATTTTATATGCCATCGAATATGATTTTTATTATGTGAATATGTTTATTAAATTGTGTCAAATAAAACCTACTTAAATTTTAGATGTTGGTTCTTCAGACAAGAAAATTTTTTTTTAATTGAATTTTCGAAGAATTGTTAATATTTTTCAGTTGACAGAATGACTATCTCCTTATTTGTTTATATTGATCAATGTTCAACCTCAAGTCCTTTCTTTTAATTCCAGCTGAACGTTTTAAAAATAAATAATAATTTTATAGATGTTTATGTTACCTATTGAACAATGCTAAATATTGAAAAAATAAATAAAATGTATATTTTATACCTAGAATATTGCAAAAATATTAACGAAGGGGGCAATTTTCATTGAGGAGATACGAGATATTTATTTATTTTAATTTCTCATATTTTATCAACTTCTCCTTTCATTTATTGTTATACCAACTTAACTTTCTTTCTTACTTTTCTTTCTTACCCTTGTCGTTTTCCTGTATTTTCCATATACTTATTTTTAAATTCCTATTTATACCTTTTTATTTAATAAAAAACAAATCTTTTAATAAAATTTTATCATTCACTTAGTTGATACATTTTAAAATTTGTATTATACAATCAAAATTATATTATTACATATTGTATCTTTCGACTAAACCTTGATATTCTTCCAATTATGTTAACAGCTAGTATTTCTTAGATAAATTAATTTACTTTGTATCATTAATTTTTTATCATCTTGGTCACATCCATGTTTTGTTATTTTAGTCCTGAAGAAGACCTGTAAGGCAGGTCGAAACGTAGGCACTCCAAATATCAAGTTGTTTTTTGTTTTTTTTTAAATACATGGATGTGTTAATTATACCTGACTGCAGCTCTGAACATTGCTCTACTATTTTAAAAATATTATTTGATGCTAATGAATTTATGGAAATCGTTGATAGGAAAAAAAAAAAAAAAAAAAAAAAAAAAAAAAAAAAAAAAAAAAAAAAAAAAAAAAAAAAAAAAAAAAAAAAAAAAAAAAAAAACTGTAAGCAGACCAACGGAACTATTTTTCGTAGATTAGGATTTTTTGTATCCAACTTCTCGAAATCTATCACTCGAGAAAAAAAACAACCCAAAAACCAACATATTAGATTTGGGTAAATATATTCCACTTACTTACCATAGATATTTCCATAGCCTAAAAACAAAAGGATCGGGGTCTGGTGATGTTGAAGAAAACGATTATATTGTGTATTATATATAAAGTAAAAATATTGTATATTATTTTTCGTTTAATAAATGATTTTTTTTTTTTTATTAGTATAGTTATTTTTTTAACAACCTCACACCCGACATATAGAAAAATACTAATAATAATAATAAAATTAGAAGTTTTATTTACTAAACGAACAGTTTGTTTCAGTTTTCAGTTGACAAATTGACTAACTCTATAAACTGACTATCTTAATCTTTTCAATATTGATTTTAAGACTTTTCAGCATTGAATAAATGTTTAAGACCACATATGTTTTGTAAATATATTTGGTTTATATTTTTAGTTCTTATATAATTTATTTTTTAACCTATGTATGGATACCGAGAATAGCGAATTGATTTTTTGGTATCATCATCGGTAAATAGATTAGAAAAATTTTGGTACCGATACCACACTAATATATATATATATATATATATATATATATATATATATATATATATATATATATATATATATATATATATATATATGGATAAATTTCTTGACTGTTACAATTATATGTTAAGTAAGGTTCTTAAGTTTCAGACAATAAATTATTTATTCATAAATTATGAACCTTACTTAATACATATATACACGCCAGGGATTCGTCGATTCCGAAATTCGATTCTCAGTTCCATCGATTCTTGAGAAAAGAATCGCTATCGAGAATCGATGATACAAAGTCGATTCCTATGAACCGATCCATATCACTGTCGTTGGTAGTAGTTTTGTGATATCTAATTAAGTTATTATTATACACCATTCTTCTCCTAATGGCCGAGCTTCCTTTGTATAGAAATAAAAAATAAATTCCATGCATCTGGAAGCTAAACTTCAGTTAAATGAAGATATTTAATCGTTTGAAAAATAAAGAAATAATATTACAATCTCTAATCAACAAAATAGTGACAATATATTACATATTTTTATAGGACGATATGTCTGAGAATAAAGATTATTTTTCATTTTATTCCATGTAAATACAAGTTTTCAAACACTAATAGTCAATTAAAACAAATCCAATGAATCTCCAATGTTCAGTGAAAGTTTTTAGTTAAATTGTTAACTCTATTTCATAAATGAAACCTTGAAATGTTTATCTTGGTAAAATAAGAATATTTCAATTGAAATATATAATTGTGCATTGTCTATTATAATTATATTTTATAATAATTATATATATATATAATACACCCTACATAATATATATACAATATATATATAACCAGATGTTTTGAAGTTTCTCAAGATTTGGATTTTTCCCAAAATGGTCCAGTTAAAAAATTCAAATTTGTGGAGCTTAAACTCTTTAATACATATCTATTTATGTTGGTAAGGTCCGTTTCAATTCTTGCCAATATTCTGATATTTAATACTAATCGTTCCAAAAAAATCGAACTCTTAGCCCGCATTACACTAATCGATTTTGTGTGAAATGGGCTAAGTGATTGATGTTAACGTGATTGACCTCTGAAAGCCAAGTGCTTAAATCATTTTAAGAGTTGAGAAAAATTAGGTATACATTAATTAATATATCAATTTAAAATTTATTTTTGACATTTATTATCTAGTTTTTTTTACATAATAGAAACAAATAGAAAATAAAATAATATACACAGCACGTCTAAAGAAAAAATTATTTTATTGTTAGTCTTTAAAACATTGAAAAAAAAAATTACTTATAATTTTTTTTCATTCGTCTTTTTCTTTACTTAAATCTCTTTAGACAGAGTCGCCTAAATCTGGACTTATGTAGGGAAGATCTAACAGAGCTTCCTTCTTTTCTGCCGCTATCGAAAGTGATTGAACATATCTGATTGCTGGCTCTAATTTTTGAAGCCTGTCTTTTTTTAAAAAAAAAAACTTACTGTTTTAAAATTAACAAACTTGACTCGCTTTTCATAAGTAAAAGTTCGAGATTGGAGTTCCAGTCCACAAAGGAATATCCTTCATTGCAATGGTTGGAACACTTAGACACAAGAAAAGAGAAAAAAAATTTTCGATTCTGGTGATGTGGATTGCTCAAAATTCACAAAATTCGACTTAGTTCATTATAGATTTATTTATAGTCTATAGACATTTATTACCTATATAATAAATATATATATGGGTAACGGTTCGGATCGGCGACACCACCAAACTAGGTTGACCCGCGCTACACCGACCAGTTCGATCCTACGCTTCACTTCGAGTTTACATTTTTCGATAGTTCATTCCTATAACCTCACATGTAAACAATCACTTCTACAGTTTCAACTTGGACTGTGTTGTTTAATTTGTTATATTGATATTTAGACTTCTTAAATGTAAATAAGTGAAACAGAAGTTAACAAAATGAGTTTCATAAAGGATTAAGTGTTTTATGAATTCATGTTTTCTTATTTCATCTAATCTTATGTGTAAAAGTGTTACAAAACTTAAGAAGATTAATTTGTACATGGATTTGGTGTTTTACATATTTATATTGTTCTATCAATTTAAGTGATAAAATTTACAACTTGTAAAAGTGTTTTGAAAACTTAACAAGATTTATTTGTACATGGATTTGGTGTTTTATATATTTTTATTTGTTGTTTCAATTTCAGTGATAAAATTTCAGTATACATATTTTGTGAATGGATTCTTTGTCATCCATATTACTTTTTGTGCTAAAGTGAGACAGATTGTATAATTAATTCAATAAAACATTTATTTTAAACATTCAGTTTATAAATAAATGTGAGAAAGTATATCACAGGTTTTTTATGTTTTCTTATTTCCACTTCCCATGAGAAAATATAGCAGAAATTAACATCATCACTTTCAACTAGGATTCTGTCTTATATTATATAATGGCTTATAACATGGAAATTGACAATGTGAAAATAATCACAGATTAAGAGGTAAATGACACATTACTATATAATTGTAGAACTATTGGTATAATGTTATAGATTAATGTGTTTTTAAAAAAAAATTAGAAGCCTGATGATGGAACATGTCTCCGAAACATGTAGCTACAAATGTTAAATAAATAGGAGTTATGCCAAATAAATACTTTAGGATTCTGTCTTTTTTTATATTATAATTTGTTATTTTCACTTCTCTGATAGAAAGTTCATCAGGAATTAACTTTACTGGTGGTTCAGTAGTATATTAATTGTTGATTAAATTAATATTAATTCAAAATTGATTTAGTGTCTTATATTTCGATATTTCCACTTTAATATTTCCTTATTTCTCATTTTAATATTAGAAGGTAAACAGAAGTTAATATTACTTTGAACAGGGATTTAGAGTTTCTCAGTAAATGTAGGGGAATAACCTTTCCCCTCTATAAGCAGCGACTAGAACATCGAAATAAATCGGTACAAGGTTAGAATCGATAAAAGGTATTCTGAGCGCGTTTAGGGGTTGGTGTCGCCGATTTGAACCATTACCTAATTTGTATATCAAAATTTTTTTTTAATTTTTGAACGATTTTAGAACTTCAGGACAATGTATAACATTCTAGAGCAGTCTTTGAACAAAACAAATACAAAAAAAAAAAAAGTTGCAAATACTTCAGAATGGTGTACCCATCGTGCGCAACTCAACTAAGAAATTTTTATTTTTATTAAATGTCTGCCCGCATAAGATGGCTAAAACTATTTACAACCATCAATATAAAAACAATACGTGAATTATCCTTCGTGTTTATGTCCCATAGTAGGAATTATGTCGAAACTGGTAGTGGAAGCTTGGTAGGTAGCTAGCGATATAAAAGGCGGGGAGTTGGGACAACAAACGCCAGTCCGACTTCAACCTTCCGCCGCGTCTGGTCAATCAATTGTGGTTTCTTCTACATCTAGTTTTACGTTCTGGAAATAATCAAGGAATTCTTTGGCTAGTTGTATTCTGTGTAATCAACGCTACGCAGTAAATATACCGAGGTAAGTTAGTAAATTTTTTAAATTTAGCAAAATGTTTTTCATATTCAGATGATTACTATTTATGGTTACTCTAGCTAATCCGGACCGTTGTCTTATCTGAAACACCCTTGAAGCAATAATATTATGAAAATATCATGGTATTCGTGATTTTAGGAATTATTAAATATTATAGTTTGTAAAGATAACTTAAATTAGGCATGATGGTATGTATAGAAGGATAAATACAATTAGGTCTAATAAATTATTACTTCTCTTGAATTTTCTTTTTACTTTTTTTAAGACTAGTTTCAAATGTTAAACATTTTATAATCAGTTATAAAAAAAATTATACTTTTAAAAAAATAGAAGACTACGCGTTTATAACAAACCTAACTAAGAACCTAAACGTAATGAACAATTCGCAGCAGGCAGAACTTTTCGAAGGTTCGAAGCTAATTAGCAATTTTCGTGATTTGTTTTAATTTTAACACAGTTTATTCAAAATCAACTAACAATTTTTGTTTTATTGACATATCTCAGATTAGGAATGGGCAAATATTTACTTTTAAAATCTTATCTTGCACAAAATGTAATGATCTACAACATTTAGTATGTAACATTTTTTGATTGGGTTAGCCATTTCTGCTTTATAGACTCTTAAACCTATAACCATAACTAACGTTTTGTGAAAATTATAAAAATTCTTCGATGTTTAAAAATCGATTGTTGCTAAACGCCTGAGTTAAATTCAGCTTAAAGGATGTCGTTATACGCACAATTTAATAGCCTTAAATTTTGTAAATATGACATTTTTCGATTGAAAGCTTTTTTTCGATATGTTTTATTTATTTTTTCTAAAATCTGAAACAATTTCAAAAAGTTTGAGATTTTTGCCCTCCAAACATCACCAAACAAATTTAGTTTTATTTTTGTTATTTTATTCTCAGTACCAATCTAGACCATATAAAAACATAAAACCAACTAATCCACCTTGTGCAAGGCAAACCCCATTTTGGGTGTAATATTTTTTTTTTTTTTATAACAATTTATTGGAATTTACAACTGTACAAAATATATACATCAAGGAAATGTGCTGTTAACTATTATAATAACGCGACAAAACTTGAAAAGAACTACTCATCAGAAGCATTTTAATAAAAATTCTACACTAGAAGGTCTCTGGGCCATCTTCTTTTTAGACGCCTCGGAAGATTATCGGGAATGGTGTGGGAAGCAAGTCGAGAAATTAGGGGATTTGAATGGTTATAGAGCTTATTACGAAACGATATAAATCTGGTTTGGGCTAAATCAGCAACATTTGGAACATTAAGATCTTTATGGATAAGTTTATTGGTGACAAAGTAAGGTGGATTGAGTATTTTTCGAAGGATTTTGGATTGGAAGGATTGGAAACGAGGTGAATTGGATGGTTTAATGGAGCCCCAAGGTGATAATTTAACCAGACTGAGTACGCAATTATTATAAGTTAATCAGATTGCTGGATACTGGTGAAAATTACGATGAAAGATTCCATTACATACAGGTCAAGTTAATAAAAGCGTATAAAAAAATATACTAGTTAATTTTTTCATGTTGAAAAAATGCTAAAATTAAATATTTATGAATCACTAGAAATACTAAAATAGTTAAAAACCATTAAATATTTTAAATGTGTCTGGTGAATAATAATTATATTATTAAGACCTTAAAAACATATGTAGCTAATTAGAACGATCAATTAGAGTTCAAGTAATATTAAAAAGTTAAAGAAATCCTATTTTCACATGGATAAGTTTTTTTAGACATTGTTTTTAATTTTTCACATGTTACGTTTTGAACCGCTCTAGCTATGTTGGTGTTGCTTGGATCGAAAATTTGTATGTGATGTTTTTATCAGAAATGTAGTAGAAAATATTTTTTGTTATATAAGTTTTGTCGCTAGGATCTACCGTTTAGGAGCTATATTGGCTTGAATGAAAAAAGTCGCGTATGCCTGCATTGTCTTAAGTGTTGGGGCTTTTTTGGCACGCTCTAGCTCTGATGCTGTTGCTCGGATTAAAAATTAACAAATGTTTCCAAATTAGAAATTTAATGAAGACTTTTTTTGTTTTTGCCATTTGTCGCTAGGACTTCCATTTTAAGAGCTATACTGGTTTGAATGAAAAAAAAGTCACATTATTATTCACCCTAACAAATGTTCCTTACATTGTCACCAATAAACTTATCCATAAAGGTCTTAATGTTCTATATGTTGCTGATTTAGCCCACATCAGATTCCTATCTTTTCATAGTAAGCTCCATAATCACTCAATCTGTTAGTTTCTCAACTTGCTTCCCACTCCATTCTTGATAATCCTCCGAGGCGTCTGAAACGAAAATGGCCTAGAGACCTCCTAGTGTAGAATTTTTAATGAAGTGCTACTGATGAGTAGATCTTTTCAAGTTTTAACATGTTATCGTATTATCGTTGCCAATACATTTACTTGATGTATATATTTTGTACAGTTGTAAATTTCAATAAAAGTATATATAAAAAAAAAAAAAAAATGTAACATTTTGACACGTTCTAGCTGTGTTGGTGTTGCTCAGATCGAAAATTTGACAAAAGTCTGACAATCCGAAATGTATTGGAAAATTTTGATTTACAACATTGGTTCCTGAGACCTAACGTTTAGTAGGGTTGGGCGATAGTCGATAGTTAGCTCTATCAATAGGCCGATACTATCGGTTGAGAACTATCGATTGCTATCGATAGTTTTTCGATAGTTTCTTCTTTTTTTTTTCCAAAGCTATTCAATAAAGAATTTCGACTAATTTAATTAAATTCAATTATCTACATACTATTTGAAATTTGTAGGATTATAAATTATTCTGCAGGATTTCAAATTATTCCTCAATAGTAGTGAAATTTTTGAATTAAAGATACCTATCATTTCATAGTAAGCTCCATAATCCTTTAATCCGGTAGTTTCTCAACTTGCTTCCCACTCCATTCCTGATAATCCTCCGAGGCGTCTGAAACGAAGATGGCCTAGAGATCTTCTAGTGTAGAATTTTTATTGAAGTGCTACTGATGAGTAGTTCTTTTCAAGTTTTAACATGTTATTATAATCGTTATCAGCTCATTTACTTAATGTATATAATTGTACAATTGTATATTTCAATATATTGATATTAAAAAAAAAAAAAATCCTTGAGAACAATATATTTTTTACAATTTCTATTTCTTCATGATGATGTTTGTTTTGAAATCTAAAATTTCACTACTATCCAGGAAAAAGAGAGGCCTCCTTCCTATAAAGCCATTCTAAGGAAAAAAATAATTTTGTAAGGGTCGATGTACTTTTGTTACAAACAGTTAGATTGTATAAAGATAAAAATTTTCAAATACCACTTTCTCTTTTATTCTATTTTTTTAAATTTTATAAAGATAAGATAAAATAATATCTTTCAAAACGATCACAAATGAACCAAGAATCCTAAAAGATCAGCTGTTTAATCTCTAAATGAAAACAATATTTGTCATTGTTTGTCTATTTAAGATCGTTTTTTGTTTTTATTCAAAACAAATTTGGAATTTCTCTTTAGTTTTCTTCTTAGAATTACGTAAAAGCACCTTTAGACATAAAACTTTTAATTTTAATTTATGAATTACTTGAGGTAGGCATGATGATATAGAAGGATTGATTAATTAAGTGCCACTTCTATTGAGATTATTTTATTTGAAAACTAGTTTCGAATAAAATACTACTAAACAGTTTTTCGATAAAACTATAATTACATACAAATTTTTTCATACAAATTTTTTTTTCTTTTTTTTTTTTTCAACACATCAGTACTATGTTACATAGTCATAAGGGAAACCCCATTGTAAATCAAAAACTTAACCCACCTGCCTCCTCCTTTTACTTCTCACAAATTCAGGGTTTTAGTTACCTCGAAGGTGAGTGCCTATCTTTTTTTAAAAACTTTAGTATATATAACCTATGTAACATAGTACTGATGTGTTGAAAAGAAAATAAAATTGTATGAAATTTGTCTAAAGGTGCTTTTAAGTAATCTTCAACCACCTAATCAGTGCTATTTATAACTAGATTAATAATTACTGCTATGCGTGAAAAAATCATTGAAGAAATAATGCTCAAACACATGCTAAAATACAAGAATCTTATCGATAAACAAATAAAACTTTAAATTTTAGTTGAAATTATCTTTACTTATGATGACGGGCGAAGCCGCGACGGGGATGCTAGTAATATTATAATAATTAATAATAATAATATATAATTATTAATATGCCTTGAAGCGAGAATGTAATAGTAACTTGTTTGTAATATTAAATTACGAGAGGTAAAGGGCAGTTACACTCTTCAAACTCAGTTAGTCCCCGTAAAAGCATGTACCATGTTAAAAACGGAGAGTTTGTTTAAGAAATTTGTAAATAAAGAAAATACCTATTATAAAAGTTTGCTTGATAAAACAGTTATGTGTATAAATACCCAAGCGATAAGAAGAAAACTAAAGAGAAATTCGAAATTTGTTTTAAATAAAAACAAAAAACGATCTTAAATAGACAAACAATGACAAATATTGTTTTCATTAAGAGATTGAACAGCTGATCTATTAGGATCTTTGGTTCATTTATAATCGTTTTGAAAGATATTATTTTATCTTATCTTAGGCCTTATATTACATTATGAAATTAAAAAATAAAAGAGAAAGTGTTATTTGAACATTTTCATCTTTTTACCGACTGTTGGCAACAAGTACATCGACCCTTCTAAAATTATTTGTATACGAAGGAGGTGTCTCTTCCTCGATAGTAGTGAAATTTTAGATTTAAAAACCAGCATCATCATGAAGAAATAGCAATTGTAAAAAAATAAATTGTACTCAAAGATTTTATATTTTTATTTATATCAATATATTGAAATTTACAACTGTACAAAATATATACATCAAGTAAATGTGCTGTTAACTATTATAATAACGTGACGCAACATGAAAAGAACTACTCATCAGTAGCACTTCAATAAAAATTCTACACTAGAAGATCTCTTGGCCATCTTCGTTTCAGACGCCTCGGAGGATTATCAGGAAATGAGTGGGAAGCAAGTTGAGAAATTAACGGATTAAGGGATTATGGAGCTTACTATGAAATGATAGGTATCTGGTTTGGGCTAACTCAGCAACTTATGGAACCGTAATGATCTTAATGAATAGGTTTATTGGTGACAAAGCAAAGGGCATCTAGGATTTTTCGAAGGATTTTGGATTGTAAGGATTGGATACGAGATGAATTGGATGGTTTAGTAGAGCCCCAAAGCTCAACTCCGTACGTCCAAGTAGGTCTAATTACAGTAATGTAAATAAGTCTTTTGTGATTAATTTGGAGCTTTGAACGTTTGTCTAGTAAATGTTGAAGTAGTCTGTAACGACGTTTTAAAGTTTAAAACAACTGCAATTGTAACTTTTTCAATATATTTAGTCAGATAAATTCGGTTCGAATTGCCAATTTAAATTATTTGATTATATGCGGTTATTATAAAGGGAATGGTTATTGTATTAATTTCAAGATTACGAATTCATAAGTTTTCACTTCTGTCGTTCCATCAAAAGCACCCACAATTTACCAGTCTTTGATATTTCTTCTTAGATTTAAAATAAGCTCATACTCATTAAATATATATTTAATGTTCTATGTAAACTCAGATATGTAATAGGGATTGCAAATTGTTGAATCAGAACAAGAATGTGTTGAATGTGTTGAAAAAAAAAATTTGTATGTTTTAGAAATGAAGATGAATGTTTAGCATTCGAAACTAGTTTTCAAATAAAATATCTCAATAGAAATGGCACTTAAATAATCAATCCTAAATGTATGAATTGGTAATCAAGATGGATAAAGACTATTAAGAAACTCTTGCGGAAAATAAACTGCATTATAAGTGCTTACGACAAAAGGCCCGTGGATCATATTTTTACACACAATATAAAAAAAGCAAAAAATCGACATTTTGATTTAGTAATAATTTGTATTCGGCAGAAATAACTTTATTGATTTCATCTGGTTGGATGTTGCTATTCTATCTTTCTTGTTGGATCAAACAGCACATGGTGTGCAAATTCCATTGAAATCGGTTCAGTAGTTTAGGTGTTAGCGTGGCCCAAGAACGCCACATGTAATTTATATATATTAAGATAAATTACTATTACAGTAAATTTTCTAACTGTAAATCTTTCAAGAACTATGAAGATGATGTAGTTAAAATTTGGTTCAGATAGGTTCATTAGTTTTACTAAAACGCTATTGTCGCTTGCTACATATTTATAGCTTTTTGGATAACAATTTAATTGTATTAAGTAATTTTATTATTAATTTCTAGCTATATATAACACCGGATCATTGTAAACTCTCTTGAATGGCGCTTGCTTTACTGCACACCATATATTTATCACTTTTTAAGCAGTAATTTAATAAAAAAATATGTAAATTTTATTATTGCTAAACCTTCCTTGAAGTATGAAGATGATGTATTTATATTTGGTATAGAATAGTTCTGCAGTTTTCGCGATTAGTGAACACAATCGTAAATGGCTTGTCCTTTTATATATAACTGCATCATCCCCCGTCGAGGCTTCACCCTCTCTCATAAGTGTTGATCTTATATAATTTTAACTAATAATTGATTTTTTTTTTATGTTAAACAATAAAAATCTTGTATTAAAGTGAACAATTGAGAATTATATTTTTGATGATATTTTCACGTATAGCAGTCATTGGTTAAATTTAGATTGATTAGATGTTTGAAGATAACATAAAGCATAATTAGACATCCAATTTTCAATTTTAATATATGAGTTGGTAATCCAAATGGACAGAGACTATTAAGAAACTGTTGCATATAACGGACTGCGTTATCAGTGCTTACAACTAAAGGTTCAAAATTCATATTTTTACAAACAATATTAAACAGCCGAGGATCGGCATTTTGATTTGTAATAATTTTCATTCGACAGAAATAATGTTATTGATTTGATCTGGTTGGATTTTAATTTCTAACCATAAAAGTATGTGATAGTGTGGCAAAACACGTTTCTAACACTTAACATTGTACATTTAAACTATTATTGTTGCTAAATCTAGAACTATGAAAATAATCTAGTTAAAATTTGGTATTTTCACTCCATATAGCTGTTTTAATAACAATTTAATTGAAAAAAAGTAAATTTTATTATCAATGCCCAGCTCTATGTAACACTGTATCTTTTAACCTTTCATGTAGATGGCAATTGCCGCCATTTTTGAACTTCACTGTTATCAACTTATAATTCATTTTTCAATAACGATTACATAACTAACGAATTAGTTGAAAATCAATAGATTTTACTATTGCTAAGCCACCCTATAAAGATGATGTAGTCAAAATTTGGTAGAGATTGATTCAGTAGTTTTTGGCGGTTAGTGAACACAAACGAAAAATGGCTTGTCCTTTTATATAATAGTATAACCTTATACCGCCATATGTTAGAATCGTATAGAGCTAACAGATAATTGTTAATTTCAGATAATATACAAATAATATTGCGACTATAATTTAAGATTTAAGCTATCCTATCTTTCTTGTTGGATCAAACTGCACACGGTGTGCAAATTTGATTAAAATCGGTTCAGTAGTTTAGGTGTCCAAGGACCCAAGGAAGTGATACGTAATTTATATATATTAACATTAATGTTATTATTGTTAATATTATTCTAGTGTAACTCATTTATAACAAAAATCCAGTAAAACACGTAGAGTATCATATATAATATCAACCTCACCAGTAAGAATTAATAGGGTGTATTAAAAAAAAATGACCGTTTTTGAAGCAAATATTTGTATTATTATTTCTTTGATGTAAAATACAATTAATACTCAAAGTATAATCCATTGTTTTCTACCGTCATTACCTATCTGCTAGCCAATTGCTCGATGCAACGCTGATATCATTCCTTGGGATGGCTGTCAAAGAACTCTTGGACAGCATTGTCAACTTCCGCAAAATTATCAATTTTTTTCCCTTGAAGAAAATGTGCCATGGACAAAAACAAATAGTAATCCGAAGGTGCGAGGTCTGGACTATATGGTGGATGAGGCAGGAGCTCAAAACCATGAAGTTCTGTAAACTTTTCTTTGGTTCGACGGGAAATGTGTGAACGAGCACGTCTTTTTCACTTTCCCCATGGAGAGAAGATGGCGACTAACAATATCTTTCGACACACCACACTCCCTGGCAAGTTCGTGAGTACTTGTGGATGTATTTGACTAAACAGCTTCCTTCAGAACCTCATCAATATCCATTAATAGCCGCCCGGAGCCCTTCTTCCTTTCCAACGTCGTATCTCCACTTCTAATTTTTTCAAGACAACGCCGCTCAATGTGCTCTTCAAGGACACCTTCCCCTTCATATTTAATAATTTCACGAGTTGCTTCAGTGACTGCAATTTGTTTTCCAGTAATGTCTTAAAATGTTTCTTCTTTGAAATAAATAACTGAACTGAGGCTTTTTTTTTTTAAGAAGTTCAGTGTTTGTAAACAAGCTTAGAGAATGCTCTAAAGGGATTATTAAGTATTGGTAAATAATAAATAGCATTAAGATATTTACAGACTTTTGAACTCTGGAATTTTATGAAACGATCATTTTTTTTTAATCACCCTATTAGAAACCTATGTTAGCTATAACCGAAAAACGACTCTACATACTAATGTAAATATATACCATTTGAAAAACATGTAACATGTATCATTGCTTTGATCCTGGATCTTAGCTGAGATGATCCGGGATAATCCATGATATACACAAATCACAGGTGGCAATTTTTTATATAATTTTATAATGTCACCGGGTATATTTCTTTTCATAAAAGAAAGTGGAGTAATACAGAAGAAAACAAAAGATTTTCTATGCAGAAATTAGTCGAAATAATTAGAGATTGGCCAATATAAAAACGTAGCGCAACGGTATTTGAAATATAAAATCCAATACACTCTAAATAATGTGTTAGCAATATACAAGATAAGCAAGAGAAAAGAAACTGTTAAAAAAATCCTTTGTAGGTCAAGTCCTGTAGCTACGTAAAATTTTTAATATCCACCAGGAAGTTGCACTATTTTGGAAAAAACAACTTTCAAATACATTAACCTTGGGCCAGTATTGACTTACGAAAACTTAATTTTTTTTTAAAATTTATTATTATACAAGATTACTAAATTTAAATTGGGGTAAAGGTTTTTTGATATTCTTAAAAAATGACTATTTAATGATCTGGGAACAGAAAATTCTAAGTTTAAAAAAAAGTAGGTAATATTTTGAGTGACGCAGTACTTTGATGATCTATTGAATTTTAAATTTTAGGAAAACAATATGGTTCATTTAATAAACTAAAAAGGGGACGTTTGCAGTTGTAACTCACAGATTTGAATGCCGATTTGTGTGTGGGTAGTAGGGACCTATAATAGTGCAAAACTAGAGTTATAGCCGCCAATGGCCATTAGGAGCCGAGAAAAAAAATAAAATATGAAAATCACGTTTTATTTTTTTTCTCAGTTATAAGTCACGAGAGAGAAATGATTCTTTCACGTTTAATTGTAGTTATGTATGATATTTTAAATAAAAATACTTTCGTTATGCTCAAGACACTACCCTGGCATCAGGGTGCTCAAAAACTTGAAAAAAATGACAAAATTCCAATAAAATACGCTGTAAATCAGTGGAAAATTTTTTTCATGAACAACTGACCTCAAATCTCGAGTTAAAGAACCATAAAACCCTTATATGTGAAATTTCATCAAAATCAAAAAATATTGATTTTTAACCCCTTTCGAGGAGGTTAAAATTTTGAAGTTGAAATTTAATCAACGATTTCTAACGGCCATAACAACTGGTGCATTCAACCGATTACAATAATAATAGCATCACTATAATTAGCATACATTCTGCTTTTTATCCATGCATATAACATTCGGATTACTTTAGATTTTAGTGGACAAAAACTGATGTGAATGAAAAAATCCGAGGTCAGCTATAACTTGAGATATCTCAATAAGGAAAACTCCTGCGACCTCCAGGTTTGGACTAAACTATGCAGTTTTACGGCTTCTAGATGACCTTAAAATTTTGTCTTAATCGGTTGCAAAATATGTGAGATAGCGCAAATTATTTACATTTTTTTCAGAAATGTGTGCCCCTTTACCTTGCCCCTTCTAAAATCTTGGGGGCAAAAAATTTTTAATTTTTGATTTCGACCAAATTTAGTTTCTACATGTTTTTTGGGATGAGGAATCTGAAAATGATATCAGTTTTTAGTTTAAAAATTATTCTCACATATATTTATTGAAATTTCTTCAAAATTTCAGGAGTAAAAAACCTTTAATTTTTTATATTGGCCTAATTTGCTATTTACATATACCTTCAGATGAATAATCTAAAAATAATATCAGGTTTTTGTTAAAAGAAAATTTTTTCTTATAAACGTATATAAATACGTTTATTACGTTTACGTCATTTATACGTATATAAATGAGACAATGACATGTAAATAATGAGGGAGACCCATCGGTATTCCAGACAATTAGCATACTGTAGAGTGCATAAAATTTGCGATAATTTTTTAAGTCCCGCCCCTGGGGGGTTAGCTTACAGAGGGGGGGGGGGAAGAGAAAAGATTTGCGGGGAACTTAAAATAATATATATTTTCAGATCAAAGAAAATTAAATTTCCTATAAAATTGATTCTATACTTATATGTCAAACTTCCAACATTTTCCAAGATATGCCTTATTGAAAATTGATAATGTTTGAAACAAAAATAATTTCTACCTCATTTTTTTTGGCTTCAAGTGCCAGTACGTATATATGAAATTAAAATAAATTTAATGCTCTACAACATCAATTCTGACATTTTTTCTGATAAACGATCATGTATGGCACTAGATGTTTGACTAAAAGTGAGAAAAAAAATCTTTTTTTTTCTCGAAAATTATCGATATTAACGTATATCTTAGAAACCATTGGGAGTTCAGAAAATATGGATAGAATTAATTTTATAGGATTTGATGATTCTGATTTGAAAAATATTTTTCTAGAGTACACTGGTTTCGAGATATAATTGAAAAACTGAAAAAATAGACCTTCCCAATCGTAAGCTCATCCCCCAAATGTAAAATTTCCAAACAATATAAGAAGTATTTATAATGAAGTTCGATATAAACATATACAATATGAATATATAAACTTTGAGCAATCAAGTTCTTTTATTTAAATTGCCGGGGCGACATCTGTGGTACAGTCATTGCCATTAATATTCTTTAATTATCTTCCACTGGTAAGATTTTTTTATCGGTAAAGAATAACGAAATTCACCGACGCACAGTGGGGCAAACTAAAGCAAAACGTGGCAGAAAGTCCTAAAACAAAATTTTTCCTTTCAGCGTGACGACTTAATTATCTGTTAGTTAAGGCTCTGGAGTACAAAATAATGCAATTCCTCAATCTGATAACGGCCATGTCTTTTAATGATAATCGATGAAAGTGGACAAAGTTCAGTGGCATTAATATCAGTGTCTGCATCAATTTGTTATTAACAGATCGTTTTTGTTTTTTTTACATACACTTTTAATACTTGTATATTTTTATGACATGGAATCATCATCTTCAGGTATATAATTTGCCTTGACAATATAATAAAATAGGATTATTGATTTTAGTTTATCTGTAGCGAATGGTTTAGTAACCTTCCAAACCCGTCCAAGCATATTTTTTTCCACCATCTTCTAGTACATTATCTAAATATTATGGTTTCGTTGAAAAATCTTGCCTCAATCTGCCCCAGCGTCAGAAAAAATATTTCTCCTTTGTTAGTGCATAGACGAAAAAATCATTTTATTTCCTATCCTATACACCTATAATTCTTATTCTATTATACTTATTACACCTATTATACTTATTCTACAAGCTCCCACTAAAAAAATGAAACCAAACAAGTTGTTAAAGAAACCAAGAGTCGAATCCAAGAAAGTTTTTTTTAAAAGTGTCGTTTGATTGTTGATATTCCTAAATCTGGCTTTGGAAATAGTAACGATGGAAATACGGCTGGGCGATTTTTCTCTCATGCTGATATTTCGTCAGAAATTACCGGAGTTGACGCTGAACTAATTAAAAGGCTTCATACAACACTGATAGCAATATCAAGTGGGTACGAAATGAATACTAATCAAGAGTTTGCTCATGGTACTGCAAGCATTATGTAGAAAAGTACCCATGGTACCCGATGTCACCAACCCTCGACATGTTTCTTATTCATGGTAAAGGAAGCACAGGAAGCTCGTAACAAGTATTTCCAAAAATATCATGAACATCACGGAAGTTTAGTCGAAAAAAATCCAAGCAGGATATATTCATTAACTTTTTTTTTAGTTCAGACCCAGTTCTAACAAGCAAACGAAGACTACCTAAGAAAAAATTTAAATCACTACCAACAGAGGCTTTAAACTTTCTTTCTTTTCCTTTTAAAAAGTAGGCCGGACACAGAAGAAAAAGACAGCGTAGATAATGAGGAAATGTTGTTGATAGAAAGTGTGTTACTTATTTTAATGAAAAGTGTGAATTTTTTTATTTACTGTTTTCTAAGTTTTTTCGTATTGTACACAAATGAAGTCAGTGATTTTGGTTTTTCAATGTTTCAATGTATGATATATAGCTTTAAGAACCAATGTTGATGATTATTTAAGATATAAGTAAGAATATTTAGTTTATGCCAACAATTAGAGCTACTTGCCCCACTGTGCAACGTCTAGTGAAAAGTATATAGTAACCTGCAACTTTATCCTAAATATTCAAACATTATGGCATATTTCATGCACTCTATCTCTTCCTGATTATATTTCAGGTCAGTTGTAAAGGAGATCTCTCATCCAACTCCTTTTTAGCCTTCGGTACGTATTGTAGGGAGTGTTTGTTGTGTCCATGTTACTTGTGTACCATGGAGATCGTTTAATTAGTCGCAGGATTCATGATTGAAATGTTTGTAATTTTTTTTATCGTCAGTTAAGCAACCTCATGCTATAATTAATTTTTACCAACATTACAGGAGAAACATAAAACTGATTTATTAATAACATTATTATTATCCAAATCAATAGTTCAGTCATTTTAGGTTTCAACTGTGGAAAAATACATAGTGAGCTGAATTTTTGTACACACCTTTTTTTATGCCTTTTAATAAATATGTGAGATATCGACATTGATATCGTGTAAATCAAATTAACTTATATTCAATTCAATTATTTAAAAATATTTAATTATGTGGTGCAACATGTGGATCCCAGTGAAGTTTAAAAATCTATGTGGACAGCACGATTCCGCACTAGAATTTACAATAGAAAACTAATGAACCCATCCATACCAAATTTTAACCACACCATCTTCATAGTTCTAGGAAGGTGTAGCAATAGTAAAATTCCTAATAATAAAAATTTAAATACATGATGAGTGGCTGAAGCGAGTGATTGCAGTGTGCTGTTATATAATTTTAGGGTTAGAAATTAAAATCCAACCAGATGAAATCAATTAAATTATTTCTACCGAATGAAAGCAAATGTCGATCCTTTGCTTTTTTATATAGTGTTTAAAAATATGATTCATGGGCTTTTAGTTGCAAGCACTGATAAATTCAGTCCATTACCAGCAAGACTTTTTTAATATCCTGTATTACCAACTAGTACATTAAAGTTAAAAATTGTATGTCCATATCACCTCCTTTCACAACCGTTGGCTCAGAAATAGTCCAGCCTACCTAAGCCTGAACTTTTTTTTTTTTTTACCAATAAACAAATAAACCTTCAAATATTAGTTAGAATTATCTAAATTCTTTAGAGCGTGTGAAGCCGCGACGGGGGGATGCTAATTTATTATATTTTCTATCTTTTATGATTAGAAGTTTTTTTTTTTTTTATCATTCATATTGATTATTTCCCTTTAAAGGACAGAATTTATTATTTTTTGAATGGGACAATTTCAAAAAAATAATAATAATCTTTACTGACCAAAGACCCAGCCGCCTGTTTCCTGTCCAGTTTTCTCTGAAATATACAACTCATCCTAATTATCTCCTCATAATTCTTTGAAATAATTTATCAAAAAAACAAACCAAAAAAAAAACCCATGCCTATGTCCTTCCTTCAACTGTGGGACTTCCCATTATTTTGCTCTACTTAAAACTCAGTACATTGATTTTGTAACAGCCAGGGTTTCCCGGCTTAGATCTTGCTTTTATTTTACTTGCAATCCCTACTCTTAAATATTATGACGCCAAGGTAGGGTAAATCATGGGTTATGGTCATAGTTAAGGAAATTGATTGGTGCAAAAGAGGATATCGTCTAGACTGTTTCGCAGATTACTATTTTTTTTACATATTTAGATTTACAAATTCTTGTTCTATTAAATGGTACCAAAGCTCAATACCAAAGCTCAATATTTTTCCTTGAAATAGATTTTTAAGTTTTTATACAAATATCCCAAAAATACCAGTTATGGGCACAGTGTATGAGTTATGGTCATAGTAAAAACTAGTTATGGTCATATGAACAAAACTTTTGTAAACAATTGTTTTTATTATTTTAAAATTCACTATTTATGCATACCTATCAATCATTTGAGGTTAGTAAAAAATTAAGGATTAATTAATCAAAAATAAAACTCCGAAAACACAGTTTTACTGCTGCTTCCGGGATTTAAAAGAGATCCAGAATGGTCAACATTAAAAATCCACGATGGGTGACACAAAACATCAAAGACGTGTTCTTTCTTGAAAATATTTTCCACTGAGTCAAACCAACCATGGATGTCTTTCGCAGACACAAAAGAGCTGGCTGGTGATACGGCTTCAGTGGTTCTACTGGAGATATTTGGATGGCGACGGAGGGAACCCCTATAGCATCCGTCACTGGGCATACCATCTTTAAATTTACATTGTCGGTTCAAAACTATTGCTTGTTCTTTGACGCTCAAGAATAAATCAATTTTTCGTTTGGGAAACCCCCGTCTAGTGCAATGAATAATCCATTTCTCTAACAGGTCCTCCTTTTCAGCAGACAAAATGGGGTCAGCCACCACACTGAAACCTTCCTGTGCACTTTAATCTTCGAGTTAACGTCATCCTTGGGATTTTGTACCTGTTATAGTAAAAGGGAGTAATACATTGGTACTAGGAATTTTAAGTAAGAAAAACATCCATTTTTACAGAACATAGATTTTACAGAAGCCCCTTTATGAATTCTTCTTTTGCCTGTGTGGCATCATCTTCAGAGTACGAATATCGTCTTTTAGGCATAGTTACAAATAAGTATTTACTGTAAAAAAAGAAGATTCTAAAAAAGCATCTTGAAGAAAAAATAAAATCGTAAAAGCAAGTGACCATTATACATTTATACGCTGATCATAACTAGTTATAGTCACTGATAGAATTAACATTGTCACCCATGACCAAAACTAGTTAACGTTATCGTATTTTACTTTTAAGATAATACAATTAAACCAGGGAAAATCTACATTTTGTTAGGAGTAAGAACACTTGTTATGCCAAAAACTTTTAAATGGTCATGGGTGACCATAATTAAAATCATAGATATTTATAGACCGGTTGTGGTCAGTTGAAAATTTTAATCCATTAAAGTGACAAAATGAAAAACAAAGGGGTCTGAAGAAAATCAGAAATCAAAATGAACAGATAGATACCTTTAAAACCTGAAATTGGCGAAGATTTTCAAAGCAATTCCTTAATAATGTTCACTTGTAAAATCACACCTACTACACACAGGAGCTATTCCACAACACTAATTCGGGAAAACATTAACTAAGCCAAATGGAAATGAATGGGAGAGAAGGATTCATTAGCAAGTGAGTTGTAAACTCTTCCGTGAAACGTCTCTTAAAAGGATCTAACAAAGAAAACAAGCAAAGGCTTATTTTTGTTAAAAATGTAAAAACCTGCCCATAACTGGTGAAGTGACCATAACTAGTGATTTACCCTACTCAAACTTTTTTCGATATTCAAATGTATTCTGCAGCCTCATTTTAGGAGTACTTAAATATTATCAGGAGTACTTACATTACATTTCATTTCTACTTACGGTAAAAATTACCCTTACGGTAAATGTTCGGATGGCCGACACCAACCCCTACGCGCGCCCAGAATACCTTTTATCGATTCTAACCTTGTTCCGATTTATTTCGATGTTCTAGTCGCTGCTTTTAGAGGGTAAAGGTTATTCTCCTACATTTACTGAGAAACTCTAAATCCCTGTTCAAAGTAATATTAACTTCTATTTACCTTTTAATATTAAAATGATAAATGAGGAAATAATGAAGTGTAAATAAGAAAATATCGAAATATAAGAAGACACTAAATCAATTTTGAGTTAATAATAATTTAATTTTAATTTTTTAATTAATATACTACTGAACCACCAGTAAATTTAATTCCTGATGAACTTCCTGTCAGAGAGTTGAAAATAACAAATTATAAATATAAAAAAGATACAATCCTTAAGTATTTATTTAGCATAACTCCTATTTATTTAACATTTGTAGCTACATGTTTTGGAGACAATGTTCCATCATCAGGCTTCTAATTTTTTTTTAAAAACACATTAATCTATAACATTATAATAGTAATGTGTCATTTACCTCTTAATCTGTGATTATTTTCATATTGTCAATTCTCCATGTTATATGCCATTATACAATATAAGACCGAATCCTAGTTTAAATGGATGATGTTAATTTCTGCAATATTTTCTTAAATTTATTTATAAACTTATGTTTTATTGAATTAGTTATACAATCTGTCTCACTTTAGGACAAAAAGTAATATGGATGACAAAGACTCCATTCAATATGTATGCAAAATATGTATACTAAAATTGAAACAACAAATAGAAATATATAAAACACCAAATCCATGTACAAATAAATCTTGTTAAGTTTTGTAACACTTTTACAAGTTTTAAATTTTATCACTTAAATTGATAGAACAAATATAAATATGTAAAACACCAAATCCATGTACAAATTAATCTTCTTAAGTTTTGTAACACTTTTACACATAAGATTAGATGAAATAAGAAAACATGAATTCATAAAACACTTAATCCTTTATGAAACTCATTTTGTTAACTTCTGTTTCACTTATTTACATTTAAGAAGTCTAAATATCAATATAACAAATTAAACAACACAGTCCAAGTTGAAACTGTAGAAGTGATTGTTTACATGTGAGGTTATAGGAATGAACTATCGAAAAATCTAAACATGAAGTGAAGCGTAAGGATCGAACTGGTCGGTGTAGCGCGGGTCAACCTAGTTTGGTGGTGTCGCCGATCCGAACCGTTACCATATATATATGTACGAGTATATTCTATAGGTAATAAATGTCTATAGACTATAAATAAATCTATAATGAACTAAGTCGAATTTTGTGAATTTTGAGCAATCTACATCACCAGAATCGAAATTTTTTTCTCTTTTCTTGTGTCTAAGTGTTCCGACCATTGCAATGAAGGATATTCCTTTGTGGACTGGAACTCCAATCTCGAACTTTTACTTATGAAAAGCGAGTCAAGTTTGTTAATTTTAAAACAGTAAGTTTGTTTTTTTTTAAAAAGACAGGCTTCAAAAATTAGAGCCAGCAATCAGATATGTTGAATCACTTCCGATAGCGGCAGAAAAGAAGGAAGCTCTGTTAGATCTTCCCTACATAAGTCCACTTCTGTTTCACTTATTTACATTTAAGAAGTCTAAATATCAATATAACAAACTAAACAACACAGTCCAAGTTGAAACTGTAGAAGTGATTGTTTACATGTGAGGTTATAGGAATGAACTATCGAAAAATGTAAACATGAAGTGAAGTGTAAGGGTCGAACTGGTCGGTGCAGCGCGGGTCAAGCCAATTTGGTGTTGTCGGCCATCCGAATAATTACTCTACTTACAATAGAACTTATCTAAGCTAAAAGAAAAAAAAATTATAAATACATTTCCACCTTCGTGGAGGTATTCATAAACTTTTTACTGCGGAAAAAATCCTAAGCCTTTTCGAAATCGATACCAATCTGGTGTGGTTTTCTTTTTAACTTACAAACAAATTTCTAGGGTCTTGTGCCGAATCCGGCCACACGCAATAATCGATATCTATTATAATTATGTAAGTAACCTGCTTTGTAATTAAAACATGTTTTTTTTTTTTTTTAATTTCTTAACACTGATAAACACTAAACAATCCTAAACGGTAGGTCCTAGCGAAAAATTTAATATAACAAAAACAATTCTCCATTAAATCTTCTGATAAGGGAACTGTAGAAAAATGTTTTATCCGAATAACACCTACAGAGGTAGAGCGTTTCAAAATGAAAATAAAAAACGTTGCACCAAAAAAGTGAAGACCCCCAGCCAAAAGACACATCTATATTAAAAAAGAAAACTGGAAACAGTTAAAGCTTTAAATGCCATTCACCTTATGTTGAAATTTTCGAGATGTTACAGTATTATTCAGAAGGTGCCATTAATTTTATTTTATTATAGTTTTAAACGACGAATTTGTAATTAATTTCTGAACAACTTAATAATTATTTATTTAGCATGGTTACCCATTAATTAGTTTTGGCTTCACAACCAGCTGGCGCTGCACTTCTCTAGTGGGTCACAATAATTAAAAATAACTACTCAATTAGTTAGAATAATTAGTGTTTTAGAAATCACCGCTATTTTTTCTCTTACACTCTCTATAGTTGGGAGAGGAAAATGGGTACCACGACCTTCGTGGATCAGTACATACAATCAGGCACCTGCCAATTAGAAGTGTTTTACACGGTCATTGTTCTCGATGACAGCAACTGCAAGAGGAAGTCATTGTTTGCGGGTGTGGGATAGGATCTGGGTGGGATTTCGTCCTTATTTTAGGGTTCAACAACTTATTAACTGTTAGCTAACGGGATTATTTTTTTTTCCTTTCAAATTTAGGGTAACAATAAGTAAATTTGATGATATTGTAATACTATGGGAGACTAGCACTCAATAGTATGAATGAATGAATGAAAAATAATCTTTATTCTGGGACACCTTGTCCCCTAAGAATAACACAAAAGAACAACAAAATGGTATCATTGTCTGGCTGCGTACATATCAGGCAGCAACTTATATAGAGTGTCAATTCTATACTACAAGTCTTTGGGTTAACATAAGAAAAACAAAATTAGTAAATAACAAAATTAAAATAAAATAAAATAAAAAGAAATATTCTAACACTAAAATATTATTACATAATTTCGGACGATTGATAATTGAGGAGGTAGATGAATAAATTATGTTTAAAGGAATTTAGACAAGGAGCATTGCGGACCGAAATGGGTATGGAATTCCAGAATAAAGCTGCACGATTAATAAAGGATTTTTCAAAGGAAGCAGTTCCATGAGAAGGGATATACAAATCTATAGGCTGAGATCTGGTGTTCAAAAGATGAATGGAGGAACGAAGGGCAAGGATGTCGCGTGAATGTACGAAGGTTTTTTGGAGTTTAAGGATTGGAATAGAAAGGAAACCAGGAAGTATTGTCGCCGAAAACTTGGATAAAGCCACCTCAACTCGGAATACCAGCAAGTAATGTGAGAACGCCTGGGGATCCCAAAAATGAATCTTATAAAGGAGTTCATTAATAGTACCTCCTCCTGGCATGGATTAAAGAGATTTATTTGAGAAAATCTCTCATCCAGCTTCTTTTAAGCCTTCTGAGAGTATTTCCAGATATATTCAGTCGTAGCCATGTCATTTATGAGTATGTTATTTTGCCCATGAAGTCTGTCGTGAAATAGACTATTAAGGTTATGTATATGTTCCTTTACTGTGGGTACTTCTAAATCAGTGTGAAGTGTGTGGTTTGAAATGTACCAAGGTAATTTCGTGATTAGTCTGAGTATTTTTGATTGGAATATTTGTATTTTTTTAAGGTGTGTATTTTTTGCAGTCCCGTATATTATATGGATTAAATTGTTGATAACAAAAGTTGAAAATTTAAAAATAAACTGCTAATACCAACGACATATACTGTTCTCCTACTTAAAATGACGTTTTATATTGTTGAATCTACTCAAACCAAAATATTCTGAAGCATAAACGCCAAGTTTAAAATTTAGAAGAAAATTATGAAAAAAACTATCATGCAAATACTTTCCATGGCTTAGAAAAAAAAAAATATTACTAATAAAAAAGAAAAATTGAAATAAAATACCTTTCACAAAAATGTAAACTTATCAATAATCAGTGGGAAGTAAAAAAAAAACAATATATACAAACCAATTTCTTTAGAAAGGCCATTCTTATTTAAACATGGTTCTCTAAGTTTTGTGTTGTCCCACATGAAATGTCCTTTTTTTTAAACAGAATGTAAATAATAAAAGTAAAAAATCAAACGTATTTTTTTTCAAAAATAGTCACGTGACGAAATAAAGATAGGAAAGCAATTTTTAACGCCTAGAACTTTTTTTATACAATTTTCCTCGCATTAAGTTATCTAAGCTCCGAAAAAAAAATTGGTAGCCTGTAGGAAATTGATGAAGACAATATGGGGGATAAGGCAGGACTTTGTAAATCAAATCTTTTAATTTATTTACTATCAGTATCGAAATATATTTCCAGTTCAGGAGTGCAGGCTATTGTTTGATCAAACTTTGATACATTCGGCCAGTTTCTTGGCGAATCAACACAGATATGTTAGAAAACCAACGACAAATGGGTCTTTTTATTATAACTGCGTTCGCCATTAGCTATATATTCCTTGTTGCCTATTCAGTGGAGTTGTCAACTTTAAGCTTATAAAATAAGATTATCCTAAGCGGAAATGGTTGTTTCTGCTTTCACGTTTGAAATGAAACTAAAATCCGTATACCAGCTGAAGAAAAAAAAAAAAACTGTTAGTAAATAAATGGTAAGTATATATATATATATATATATATATATATATATATATATATATATATATATATATATATATATATATATATATACAGGGTGTCCCGAATTTAAATAGCAAAACTTCAGGAACTTATAGGGGACCGAAAAACTAAGACAAAAAGTCCTCAAGAGTCTTCCAGAGCCCATACATGATAATTTCTTTGATTAACAATTCCTCCTCTTGTAAAGGTAGCTTCATCGGTCCATATAATTTTTAATGGAAATAAATTATCATCGCGAATTTTGTCAAGAAACCAGTTACTAAAATTCAATCTCTTGACATAATCTTGAGGTAATAAATTCTGAACTTTTTGAAGATGGTATGGGTAGCGATTATCACCTTTCAAAGTTCGCCATATTGCTGGCCGCGATATTGCTAATGCAGCAGATGCTCTTCGGATGCTAGGCTCAGGATTGTTATCGAAGTGGCGTTGGACACAATTTCTTCTCCGATAATCTGCTCTTATTGCTGCCTGGAATTGGTCGCCTTCATTACGTATTAAGAATGACCCAGTCTCTCGCAGTCTATTAAAAGTTAACGAAAAGACTCGCCGATTAGGTACTCTTCTATTTGGAAATCGGCGCGCATACTCCCGCAGCGCTTCTAAAGCATTACCGTTATAGAAACCATACACAAAAATTATCTCAGTATTCAACATTAGAATATGTATGCGGCATTGTGGCTGATGCTATTCGCACAAAAATATCTGAGTAACTGACTGAAGACTGATTTAGGAATTATAATCCTAGAAGGAAGCCCAAATGTAAACAAATAAAAGAATGTAAAGGATAACATTAAGTGTTTACATATCTCACTGCATAGCCTGGCGAACTTTGAAAGGTGATAATCGCTACCTGTAACATTTCTGTTTTGTTTCTTTTTTTGCGAATTTCTCTAAAACTAAGCAAAAACGAGCAAATCTCTTAAGGACTTTTTGTTTTAGTTTTTTGGTCCCCTATAAGTTCCTGAAGTTTTGCCATTTAAATTCGGGACACCCTGTATATACACTAGTTGTATCTATACTAAAGTTGTTATAACTTGGTAGTAGGTAAACAATAGCAATATCAAAATGTAACATTGGCTTGATTATGAGAACATTATAGTATCGAAACGTCACCCAATTAAGTTGTTATTTTATTTATTGAACCTCAAGGACCTTATTAAACATCTAATAACAACAGTTAAGAAATATATCCATATTAATACATTGAGTCAATACTGGAGAATATCTATAAGAGAAGAATGGGATTTTGCGAATAAATCAAATCAACTCACGGTTCTCACGCAATTACAATGGTGAAGGAACTTCAGAAATCTAACAAAGCTTGCGAGTGCGAAGAATACAAGAATATTCCTACTAAGTTGCAGGGCATGATTATGAGAACAATATAGTGTGGGATACCTATTACTTCTACTTAATGATTTTAATTTTAGAAAAATCAACATAATCACATGACTTCAATCACGAACTAAAACTAATTAACAAAATAATAATTGATACATTATTTTGGTTCCAATATCATAACCCGCCTTCATTCGTTCGAAGCTCAGGCAGTGTAAAAAGTCATCGCGAGCCGAACAAGGCTCAAGCGAATGCTTGTTCGTGCTCGGCCCTGATCCGCCCGATGTCGGTTTTCCGGCGAATCATCAAAGGGACGCTCGTTCGCCGCTCACTCTGTGTAGACACCCGCATGGTGTTTGCCTAATCTAGGTCTCACCTAGCTGTTGAAGGGTACACGTCTCTCATTTTGAGTGTGGTAGCTGTAGTTTATTTTCAATTAATGTTTATTAAAGATAATATGTTCTATTATTTTAGGTTTAATAATCGTATCTATTAATTTTCTATTTAAGTTTACTTGTATTATTATTGATATTTATTCTCAATTTGAATCCTGTTTTTAATAAATGATATTGTTTTTGGCTAAATCGCAATTGATTTTATTGTATTTTTTTCCTACAAGGAAATTGCTGAAAAACTAAAATCTCCTCAATTAACTTAAAAATTAAAATAAAACTATGGTTTCAGAATGATTTCGCAATTTTTTTTTTTTTATTAGCCGAATAGCCGCCGCGGAAACCGCAATTTTGGATATCCCGGGTGCCATCTATTCGTTGCGAATGCTCACGAGCAACTGATCGTCAGAAATTCTCGTGCAGTGTAAACAGAGGGCTCGTTTGCGTTCGTGCTTGTTGAAAACCAGCGAATGCTCGATGCTCGAAGCTCGAGGATGTTCGGGCAGTGTAAACGTACCTTTACGCTTCTAGTTTCTGATTCATGATATATTGTCCAAAACGTTTCCGTTGGGAATCAATGCTTTTTCTTTTAATACGATTTTTTAATTCACCATTTCAACAAAACTCTGACTAAACCATCAACCAGCATGTGTAATGTACAACCTGAGAAATCAAAAGTTAATATTGTTTTGGAAATATACCTGATTTTTCTGCAGAGCCCTATTCAGATCTGCTTAATAATTCAGTGATTTCGATATACTTAACTAAACATATAATTAAAATAATAATACTGAACTGTAATACAAAATATTAAAACTATAATACGATAAAAAAATATTGTGGTGATGGTTTGTTGTTTATTTAATTTTCAAAAACGATAAAGAGTAAGAAATTGTTATTCTCTTCATAATAATTGGAAAAACCACAAGAGGTCATTTTAAAGAGAAGGTTGGATAAATCAGATATGAGCGCATAAATTTTGTAATGATGGGTTATGGTTTATTTCATGCCTCGATATGATAATATAGTGGTATCGCATATTAAATTAATAGAACGAAAACATCGAGATTAATCAAGATAAGGTTAAAATCGAGAATAGTGTATTTCCGGCTGGAATAGAGGCTGAGTGTTCGAGGCTCATTGTCGATACCAAATTGCAAAACTAAGTTATCAAACAGCTGTTTTAGGGTTATATATATCGGATATTGGGTAAACCAGACAGCTACTTACTCCCTTAAGCAATATGCACACTATAATTATTAAAAGAATACTTCAATAAAGTTTTTTTTATTATTATATATATATATATATATATATATATATATATATATATATATATATATATATATATATTGAATTTTACAACTATACAAATATGTAAATCAAGTAAATGAGCTGATAACCATTGCAATGACATGTAACAATTTGAAAAGAACTACTCATCAGTAGCACTTCAATACAATTTTACACTAGAAAATCTCTAGGCCATCTTCTTTTCAGACGCCTCGGAGGATTATCGGGAATAAAGTGGGAAGCAAGTTGAGAAACTAATGGATTTGAGTGGTTATGAAGCTTACTATGAAAGGATAGGTATCTGGTTTGAGTTAACTCAGCAACATATGGAACATTAAGGTCTTTATGGATAAGCTTATTGGTGACAAAGTAAAAGGCATTTAGGGTTTTGGATTGTAAGGATACGAGATGAATTGGATGGTTTAGTAGAGCCCGAAAGCTCAACTCCGTACGTCCAAATAGGTCTAATAACAGTCATGTAAATAAGTCTTTTGTAATGAATTGGGAGGTTTGATCGTTTGTCTAGTAAATGTTGATGTAGTCTGTAACGACGAGCAGTTTCTTTTCACTTTAGTCTTTCAATAACGTTAAAATATAGTTATTTTTCCTTAGTTACTATACTTTAAGCTATCAAGAAAGTTCACACCATATATTATTACTGGAATGTTTTTACAACATAGTGACAATAACTAATGTAAAATCAGTTATTGACACGGTAAGGATTTTTTTTTTTAAATACCGACAGAATTGAAGGTTTTTTAATACAATATTTTGAGTTGTAGGATTTAAAAGAAATATTAAATTATAATAATAAATATTATATTATATTATAATATTATATTATATTATAATATTATATTATTTAAATATTAAATAATCTCATGTAGAATGGCGATCGTCACCTATCGGCCAATGTTCAAACTTCGCTGTCATCCAAATACTATCGCATTTTAAATACCAAATTATTTGTAAATCAGTAGATTTTATTATTGCTGAACCTCCCTAAAACTATAAAGATGGTGTGGTTAAAATTTGGTACAGATTGGTTTAGTAGTTTTCATGGTCAGTAATCATAAACGAAAAATGGCTTTTCTTTTTATATAATTGTATAGATATTCGTAATAATAACATTTGTGTAATATTTTACAATATATATATTACAAGACTTCGTTTTTTGTCTCCCTATCCACGAACTGTTGGTGTTTCTCAATGGAAGCGTATTGAGTCCTCTTCTTTATTCCTCTACACTGCAGATATTCCTCAACACCCTTTCACAACTACTATTTTGCCATCACTTCCATCATATCTTCGTACAATTTTTTCACGATTTCTTTCTTGGCTATCTTGGATCATCTAAACATCAGATGAAAGGTAGAAAATTAGGATGAACTTTGATAAATCAAATCACATGACGTTTACCCTGAGGAAAAATAATTGTCAAACAATTCCACAGCTCAACTAGGCAGTCCATAAAAAAAATTGTAAAATATCTCGCGTTACATCTAGATCATATATTTACTTGGAACCTCTAAACGAAAGTTACATAACGCTACATATTAATTGACTGTTACCACTTAACTTCCACTTTGGATTAACTAAGCAGCACTTAAGGGTTTTGAAAATTCAAACTGTAAAGTCAAAAACACTTAAAACAATACTACATGCGCCATAGTACATTAAAAAGTTCGAAATAGCTTACCATGATTTACACATATAATGTGTACAACATTAGATAAAATTAGGATTGATGAATTTATTGCCACTTCTATCGGAATTATTTTATCTGAAAATTAGTTTCGAATGATAAACATTCTTTATCAGTTCTAAAACATTCCATTTTTTCTAAACATCAGCTCTTTGTTATAAAGATTATATATACTGAAGTTTTCAAAAATGTAAGACACATAATGAAATATATTGGTGACCTGAGGAAGCCAAACGGACTTCTGAATATATCAAAAGTGGAAAGGGAAGGGCCAGACAGGTTAAATATTTGAGGTTTTCCTTCTGACTAATTGGATTTTTCCATTCCTATTGGAAAAAACTTTAAAATAGAACTATTAGAAATAATAAAATCGTTCGAAACCAATTTAGATTTTTTTTTTTTAAATGGACAGATAAACATTTTAATTAGCCCCATTTTAAATTTGTTTACTAACCGCCAGCAGTAAATTTATTACCTGTTGTCATCATTTGTGGCTTTAAAAATTCCGTTAAAAAGTTTCTTTTTGATAAAATGCCATAAATGTGAACAGGTTGTATTCGGTGAAGCAATGTCGTTGGGAAATAGATAAGAGGTAGAAAGTCCGCAAATATTCTCCTTCAAGGTCTAACCTCTTTGTAATCAGCTGTTTGTTTTTTGGTTCTATTTATATCAAGTATCACTGATCGACAAAAAGGATTTTTTTTTTTTCCTTTTTTTTTATAAAATAATCACTACTGAAATTGCAATTATATGTATGTTTTTCAATCTATGTTGTCGTTCGGTATTTCATTCTTAAGTTTATTTATTTTTGAATTAAGAGGATACCTACTCTAATGATTATCAAACTATAAATAACCAGATAAAAATGATAATAATCTAATCAACACATATCGTTATAAATATTACGGTAATTGTGTCGTCTAGTTGCAAAACCGGCCATCTCCAAAAAACAAAATTTTCAGGAAAGCTGATTTTTGTTACATCACGCTAAAATGAAGTAGGAACAAAATCTCTTCGGTTTTTAGTGGCACAAGGGTAGTGTGTTTGAAAGCACTTTTTGAAATGGAAGGGGCAAGTGGAGGGGATGACTTACTCATATTTCATTTTTTTTTTTGGATCGGCCGGTTTGAAACGAATTATAACAGAAACATCACTTTTTAATGAATTCAAAAGTGAATCTCATTTTTCGGCCGGTTTTTTTAAAGTAATTAAGTTCGAATTATAACAGAAACATTCTCTGCTTTCACTAAGCTGATTACGACGTTCTTAATGGTTTGGGGCTTTTTTACTCTTTACGATTTAGGGAAAATTACCACTTTTGGAAACTACAGGAAAACCAGGAGGAGCAGACTGATAGTTACTCATTTTGGAGTCCCTCAACTTGCTGCCAGAGAAACTGGCACGGCAACCGGTTTTGAAACGAATTATAACAGAAACATCACTAAATTTAATGTAAACGTTGGGTTTTTGAGATATTAGTGGATTCGAATGTTTATGGAGACTGCTATGAAAAGATAAATGTCTGGTTTGGACTAAATGAACAACATAAGATGTGTATGGATAAGTTTGTTTGTGACAAAGTAAGAATCATTGCAGAATTTGGATTGTAAGAATTGGATATGAGACGAATTGGATGGTTTCGTGGAGCCCTAAAGCTCAACTCTGCATGAGTCTAATTACTGTCATGATGAGTCTCTTTAATTAACCCGAAGGTTTTAACGTTTGTCAGGTAAACGTTGAAGTCAAAACGTTTGTCTTTTTAGTCTGGTATATGAGAAATAAGAATAGATGTCTAACGTTTCGAATAATCCTTCTAATTAACTAAACACCATAGAACTGGCTAATTCGTCAATTCCTGACTGTAATAATAGAACCACGTAGCGGATATTGAACCCAGTTCTAGACGATGAGAGAGCTATCGATTACATAATCGTTGCATTTAATCGATGGGATCCCTTTGTTCATCTCTTCATCTTTGATTATCAAGAGGACAATTACATTAAGAGATATTCATATTATTCACAACGATACGAGGCGCTATCTCGAGATCCCTGCTGCAATGCTCATTGTATTCGCAATGTTTTGTTGATTCTAATCCACGTCTGGATCTCTTTGTTGCTGTTCCCATCTAAAAAAGAACCGCTGCCCTTGTAGAGTTGTCTTGTACAATAGTAATTGCCTTATAAGGGCGGCGATGACAGGCTGCAGTCAGTAGGAGAACGCAGCGACAAGGGATAGAATCGTTAGCTTAGATCGATACCAATAATCGAGGGTTTCTTGAGAAATCTGGCCGGTAAACCATCGCTTAATCTTAACCGGTAAGTTCGAAAAAGTTGAATATGAAATTTTTATTGTAAAATCGACTCTTATTTACTCGAACCCATAGATATTTCTGATTATTTTAATCAGCATGGAAAAAAAAACCAGTCTAAGTCGATAAAATAACCATCAATAACTCGAAATAACTTCAAAGTTATGCTTTAGCTCCATAACTCGAAGTTCAGGTTATAACTCGAAACCTTGGCGTACAGACTTAAGCAGAAGATTAGGGACTTTTTTAATCCGAAATATTTTAATGTTTTTACACTTTTAATGTTTGTACACGTTTTTTACAATACTGTTATACTGTTGCATTTTCTCTTAATTACACTGTTTTTTACCTCTGTAATTTATTTTGAACTAGCGACTCTCCGCTGAAAGTGTCTTATGCACACTTATTTCATCTTTAACACTTTATTCTCCTTTCTCGTTTATTCTTTATTCTCCTTTCACTATAGATTTTTTCACTGATTATTATTATTATTATTATTATTATTCATCTATATAATTATTAATCCTTTAATTAAAAAAAAAAAATGTTATGTATAGTTTATGCTAACTTTCATTTTTCCTCACATCTGCCCACCCCCACTTATTCTTTTCCTTTTCACCGCTATGTACATTTATAATTATTATATTATTTATGCCTCAATGTTTATCATTGCTTTATCGCTATGTACTATCTATTAGTTATACTTATATAGTCTACTCCCTATTGTTTTTCTTTATTTATGTATTTACTCAATGACTTATCCACTTGAGTTTTATCGAAATATCTTTTTTATTTTTATACTAACAAAATATTCAATTCATTTGTTTCAATATTAGTTTCATCACGGGCTTGTCGACGATTTGAGCCTCTCGGAGGAAACCTTCCAAGTTTACCTGTTCTCACCGCTCCGTCGTACCAGTTGCGGGAAGACATTAATTTCAGATTTTAGTTCAAAGTTTATTTAATTTTCGAAATCCCAGTTTAAGACTGCTTATTTTCTTAAAATGATTTTTCGCGATTTGCGGCGGCGAAACGGTGCCCCAGATGAAAAATATTCACCGGTATAAAATCGATTCTAAATTTGATTTTCTATCGAAATCCGTCATAAAAAAATACCTCATCCCATTGGGAATTCCAGAGTTAGGGTCTAGATTAGATATGAAAGGACAAAGTTTGACACAGTTAAGACCCTGAGAGTTTCGTTTCAAAATTTCAAAAACTGTGGGAAAAAGGATTGGCCCTCGAATATTGAACAACCTGTATAAAATTTAAAAAGTTATATATTAAAAATCAAACATGTTGATACTCGCCTAAGCAGAATAAATGGAGGGCTTCTAGATGATATCAGGACAAAGAGGAGACAGCTTGTAAAGGGACGAAAGCGAGAGTTGAGTAATTAGGTAAATACATTTTGATCCCTACATTTATTAGTCAGGTAAATGGGCAGTCTCTTAGGTTTTCCTCATGCATGGTCAGTTTTTCTGTCCCTTCTGAAAACATGTTTAAAATTCGACTATTGGAAATAATGATCTGGTCATTTAGAAAAAATCTGTACCAAAGCAATAAACTGTGGTAAAGTGCTTAAATTTTGAATTTTTTAATAAGTTTTAAGAACGTTTAACAAGAATTAATAATCTGGACAGTGGACGGAAATTTATTTCATAACTTTCCATGGAATAAATCTCGACCTTCCCACTCCACATACAGTAGATAAGGTAACCTGTAGGGTAGGCTGTTCTTGTTTACCTTGTTGGAGGAACTTATGCCCACCTGACAACAACAAAACCACTTAAAGTAAAGACGGGAAGCTGTTTTCTCTCTCTCTTTTCTTTTTTCTTTGCTTTGCATAAATATGTACGGCTACACGTGGCTGAGCAGTCATTCATAATAATTTTTTTTTTTTTCCTTTTGCAATTATAAATCGCATTCATCAAAACAAGTTCCGAACTTTCCTGTTAAATTATTATCCGATTTAAAGCATTTTTTTATTTTATTCGCTGTCGTTTTTTGTGTTATTCGAAACCGGATAGTTCTTTCCTCTTCGCTTATTAGTTTTTAATGAATTGCTCAATCTGAATGAATGAACCACAAAACGAAGCTACAAGGTCAATCATTTTTTTTTTTAATTTGTACAAATAAGATAAATAAATCTCTCTCCTCCAAATATGGAGATGGAATACTTCATGCTTAAAATTAAAAAAAGAACTATTTGAAAAACAAATGACTAGGAACTAATATTCAACCACGACTCAATCTAAATCTTCAGTCCCGCACGACTGAAAGAAATCAATCTTGCTTATTTGTTTACCGAAAAATTGTATTTATTTTTCTGAATAAATTTTGTAAAGGTTACGCAACGTAATATGAAAAGTAATTGCTGAGATATCAAATGTTAATATCGTTTTTGTTATCTAGAAAACATTATTATCAATTTATATTTTATAATTTTTTTAATGGATATGTCTTTTGGCAGCAGTTCTATACTTTCTTTGTTTAACGTTTTTTTAATCTCAAAAATGTAATATTTTGATATACTCTACCTCTGTGGATGTTGCTGTTTTTCATTGAAGTTTTTAAATAGATCAGAGAAAAATGGAGTTTCTTTTAGAAGATTTTTTTTCCAAGCAATCACCATTCATGAATTAATTGCCACTTCTATTGGGATTATTTTATTAGAATACTCGTTTCGAACGCTAAAAATTCATCTCGAGTACTAAAACATACAAACTTTTCAACACATCAGTACTATGTTACATGGATTATATACACTAAAGTTTTCAAAAATGTAAGACAAGAAATCAAACACTGATACTCACCTCAGGATGTCTAATAGATAACTAAAATATACTCATCGTAAGAAGAAGGGGGCAGGTAGGTTAATTTTTTGGGATTTCCCTTATGACTCATTGGATTTTAAATTTGTTTAAATCCCAAACATTTAGCCTACCTGCCCCCTTCCACTTCTCACGATGAGTATATTTCAGTTATCTCTTAGAACTAATGTTTGATTTCTTGTCTTACACTATTGAAAATTTTGTATGTTTTACAACTGAAGATAAATGTTTAGCATTCGAAAACTAGTATTCTAATAAAATAATCCCAATAGTGGCAATTAATCCAAATTGTATTTATTCTTCTATACCTCAGGTGATTTTTAAAGCAAATTGTAGTTTATTAAAAATACTTTTTTTTTTTTAATAAACATTTGTTAATATCATTTTAAAAATTTTGTCAAAAGGCTATTATATACTTATATTTACATGTGAAAGGATTTTGAAAAATAAAGTGAAAGTGGATACTGAAAAACATTTTATATATTATTTTTAATAAAAGTAGTAAAGCCATATTAATATATAAGCAAAGAAATAAATGCTGTTTCCAAGAATTCGGATAAAGACTTGACCCGTCATGGTAGGTTTAGTGTTCAACAAAAATCTGGTTTGGCTTTGAACGATTTTTTTATTTCTAATGATTCATATATATTTAAATTCAGATGATAAAATCGTTCAAAACGTATCCAGATTTCTGTTTATGATAACCATATAAATATTTCCCGTGGTCCCATTTTAAATTTGTTTGTAATAGGAACGGATAAAAACCATCAGTCAAAGGAAGACCCCAAGGGTTGAACCTACCTGGTCCTTCTTCCCCCTGTCTTTCTTAATATCTTAATATAAGAAGTCCGGTTTGCCTCTGTAGGTTAGTACCGATATCTTTGATTTCTTGATTTCAAAGTTCTAATGTTTTGAAATTTTTGTATGTTTTTAGAATTGATGATGGATGTTTAATATTCGAAACTACTATTCATATAAAAAGATTTACTATATAAGAGGAAATTAATTCACCAATTCTAATTTTATAGATCCTTCTATACCATAATGCGTATCTCAAGTTATTATTTTTTTGTTAAAATAATAAAATAATTGTCCGGTTAAACGAGAGCGCCGGATTAGAGAGAGTTCCCTGTAGTATTTCTACTCATTTTATTTGATCATTAAACCAGGTAACTGTAACAAATTATTGCTAGATATAATGAACAGTGGTCATATTGTTGATTAAATCATCCTTTTAAAATATCTAAAAAGTTTTAATTGGTAAATAATATTAAGTAATTATTGGCGTGGACAGGCATATATTTGGGCTTTTTTGTTTGGATAAGGAAAGAAGAGGCAGCCATCGATTCTCTCCGGAGGTGCCAAGGCCAGCGACCTGCCCTCACCGCCATTCCTTTCCTGAAAGAAGAAGAAGGATGATCCTTCCAGCACTCTTCGCCGCAGCAGCCTTCCTCTACAGGGTCTCTGCTCTGGGATCTTCAGGTCAGCCTGAGGTAGTCCTGGAGCAAGGGACATTGAAGGGGTTCTGGGAGACCTCTGTCGGAGGACGAACGTACTCAACTTTCCTCGGAGTACCCTACGCCAAGCCGCCCATCGGCGAACTCAGGTTCAAGGTACGTACCGAAATTAAATTATTAACACGACGTTGGTCGCTAGCCGATCTGGTACCCCGTAAGTCGCTAGGTGAGCATTTCCAACACTTCTTTGATTTTCATGAAAAATGCAGTTTTATGTTGCCAAATATGTAGTTATAAATGGTGAATATATGTAATAATGTACCAATAATTGTAGTATGGAGAATAAGGATTAAAAATATATTTTTACAAAGTTTACATAGATATTTATATACAATTATTACAAGTATATTGAGTATATTCATTTCGAATTGGAACATCACATATTTTCCATTTTTTTTTTTCGTTTTTCTATTTTTATTTCTTTAGCACACCTATACCAGATCTATTTCGTATTGCCACGAACAAGAATCTGGAATAGTAAATGATTTTAAAATAATATAAATACAATTCACGACGATTTATCAACTAATTACTTACAATTTATCTTCTCAACTGGCTTTTTATCCAACAAGTAAAGCATGTTAGATCTACGACTCATTTCGAACCCAAATAATCACCAATCAATCGAAAGATATTAGAAAACTCGATCAGTAAAAGGTCAAGAATAAACAGGACGAGAGATAAGCTGATACTGAGGAGTGTGGACATGGCAATTTTCAGTAAAAATCTCCCAATATCCAGGCCACCTGTATCCGTTTTACTTACAAACCAAATATTCCTATTCGCAAATGTTCTAAAATCACAATCAGTTAAAAAGTTAAATTCTGACGAACTTATTAAATATTTTGTAGAAGGGTGAGGGAAACGCTCACCTAGCGACCAACGCCGGATTAAAATTAAACTATCTTTAATTTAATTAATTAAATAATACGTAAATAATAATAATAATAATAATAATAATAATTAAATTTAACGTAAATTAAATAATACGTTTTACTCGAGGCCTAGTTGGTCAAAAGTGGTAGGGTTTTGAGGAGCGTGTAGTTTGGACACACTCTAGCTATGTTGATGTTCCTCGTATCGAAATCTTTCCGAAAGGTTTCCTATCAGAAACTAAATGGAAAATATTTTTTTTATATTACTTTTGTTGCTAGAACCTACCGTTTAGGAGCTATAATGAAAAAAATTACTCTCCTTCGGAAATAATTCGATCATATAGGTAAGAGGAATAAAAAATAGGGCGTGAAGAGATAGACGGTTAGCAGTATTAATATACTTAATTTGAAACTATTTCTCTAACAGAAAACTGAATCGAAGGTAAGCGAGAAAAAAAAATATAAAACATATGAGCATTGACGGTTACTAGGGCAACCCCTAAAACATGTCCCATGTTATACTTTCTTTAGCCGGCAGCTGACGAGAGTCTTAAATTTTTGTTTATATTTTAATGTACTGTAGTGTGAAAAATAGATGCATCAGTTTAAAACCTATATTTACTTTAAAATATTTATGTAGCCACGGGCTGGCAATGTCCCATCGAGAATAGTTATTAATATAAATACAACCCCAGATGATAACACTCACTGGAAACTTTATTGTCGATTTTAAACATTGAGTTGTTAGGGCCTCACGTTTTCTTCGCTTCACACTGAATTACATCTGTGCCATGGATATTAAATTTCGATTCATCAGAAAATATGACAGTTCCCCAGTCTTCTTGTGTCCAGTTTTGATGTTTTCGAGGTCAACAAAGACGAGCCTGCCGCATTTTTGTTTTTAAGAGTGGTCTTTTTTTATGGCCGGCGTGCATTCAGTCCTGCTTTTATTAGTCTTCGACGAACAGTTGATGCACAAACATTAACTCCTGTAACTGTATTCCATTCTGCAGCTAAATCTGTAGATGTTAAGGTCCTGTTTTTCAAACACAGCCGTTGCAATATGCGATCTTCCCTTTCATTTGTCTTTTTCTTGCGACCACACAAATGTTTAAATCCTAATGAGCCAGAAGACCGATATTTGTTTTAAAAACCTACTCACAGGAGAGCACACATATCCTGAATATCCTTCCGCCATCTTAAAAACTAATTCTAATTGTGGAAGGAGAGAGTGGCCAAGGATGTCCTTCGGCCTCAAAAAATCGTTAGATCCTGGCAGATCTGTAAAACAGTGTCCTTATAGCAAGAGTCATCTCTTAATCCCGCCCAAACCCCCCCTTTTTTTTATAATCCTCCATTTATTGACAATATATACAATAGGAATTGATATGTACAACGATCTTGGATTGCCTTGCGGCATTTGAAGATGGGTGTCCTCGGCAGCTGGATCCACTCTGTTGACGGATGGTCTTCCTTCTTCAATGTTGAGCGAGGAGGAGTCACTCTGCTGGCGGTGGTGGTTCTAATGGGTTAGTTTGTTGAGTCTGAACCCCTTCCCTCGGCGAGTACGTCCGCTAAGGGGGTCAAAACCTTGCCACCTCCCAGGCCTGGGAGGTGGGGCTACGTCCCTGAAGAGAGGATTGAAACAGTGCTTCAGCCCATCTAAGAATTTGATGTGCCGGCGGCCAATGTAGTTCGGGATGGAAGGCATCCTCAGCTGTTCTAGGATGTGACTGTTTTTGGCCCTCTCAAGGTTGGTACCACGGACGATTCGCCGAAGGACGGTGTTCTGGAACGTTTGGAGGGCATGTAGTCCGAACCCCCACCGCCACTCTTCTATATCTTACCTTTTTAGCAAAAAGAATAAACGGGAAGGGGTCGTTAGCGATGAAAAACTATCTCCAGCCCCCCGTAGAATGCGTTAACAAAGGCGGAATATCCTTCCGCCATCTTAAAACAGTTAAATAGTCGAATATTTCAAAAAAGTGTCCTTTTTAAGGACAACAATGGCGGAAGTCCGCCATCTTAAAATCGCCGAATATTTTAAAACAGTATCCTGGAGGACAACAATGGCGGAAGTTATCCTTCGGATAACTTAAAAACCCTTAACACATATTATCCTTAAGGACTTAAAACCCTTAAGGACGAAAACTAATTCTAATTGTGGAAGGAGAGAGTGGTTAAGGATGTCCTTCGGCCTCGAAAAATCTTCAGATCCTGGCAGATCTGTAAAACGGGGTCCTTATATAGCAGTTATATAGTGTCCTTACATAAACACATATCCTGAGAGCACAACCTACTTTATTAAAAATATATCGGCAAGAAAAATTCTCTTCACTTAAAGCGAAAATTATTGTTTTTTTTTTCACTGCTTAGTTCACTGTAATGTCGACTCATTTCATTTATTTTCAAACTAAACTTTGGATTTCCATTAGTAAACGATACAATGCTCCTAGAATAAGAGATAAGAGCCCAAAGTGCAATCCGACAAGATCTAATGAGTAAATAAACAGTATAAATATCATTTAAATGAAAATTATTTGAATTTTAAAAAGGGTTTCGTTTATTTTTCACACTACTGTATAGTTTATGCTAACTTTCATTTTCTCACAATTAATAAAATTTGCTCCCTTTTTTTTTTCCTTTTCATTATGTGCTTTTAAATTTATAATACTAATTGCATACTCCTTTGCGGCTTCGTCCGCGCTCATGAGGAAAGAACTTAAGATTTGTTTTGTTTTTGTATAGATCAAAATCTTGTATTAAAGTATGCAATTGAGAATCATTTCTTTAGTATTTTCACGCATAGCTTTAACATAGTACTATTAAACTAATCATGTGGTTGAAGATTACGTAAAAACATAAAAAAGACAGAGACTATTAAGAAACTCTTGCGGATGATGGACTGTATTACCACTTCTTACAACCAGAAGGCCCAGGAATCATATTTTTATACATGATATCAAAAAGCAAAAGATCGACAGTGAGATTTGGCGATTAGGCAGTAATAATTTTAATTTAATTTCCAACCGTAAAAGCTTATAAGTGTGACAAACCTCGTTTTTGTCACTTTACACTGTACATTTAAATAATTATTATGGTAATCTTTACTATTATAATTTTCCTAGAACTATGAGGATGATGTAGTTGAAATTTAGTTCAGATAGGTTTAATACTTTACTTAAACTCTGTTGTAGAATGGCGCTAGGTACAAATCGTTCGATTTTTGAACTTCACTGGAATCCACATATTTATCACTTTTTTAACAGTAATTTATTGGAAAATATGTAAATTTTATCATTGCTAAACCTTCCTTGAACTATGAAGTTGATGTAGTTAAAATGTGTTACAGATTGGTTCGGTAGTTTTCGCGGTTAGTGATTACAAACGAAAAATGGCTTGTGATGTAGATTCTTTTGTTTTACGTATGTGTATACGTCATTCATTCATAGAACGAAACACAGAGGGGACATGAGATGAGGTCAGAGTATAAACGGGCTGTGATTTGGTGTAATTGACTTTTACTCTCTATTTTTTAAAACCAGTTTAGTAATTCGGATAATTGGTCTTGAAGATTGTATATTCAATTGAAGCAAAGTTGTCTTCCAAAAATTATAAGTTGGTTCATTCAAAGTTTTAAACTATTTCAATCGATCTTACGTTTACTGAAGTTTAAATGGCTGCTAAAAGACAACTTGATTTTAATCCGGTTAAAAATTAGACGTAATAGGCCTAGCATTATATTTTATAAAATTCTTTTTCTTTTTCGTGACCTTGCTAGAATGGAATTCTGTTCGAAACGTAGTTAACATGGAGGCCACGCCTCCGATTCATCAATTTCTAGTTTCCTAAAGAATATTCACCTCGATAGGTAGAAAGAATGTTCGTGCGACAGATTCGCTCACAAAAATATCACAAATAAATATGATTGTATTTGTGTCAGTAGCGTCAACATATATATATATATATATATATATATATATATATATATATATATATATATATATATATATGTATATATATATATATATGACGCTATGATACATATATATATATATATATATATATATATATAAAAAAATTTAAAAAAATATTTTTTGCATTTTAAAGTATATAATAATTACGTTGATGTTATATGTTGACTAGGGCTGTGAAATATATGCATTTGCATATTTCTCATAACTAACATCTAATTTTATCAAAATATATATGTTTTGAGGCATTTGGAATAAATTTGAGGTATTTTTAATTTGCATATTTGTGCATATTTTGCCATGTTTCCGAGCAGAAAAAAAAAAAAAAAAAAAAAAAAAAAATAAATATATATATATATATATATATATATATATATATATAGATATAAAAAACCGAAAAAAAATAGCTACAAGAACTCCTCCCATTTTTTTTTCACCTAATCAATGCGCTTGTATGAGTCAAAGTGCTGATTCTTCGATTTCAGCGAACTTTCGATCGTATATGCTTCTCTTAGAATTGTTTAATCCTATTAATTTCTCTTTTATACTTCGCTCAAATACGTAGAATACTGACTTTACTTTTCATCTCACCCTTCTTCCTTCCATCATTCCATTACACAGTCTCTCACACAGTGTTCACTGAGACATATCATACACTGTTATTTTGTGTTAACCTAAAATACCGAAAGTCGTTCCTTCCAAAGACAAAAGATCTTGTTGGAAAGTACGTAGGTGAGCTTTCAAATGAGACTTTCAAGGGTGATGGAGACGTATTATATTTATATGATGTAGAGCGGTCGTTTAGCCGTTTCAAATATATTTTGAGGCCCAATAGACAATCTATTTTGTTCCAAAACCTGAAAAAGTGGTTGTCTGCATTCAAATCTACAACAGTGAATGAGTGTCATGAAGTCGGGAGAGTTTCTTTATGGTCGTTGCTTATTGTTTTCGATGCAGATTGTTGTTTTAAACTATAACTATAACTATTTTGTTTGTGATTGTTTACGTTTTCTGGAAATTAATGTCATGATTTTTTTCGTTTTTAATGTTCCCTGTTTAATGTATTTTATTTATCTTGAATAAAGGTTTAAATATTTGTTTTTGTTTTTAAATATTAGCTTTTTAATATTTTTCTTCCTAATGTACCCCTTTTCAACACAATTAGTTATTTAAACTTGAGTTTGTACTTCAGGTATGTATAGCGATTTTTTTATTTTTCTAATAATGCAGACAGTTAGTTGCATAGTTTCGGTATATGATTGCATATTTTACCCAATATCTATGCATATATATGTGCTTTTTTTTCAGTTTTTATTGCATATAATTCACAGCCCTAATGATGACTTATGGTTCAGTGAATTAGAAATAGGCTGAAATTATTACTTTGAAGTAAAATTATCTATTTTTTTTATTCCTTACTCATTAAAAAAATAAATAAAAAAATGTATTGATATTTACTACTTTATAAAGTATTATATTGATCTAGTGAAATTGAGAAAAAAATTTTGCAATAAATTTTAAAGCAACTACCCATTGCTAGCACAAGAAATGTTCTACATTAGAACATCCCTAGGCCATCTTCATTTCAGACGTCTCGGAGGTTAATCGGGAATAGTATAGAAGAAAGCAAAGTGAAGATTAGTGAATTATATCTGAGGATGAAGATTATCATGGAAAAATAGGTATCAGGTTTGGGCCAATCCTCCATCAGATGGAACATTGAGATGATTATGGATAAGTTTATCCTATTCTAGTTTTGCATTACTATAGGTCCCTTTTACCCACACAAAAATCGGCATTCGAATCTGTGAGTTACAAGTCAAAACGTCTCCTTGTCAGATATTGTAGACATTAGATATCTAAATTGTTCTAGTTATTCAAATTCAATCCTTGAAATTGAAATTATCTCCGTTTCTATTACTAACCATATAATTAGTTTTATTGGTATTAATTACTTGACCAATTTCGTTACCGGCTTTTATGAGCGTGGTTGTTTTTAATTTATTACCAGCTTTCTCTTTTTCGCCCAACAGTATCAAATCAGTGTAACCAAGAACCACAATTTTATCATTTATTTTGAGTCCTTGTCCCGTACACATTACCTTCTGAATGGCGTATTCTAGTGTTAATTTAAATAATGCCGGAAAAAGAGAATATCTCTGTTTTAAACCAGAACGTATCTCAAACTCTTAGATAAGAACAGATGATGTGCTGGTCTCGGACATCTTGAAGGCTGGAGAAACATATGCAATTTACTACTTGCATTTTAATTAAATACCCTTTAAACATTTCGCAAGCTGTTCAAAGGTTACATTTGCATAATTCATAAATTTCGAAAGTATTAGAACTAAGTAAAACTACAACAAACCCTAACCTATGTGAGAACTTATCCGTGGAGATTGGTTAAATTAGAGAGGATATGTTTATATTTGGAAGAGAGGCCACATTACGAAAAACTATCCAAAAATTATATGTAAAAAACTAGCATTCTACTTCTCGGCTTTGTCAGCTTTCATAACTTACAAAGGGACGTTTTGACTTGTAACTCACAGATTTGTATGGCGGTTTTTGAGTAGGTAGTAAAAATAGAGTTATAGCCGCCAATGAGCATTGGAAGTCGAGAAAAAAAAATAAAATATGAAAATCACGTTTTATTTTTTTTCTCAGACCTCAGTCAAGTTATAGATATAATTCTTTCACGTTAAATTGTAGTTTTGTATGCTATTTGAAATAAAAATACTTGCGTTATGCTTAAGACACGATCCGGCTTAGGGGAGCTCAAAAACTCGAAAAAAAAAAAAAAAATGACAAAATTCCAATTAAATCCGCTGTAAATCTGTAGAAATATTTTTTCTAGAAAAACTGACCTCAAGTTTTGATTTAGCGCACCAAAAAACCCTTATTTGTGAAATTTTACCAAAATCTAAAAATATTGATTTTTTTACCCTTTTCGAGGACGTTAAAAATTTGAAGTTGAGATTTCATCAACAACTTCTAACGGCTATAACAACTGCTGTGTTCAATGGATTACAATAGTAATAGCATCACCAGAATCCACGAAATGTGATTTCTACAAGTTTTTTTGAGATGTAATTTTCTAGTCAAAACGTCCCTTTGTTTGATAATTTTAACTAATAAATGAAGTTTTATTTATACATATATCAATAAAAATCTTGTACTTGTACTTTCTTGTAGAAAGAACGCAAAAAAGGAATAATAAATTCACAAGATATCGAATAAAAAACATTTTGAGTTTTATCTCGCGATATTATGAGAATGATTTGAAACAGTCTAAGATTATTTATTTACATTTTATTCGATTTTAAACAGTGAGACCGAAGAACCACAACATTTTAATAAGCCTCACCTTGTGATTTGTTGATTATAATAGAAAAAGAAACTTTAATTGAAAGTTTAAATAGTTTAAATTGAAAAACATAATTTGATATGAAATTTTTAATTTTAATATACAGGGTGAGCATCTCTTAGTGTAAAAAAAAAAAAAAAAATTGGGTTAAACTAGATCAAAAATGTAGCTAAATGCCGCAAATTTCACCTTTCTATTCCAATCCGTTGCAGATATACGATAAATCAAAGACTTTTTTGAGGAAATCACGTTTTTTCCCATAAAAACTGTAATATCTCCATTTTGTCTAAATATTTTTCAAATTTTGGCCACATTTTCAGATTTAGCATTAAATTTCCCATAAGAACAGAGTACACGTAACCTTGAATTTTACAAACTTGGTATCTAAAGAACAGCTTGATCTTCACCTTATTTGGGGAAGTCACAATGTCTTATTTACTTCAACGCTCACCGTTTTTCGTAAAAACTATCCACAAAACGTCAAATCTCACAAAAACTTGCAAATTTAATCAGCTTTCGAATGATATGTTAAACGTAATGATTTTGTTTCAATTTCATGGAGATATTTACTTTTGAAACCGAAAAAACATGGTGTTCTCATTTTGTATACAAATCAGTTACTTGGGTAAATAAAACATTATGACAATCCCTTAATGGAAATGTGCATTTTAAACATAATAAACTCTTCATTGGAATAAAAAGCAAAGAAAAAATAAAGCGACACCAGATCAGAGGATCTTATGTTATTACATTTATTTATTTATTATGTGATTTATGGCTAGATGAGTCTCATTTTTACAGAGGAAGGCATTTATACATGGATTGGTAGAAATGCTATCCCCTGTAAAAACAGACTCATCTGCCCATAAAATTCACTTCAAAAAGTAGTATTCTTAGACACAATCTGCATTCAGAAGCTAACGGCAAAATTAAGGTCTATGTTCATTATCACTGATTTTAAACTTCACATTGAAAATCTAATAAAATAAATCCTAAATAATAATAATAAATAAATGTAATAATATCATATCCTCTGATGTAGTGTCGCTTTATTGACAGTTTTCCTTTATTTTCTATTAAACAATCATTTTTTTCCTTTGCTTTTTATTCCAATGAAGAGTTTATTATGTTTAAAATGCACATTTCCATTAAGGGATTGTCATAATGTTTTATTTACCCAAGTAACTGATTTGTATACAAAATGAGAACACCATGTTTTTTCGGTTTCAAAAGTAAAAATCTCCATGAAATTGAAACAAAATCATTACGTTTAACATATCATTCGAAAGCTGATTAAATTTGCAAGTTTTTGTGAGATTTGACGTTTTGTGGATAGTTTTTACGAAAAACGGTGAGCGTTGAAGTAAATAAGACATTGTGACTTCCCCAAATAAGGTGAAGATCAAGCTGTTCTTTAGATACCAAGTTTGTAAAATTCAAGGTTACGTGTACTCTGTTCTTATGGGAAATTTAATGCTAAATCTGAAAATGTGGCCAAAATTTGAAAAATATTTAGACAAAATGGGGATATTACAGTTTTTATGGGAAAAAACAAAAACGTGATTTCCTCAAAAAAGTCTTTGATTTATCGTATATCTGCAACGGATTGGAATAGAAAGGTGAGATTTGCGGCATTTAGCTACATTTTTGATCTAGTTTAACCCAATTTTTTTTTTTTACACTAAGAGATACTTACCCTGTATAAGTTGGTAATCCGGATAGAATAAGATATTTTCTATAATATTCGAAATTTAGCGGTTGATTTTCTAACTCCACAAGTCGCATCACATTTTTATCTCTTTGTAATATTAATTTAATTAAAAATAAGTTAATTTCAAGTTCTAGATAACACGATATCATTGTAACCTCTCTTGCAGAATAGCGCTCGCCACCTAACGGTCGATTTTCATAGTTCAGTGATATCCACATATTTATCACGTTTTGATTGAAATTTAATTTTAAATCATTAACTTTAAACCTTCCAAGAACATAAAGAAGATGCAGTTACTTGTCCTATTATATAATGCCAGCATCCCCCGTACCGGCTTCGCCCGCTCTAATTAATAAAAAACTTAAATAATTTTCCTTTATAAAAAAACCTAATAATTAGGTATAGTTTTTTTCTTGTTAATCGATAAAAATCAAGAATCACAGCATGCAATTAATAAGCATTATTTTCTCAATGATATTTTTACGCACTGATTGCACCGTGCAAAAGTATAATTATTAATTTTATACTATGAGTAGGTTATCCAGATGTAGAGAGATTATTAAGAAACTTTTAAGGATAATGGACTCTATTATCAATGCATATTATTTGCACAAAATATTAAAAACTAATTGTGATTTGTAAATAATTTTTTTTTGGCAGAAAATTTTGTTGGTTTCATCTGGTTGGATTTTAATTTCTAACCACAAAAGAATATGGCAGTGTGGCAAATCTCGTTTCTGCCACTCAACATTGTACATTTAAATTTTTTTTTATTGCCTAACCTTTCTAAGACTGAAAATGATGTAGTTATATTTTGGTACAGATTGGTTCAGTAGTTGTAAACTCTATTGAGTAATGAGACCACTTATACCGGTCAATTTTCAAGCTTCACTGAGATCCACTTGTCGCATTATATATTTAAATATTTGTTCAATAATTTAATTGAATATAGGTGAATGTTATTATCATTATCGAGTTCTATATAACACTGTACCATGGTAACCTCTCATGTAACATGGCGCCCGCCACCTTTCGGTCAATTTACAAAAGGCAATCCACATATTATAGCTTTTTTTAATAACCAATTAATTTGAAGGCTGCAGATTTTATCGTCGTGGTAAAAATTTGGTACAGATTGGTTCAGTATTTTTCGTGGTTAGTGATCACAAACGAAAAATTACTAGTCCTTTTATATAATAGTATAGAGTATAGATTATTTTTAATACAAACAATTTTATTTTCGCAGGAGCCTCAACCAGCTGAGAGATGGCTCGGAACTTACAACGCCATCCGGAAACCTCCGCCATGCCTCCAGTACAGCCACATGACGATGAACACACCATTCGTCGTACACGGCTCAGAGGACTGTCTCTATCTCAACGTCTACACTCCTCGGGTACCGTATCATTGTCCATCTAGTCATGTTATATAATTTATTTATTTATTTATAAGCATATTATCATTATATGCAGGAATAAGTACAAAAATAACAAGAACAAGAACTTCTAGGGGAGCAGATTGAAAGTCGATAGTATAGTAAGGTCTAAAATAGACCACGGTTGTGTCGTTTATTCTTCGGCTAAAACAAGTCGTAACTTACTTCTAGATTCTATACACCACGCTTGAATAAGATTAGCCACAGGTGCCTTTAGGACAAGCCCAATAGAAAGCCTCTGTGCTGAGTCCTCCATGGCTCCTCTGCTATTTCGAAGACAAGATCTAATAAACAGTTATATTACTAAACTTAAACTTCAACCAACTAATCCAGCTTACCATCATATATTTCATCCCCGCTCTATCAGATTTTTCGAAATGTATACAAGAAACGCCCCTTTAGGAATCAGACAAAAGGAAGTTATAAAAGGAATTTATGACATAACGTTGGATCAAGCCGACTGTGGCTTTCAATTACCCCCGTGGAAATATTATAAATACAAAATAGATCTAAGCTTAAATCGTGAGAGCTCAGGATCAAATAGCCTTCTATGTCACAAGAAGTTCAAGAATATTCAGACCACGACATGAGATATACTGATGGATCCAAAAAAATGAATTTGTTGGTTTCACAATAATTATGAATGGGAGACCCAACAAATATAAATGACCCTATTATTCAACAATACACACTGCAGAACTGCAGGCGATTTCCACAGCTCTTTACTCATCCGTCAGCGGTACACATTCAAAAATTTTAATTTGTTCTGTTTCAATGTCAGAACAATAAATAATAGACAAAATAATAAATCTTTTAAAAGAACTTTTAGTACACCATAAAATATAATACGCAAATAATGATTATACAGGACGAAGAAAAATAAATTTCCAACATTTAGATGCAAAGGGCGTAATAACCTAGAAGTTGATGGCCCAAATAAAAACCTCATTCTACAAATCATTACAAGCATAAAATGGTATTAAGTTGTAGTCCAACATGAAATATCTGATTTTTTGAATCCTAATTAGGGATGGGCCACATAGTCGGGAAAGCCATAAATATAGATATAGATTCAACTAATAGAAGGACATTACGTCTTTGCTATTATAAGTTTATTTTTGAAGATACCTGCTTACAAAATAACGAAGGCAGTGGACGTAAACTAATATTGAGTAAACTGAACTTTTAAAATCCTTTTCATGAACCAAGCAAATAGTTTAGGAAATGTCTACCTTAGGAAAGGCTTATGACTCTTACTTTCTGTGATTAGGCATTGTTTCAGAAAAATCACGCCACTAGTTAAATGAATAATTAATCTAACATTGATCCCATTCTCCTTTCTGACAAGGCACTACCACATGTCTCGAAAATGACGTCACGAAAACTGCAACAGCTTTTTGTTTATTACGAAATCTTTAATTTTTCATCCTTTGTGTTAATATATATATATATATATATATATATATATATATATATATATATATATATATATATTATACATATATCAGCGCCTTATTTGCTTATTTATTCACTAGTATCCCCCTATCGCTGTTTCGTCCGCTCTCATGAGTAAAGAACATTTATAATTTTAATTAAGAATGAAAGTTTTATTTGTTTTCGAAATAAATCTTGTACCGAAGTATAACATTTTTTGCAATAATGATCATTATTTCCTCAAAGATATTTTCACGCATAATAAAAGCATAATTTTACATCTATTTTTTAATTTTATTGTAAGAATTAATAATCCAGATGGACAGAGACTATTAAAAAACTTGCAGATAATGGACCTCATTATCAATGCTTACAACTAAAGGCCCATGGATCATATTTTTACATAGAATATCAAAACAAAAGATCATATTTTTACATAGAATATCAAAACAAAAGATCAACATTTTGTATTGGTAATAATTTTATTTGGCAAAAATAATTGTATTGATTTCATCTGGTTAGGTTCTAATTTCTAACCATAAAATTATATGACATTGTGGCAAATCACCTTTCTGACATTGGACATTGTACATTTAAACTATAATTATAGTAAATTATATTATTTTTAAACCTTCCTAAAATTATTAGTATGATATGGTTAAAATTTGGTAAAGATTGGTTAAGCGGTTTTACCATTATGTACTATATTGCGGAAAATAGCTAACAACATATCTATTTTTAAACTTTAAAGGGATCCATATGCCACACCAGATATTTAAATATTTTTTAATAATTTAATTCAATTAAAGTAAATTTTATTATCAATCACTAGCTTTATGTAACACTGTATCTTTATAACCTATCTTAAATAGCACTTGCCACATATTGGTAGATTTTCAAACTTTACTGCGCACCTCATATTTATCGCGTTCTTAACAACAATTTAATTAAAAATATGTAAATTTTATCATTGCTAAGCCTTGCTTGAACTATGAAGTTGATGAGATTGAAATTTGGTGCATATTCGTTCAGTAGTTTTCGTAGTTAGTAACCACAAACGAAAAATGGCTTGTCGTTTTATTTACTAGTATAGAGCCTTGGCCAAAAGTATTTGGCACCATAAAAAATTCTCTTTTTTATATCAATAAGTAATTTTTCTATCATTGTTGCTCCCAAAACTCGTGTTGTTGACAAAAATACTTCCTTTAAATAGATTATTTTCAACTATTGCTTCCTACATAATACGGTAGGGAAACAAAACGTACTGTAAACAAAAAGACTCAGTACAGTCGCTGCTACCTTTACAACAACTTAAGAAATTGTTTGTAGTATTTAAATGTGAATATTACAAAAAAAAAATTAAAAATTAGGAGGGAAGGCGAAGCCTATCACCCAGATCGTGTTGTCCCTACTGTAAAACATGGAGGAGGAAACATAATGATTTGGGGTTATATGGGGCTTCGGGAGTTAGAGAAATAATTTTATGCGAAGGAATGACGAATAGCGATACCTACATATCAATGTTAAACCTAATTTTGAAGCCTTCATATGAAACAGTGCCAATATTATTTCTTTACAGGATAATGCTCCATGCTACGTTTCACGCAAAAGTAGAGAATGGTTCGAAAAGAACAATATCAATGTTTTTGACTGGCCTCCTCAGTTCTCAGACCTCAATCCCATTGGGCTAAATTAAAATTAAGAGTTGGTAGATGTAATCCTACAAACAAAGATAATTTGTTTACATTATTAAAAGAAGAGTGGGAAAAAATAGTCAAAGAAGATTGTACACAACTTGTTAATTCCATGCCAAAAAGAATAATTGGGGTAATAAAAGCAAATGGCTTGATGACGAGGTATTAAATCGTGTTTTTTATGGTTAAAAAGATATACGTTTTAAATGGTTGAAGTTATTTTTATTCCCTAACTAGCTGCCCCGGCAGACGTAGTTCTGCCCTATTTTCTCTAAAACAACACAACATTGATTTTTTATGTAAATAGTTCCTCCCCGACAGACTTTGTTCTGTCAAAAGTTATTGTCCCTTCGCAGTAATAAAACATTTCAGAGTGATCACTTTATTTATAGATTTATGTCTCCATAATAAACAACGATTGCTTACAAATATGTTTTCTATTTTGTACATTGCAAGACTTTAGTAGTTTAATCTGGTATTTTCATTGTAATGCCTTATGGTACACGATATTTTTTGTTTGATTACTTGGCGCATAAATAAATAAAGATGTAAGTTTTCCGACGCGAGAGCAGACAACATACAACTGTCCATGAGAGAAGCATGGGTTTTGCAGATTGACGCCGCAAACACTCAACGACTGACCCTGTGCCTAAACAAAAACGTTAAAAAAAAAAATTAGCAGATTTGGTCGAGCCGTTCTCGAGTTTTACGCTTAGCAACACATTTGGCGATTCATTTTTATTTTTATAGATAGATAAAAACCTTCCTTGTGCATAAACATAACGCTAAAAAAAAAAAATTAGCCGAATTGGTCGGGCCGTTCTCGAGTTTTACGCTTAGCAACACATTTGGCGATTCATTTTTATTTATATAGATACTTGTATGTAGGTGCCTAATACTTTTGGTCAAGGCTGTAGTTATCTGAAATCGATGGGTATTTTGATACATAAGTCGATTTTTCACAAATATGCGTTATGCAGTTACCCATATGGAACTCACGCAAGATATATAAGGTGACGTAAGGTCCTCATTTTAATAGAATAATGTGAAATTCGAAACTGACCCAGAATCCCAATTTTAAATTTCAGGTCAAAATCAACCAATTCAATATTTCAGCAAACCTGCTCAAAAAATGTTGCGCACTAAAATTCTAGGCAATATTCAAGGAAAGACAAATGTTGCTGCCCTCGAAATATTTACATTCTCTTTTTTGATTTAGGCTCCCGGAAAAAATAAAATAAAAAAAAAATAAAAAATTAAGACTAAAGCGACAAGGAACTGCTCGTCGTTACAGACTACTTCAACATTTACTAGACAAACGATCAAACCTCCCAATTCATTACAAAATACTTATTTACATGACTGTTATTAGACCTATTTGGACGTACAGAGTTGAGCTTTGGGGCTCTACTAAACCATCCAATTCATCTCGTATCCAATCCTTACAATCAAAAATCCTTCGAAAAATCCTAAATGCCCCTTACTTTGTCACCAATAAGCTTATCCATAAAGACCTTAATGTTCCATATGTTGCTGAGTTAGCCCAAACCAGATACCTATCCTTTCATAGTAAGCTCCATAACAACTCAAATCCATAGGTTTCGCAACTTGCTTCCCACTCCATTCCCGATAATCCTCAGAGGCGTCTGAAAAGATGATGGCCTAGAGATTTTCTAGTGTAAAATTTTATTGAAGTGCTACTGATGAGTAGCTCTTTTCAAGTTGTTACTTGTCATTGTAATCGTTATCAGCTCATTTACTTGTATATATATACTTGATGTACATATTTGTATAGTTGTAAATATTGTATAAGTTGTAAATTTCAATAAATTGATATATATAAAAAAATAAAAAATAAAAGATTATTATTTCTTTTAAAGGCATATCTCCTATTATTCTTTGATTATCTTCGACATGTTTCGGATTACATTGCTCCATCTTCAGGATAACAGTGATTTCTTTCACTTTGTCATTTGTGCATGTTCTTACTGACCCTCAACTCAGTTGAGTTATCACAGCTACTCCGAGACATGTCGAAGATAATTAATGATTAATAGGAGTTATGCCTTTAAAATAAATAAATATCAAATCTCCTTCAATAAAATAGTTTATTGAAAATAAATCATTAAATAGCTTATATTAATAAATTTATTTTATTTTTATTAATAATCATAAGATTTATAATTTCATTACAATGTATAAAAAAATAATTCATATTACAAATTTCCTAATAATAAAAAAAAAAAATACATTTGAGTGGCTACATTAATTTTGTTATCTCTTCATCTCCGGCTAGTTGCAATTGAAATACCATTTCTTAATTTACATATCTCCGTATCTCCGACAATTTTACGTTTAGCTTGATATATAAAGAGTGTTAGACTAGAAGTGGGATGTCCGATAAATCGCAAAATAGTTCTGAATAAATCGCAAAATAAAATTACAAAGTCCAAATTCTTCTCATTAGAAAGAGGTTTTTAAACCTCAAAACATATGACCATCGTGTTTCTAGCCTCCATGAGACCACCTTAAGTGATAGTACATTGGGTGAGCTAACAGCTGGTGATATAATCATCCTTCATTTGCATAGAATCGTTTCAAATTCTGTAGCGAGCATTGTTGATTTAGATCATGAAAAGTTGCCCTTATTATGATTAGGTTGACGAACCTATGCTTGCTGATCACCTAATTATGTATCACACAGCTGTTCTTAAGAACAGCTGATAATAAAGAATCAAAGCACCTCCTCTAAGAATATTTGAGAATTAACAGTTTTTATGTCGCGATTTTCACCTGTTTGAAGGATACTATTTCATAACAGTGCATTTAGTACACTGATGCAGCCTGAGACGCATTCTCATTCGATGACTGGAAGAAGCCTTCGGCATGTTGTGCAAACCTTGGGTTCTTTCTAGTTAATCTTCGTTGGCCAACAACATTTCAAAAGGAAAATATCAAGCCATTCTCGGAACATACAAGTTACCGCTGACGTTTCTTCTCCGAATCGGCTTTTTTTAATCTTTAAACTATAAATTATGTAACACGAGTCAGCTCATCGGTACAGGTTGGCAGCTTCTTGAAATGTGGTTGATGATTCAAAGTCCCGAATGATTTAGTAATGTTGTGAAGAATTTATGGTTTTTCAATTTATGATTATCGACCCTTATTATATATTTACGTAAAACCAACACCACTATAAAAAAATAATTAATAATAATCGACTATAATCATGAAATTATTATTTCGATTCTCGGTTCTTATGACAAGAAACGACTACAATCTATAATCAACAAAATAATGCCACCCAAAAAATAATAACATTTCATTATCTCTACAACACATATTTCTTTATTAGTAAAATAAGATTGCATTTGTTGGTTCCTAACTCAGTATTTAATCATTTTTTTAATATATTAAAACTAGTATCCCGATATCGCGGCTTCACCAGCTCTCATTCTCATAAATAAAGAACATAGACAATTTTAACTAATAATTGAAGTTTTATTGGTACTTATGTTTTACGGTCCGTTGACACCAGCGCTCAGGTGTCACTTAAATCAACTATTTCGACCATGTCAGGTTATGATGCTACCAAAGAATTTGAAATAGACGTTGCCTTTTATTACCATACAACACATCTTTCGGAAATAAAATAAATGAGAATCGTGTGAAGAAAACTCCACTTAGACAAAAATAAAACATTTATTTCAAACAATATTCATTAAAAACAGGAGCGGATCGGGCCACCGGGATACAGGAAAATCGCCCGGTGGGCCGGACAGGAAAAGGGCCGGTGGGACCGGGAAAGAGAGGGAAAAAAGTAAATATTTACGTTTTATCGGTTATAGGAAAACTAAATCCTTATTTTAAAAAAACTCCACTCGAGACTTGAGGCCCTATTTGGCCCCGTTAAAAGCAAAATTTTTGACGTGCATTGTCTAAGTAAACACTGCTTCATATCAAGTTTTGTAGAATATAGAAAGTATATGTTGTTTGAATTAAATTGTATGCTTTAGCATTATTTACAACCTTTCAACGCCCTCATAAAATGAAAGAGTTAGTATGTTTAGAATTGAGTTCATATTGTGATCAGGGTTATCTTTTGTGGATGTCATGGGGGAAGGGGGGGGGGTTTGGCCCCTGAAGGCTTGTTCGCATTAGGCTAGTATTTTAGTCGAGTAGCAAGTAATTTAGTAGCTAAATTACTTGCTACTGTCCCAAAATCGTTCGCACTTCCACTTTAGTGTTTAGTTTAGTTCCAGTACAGTTCACAAGTGAGTGGTGTTTTTTAATATGAACAGCCTACAGCGCAATAAAGTAAATCAACTGATTAAGTTAATCTTAAAAGCGATTTTAGAATAGGTAGATAAGGAAATTTGTGTGATTTGTAAAAAGAAGCTATGGATACGAAAATAGATCGATAGAAGAGAAACACTAGGAGCTACTAATTGTCTTCTCAAGGAATTAGCATTGGAAGATCCCAAAGAATACTTTGATAGTTTGAGAATGTCTGTATTTTGTGTAAATTTTCTGTTAATGAAAATACACTCTCAAACTTCTTTGTTAAAATTATACACTAACCTGATGTTTTTTATTTTCAATTTAATTTCCTTTTCACCAAATCCAGGTATATTCATAGTATTTTCTAAATCAGAGTATGCGGATTGTTTTACTTGTTTGTTTTTATCATGCAGGGACTTAATATTCCACAAGCATTCATGTTGAAGGTATTGGGAAACAAATTTTAAAGTTGTTTCTTCACTCCAGCGAAACGACATGTTTACAACTAATGAACTTGACAAAACGCAACAGGTTCGAATTTGTTTAGGCGGTGCGCCAGTGAGATAGACGTGTGTATCTCGCTATGGGGTGCTACTCGCTACTCGCCCGAGAAAAATAGAGTAAAATGGATCGACTAAACTAAACTACTCGACTAAACTACCCGACTAAATTTTTGTGTTCAGACACTTTTAGCTACTAAATTACTTGCTACTCGACTAAAATACTAGCCTAATGCGAACAAGGCCTGAGGGCCGGTCCAGAGCATTTGCCCAGTGGGCTGAAAATTCCAGATCCGCCCCTGATTAAAAACTACAATATCTTCTAATATAAAAAAATTCAAAATCAAAATCAGTTCTGTATAATTTTTTCTTCAAATATATAGACTTTCATGTATTTCAACATACATCCCTGGGCCTCCAATGGTTGAGCTTCTCTCCAATTTAAATACACACACTTCTCTCATATAATTGCAATAATCACTTACTGTACACTGAATAAAGTATATTCCAACAACCAGGCTCTTGTTACATCCTTTAGAATGGCATTTCCATGTAATTCTTACCCCGAATCGTAGCTTCATAGCTCGTTTTCACAACTCATTTTCTTCGGAATGACATTCCGCTCCTCAAAAAATAGTATGGTTGATTTTTCATCTGTAACCATGCGAAACGTCTACAAATTCCAAGTCATATTGAATCAGATAGACTAACACACACAATAAGAATAATAAACACAATTCAAAACACCTAGGGAAGGTTACGATAACAGTAAGGGAATAGTTGAGGTAAGTGACACCTGAGCGCTGGTGTCAACGGACCATAAAACATACAAGTACCGTATTATTTGTGTATCGATAATAATCTTCTATTCAAGTATGCAATTAAGTATTTCTTCAATGATATTTTCACGCATGGTGGTAATTTCTAACCTCGTTAAAATTGCATTGATTAGTTGTTTTTTTTTTCTTCTTTTCCTTATATGGTATCCCCATATAAGGACCGTTTATTTGTATATTAACATGTTCCATGCCTTAGATTAGTAGTTTAAAGATTAGATAAAAGCATAATTGGACATTCAGTACCTCGTTTCTGCCAGTCAAGACTGTACATTTAAATTATTATTATAGTAAACATTATTAATGTAAACCTTTCTAGAACTATGGAGGTGTATTTAAAGTTTGGACAGGCGCACACTGGAGCCATCTCCTCACTAACACTGCTCAAAACTCTATTTTTGATATTTGGGTATTTTTACTATTGTTTGTGACTAAGATAATCTACATAATATGGCAAATCAACTAGTAAACAACACGCGCTTTTGTTTGTTTACTTTCAATGTTTTAATTCGTTTTATACCGCGGATTTTTAGAGAGCATTATTCAGTCGATTGTAAAGTGGAAAGCATTTCAATTCGCTAATTTTTTATTTCTTTTAAAGTTTTATATTTCAAGTCATACCATGTGGTACTCAAGTCAAGCTATATAATATAAAATTTTAATAAATAAAATTATTAAGGATGAAATTCAAAATTTAAGATCTTAAACCTTAAATTTGATTAATTCAATTTTGCGCAAGGGAATTTCAAAACTGCCATTGTGATATGATAATAGAAGCCTTTGTAAAAACAAATGTGAAGGCGAAAGTGAAATTCCTTCGCGCAAAATTAAGATATTGAACATTTTGAATTTAGAGAAAGGCAAGACAACGATATTAAGGCTTATAGAGAACAATTTAGTAGGAAGACTAATTCACAACATTACAGACGCTTTTAAACGGCTGCTAATATCTTCGATCTATTGATAACTAACCTCAGAAAAATGCCAACATAAAAAACGAAATCATTCCACCCCGAAGTTTGTAACATGTTACCAATGGACTCGGACCATCTATCTAAGACATAAAATGTCACCTTATATCTAGCATCATATTACGGATTCGGCTAATTCTCATGAGAGCCATAATAAACTTTTTTTAGGGGATCAGGTAAAACTAACATGGACTCAATATTGAAATTTGAAATGATTCTTCAAAATTTACGTGAATATTAAATAAAAAAATTAAAGACATTATTTATAAAAACATTGCATAGTTATTCTTTAATTATAATCCTAAATACATGACTGATACTTAAAGTATGGTAAATGCTTATTGTTCATATTTTATTGTTTTATCTGTAGATATTTTGCGAAATATGTGTACCTACAATATTTTATTATTTTTATACTATAGTTACATATAATGTAAATTTTATTACTTTTATGTATTTATTCAATTGTTCAATAAGTAGTTCTACAATTTTTTTTTTTTTTTTTTTTTTCATTATGTTAATTCTATCAAAGAAAGTTTTATATCTATATATATAAAAACGAATGTGTGTGTGTCTGTCTGTACTCGATAGATTCAAAAACCATACATCCAATCGCCGTGAAAATTTGGGAAGTTATGAAGTATATCCCCGGAAAAGTTTTAGTAAATTTTTATTTAAATCAGAGTTGGGGGTCAAGAAATATCCCAAAAATATCAAAATAATATTTATTTTTTATAAATACTACTTTAGTGCAGGTGTTTTTAAACAATTACCAATAAAACATATGTTTTAAATTAATCTATATCTCCTTAGTTTTTTTATGAAGGTTTTAAGAAGAATAAAATTCCGTAAAACGATTTCAAATTCATTTTGATGTTTAAGGTTTATATATAGGTATGTTCTTAAAATAACATTTAATTAGTAAACTGATAAGAATCAGTAAGTTCTATCAAGCGTATGATTCAGTATCGTCTCGTGTTCTGCGATGGAGAAGATGGGTACTGTATTAACTTCCCTCAGCGTGACCCAAACACCAATACACCACTTAAGAAAGCTGTGCCTGCAGTTCATTTTTACGCCTAAATGTTAGTGGAGCGAGGAGGTGAAGAACCTTATTTACTTTAATTTCGTAATCTCCTAAACTAATTTATGCTTGATCTGTACGCAAAAATAGAAACAGAAAGACTAAAGTTTATTCGAAAAAATCGAAGAAGTTGAGAAGTTAAGACTATATTCACTTAAAGTATTCCATAAGAAAAGCTGATGGTCTGGTATCAGAGGTAGTTCTACCTCGAAGCTTCACTGGAGGACTTTCAAAATAATACGAGTATAAAATTAACTTTTGCAAATTGTCAAATTTACTTATTGAAATTATTCTAATAATGGAATTCTTTAGGTTTATTTAAGTAATAATAATTATCAACTTTAAGCTTAGCTTTTATTGATAACTTAAATCAATCAAAAAGACAACATAAAGTCCTTAATTCTAATGATATTAAACCGTAGCGGAGCAGGGTACTTTCAGCTAGTTAAATATATAATATAAGCACTTTATTAAAAATAATGCATTTTATTAAATCAAAACTTATTATTAATAGAAAATAGGCCTTTTTAAACTTAATTAAAACTTTATCTTTTGGTTTATTATTGAAAATAAATTTATAAAACGAAAACTCGCCTTTTGGAGTTTTGAGCGCGAGCGCCCCTAAGAACCCAGTGTGAGGCGGTCTCCCGTATCTTACCGCTACAATGAGCTAGGGTGGCTTTTCCCCGATTTTAGACGGCAGTGCTTCCTCGGCACTTTCCAATTCCAATCATTAAAAACCAACAAACCTTCCTATATTCTTGACCAACTTACTTTGCGTTTCTCCATTCGCCTCCTGAATACAAGATCCCAACCTTCCAACCTATATACCCCCTCACATAGAAGTGCCTCCTTTGAAAAATCCTTCGTCATTCGTGCTACCTCTTTTTGGAATTCCTTACCTATCCATATTCGCAAAGCCTCTTCCTTAACTTCTTTCAAACATCTTTTATTCATCCATCTCCTCGATCTTCAATCTTCCACAAAAATGTAAATAATATGTAAATATAATGTACATAAGTGTGTTAAAATTTTTACTTTTGATTGTTTTTTATTTTATTTTTTTCTTCTTTCTTTTTTTTTTCTTATAATTTAATTTGTAATAGTGATGTGCTGATTTGTAATTAATCTCAGCCAGACAATTTGACCTTTTATTGTGCACTTTAATTATTCTTAGGGGGCAGTGTGTCCCAGAATAAAGTTTATTTTTCATTTCATTTCATTTTAAAAACAATTTAATTGAAAATAAGTAAATTTTATCATAAACTTTTAGCTCTATATAACACAGTACCTTTGTAATCTCTTTCGAATGTTACTTGCTTCTATCGGTCGATTATTAAACTTTACTGCGCACAACATATTTATTGCTTTTTTATGACAATTTAATTGAAAATCTTTATATTTTAGTATTGCTAAACCTTCCTTGAACTATGAAGTCAATGTAGTTTAAATTTTGTGCAGATTGGTTCAGTAGTTTTCGCGGTTAGTGATCACAAACGAAAAATGGCTAGTCCTTTTACATAATAGTATAGATTTGCTCATGTAGGAAAACAAACGCGTGATTGAATTTCTTTGTTCTATTTCTAGTTGGTCTCGAAGACGGAGGACAAAACTCCTTTGGACGTCATCGTCTTTATCCACGGTGGAGCCTTCATGTTCTTGAGCTCCACATTCTTCGACGCTTCCATCCTCATGGACAGGGACGTCATCTTAGTCAGTATGAACTACAGGCTGGGACCTCTAGGTAAGCAAACCTCTTCCTAATCCTTGGTATATAGATAAAGGAGTTGATGGATGCTTCCTTAGTTATATTCGATTCATTATGAGACTAGCGTCAATGTTAGGCATACGGTCAGGGCCTCACTAATCCGACCCCTAATGGAACAAGGGGTGGGATGGACCGGCCAAAAGGTCGGGTTAGCCGGAGATTTCAATGAACCAAATTTTTTTTTTTTTTTTTTTTTTTAAAGTTAAAGTGTATATAACTATATTAAAAAAAAATACACTAACATTAAAAAAAAAAAAAAAAAAAAAAAAAAAAAAAAGGAAATAGAAATATACGTTATATACACCAATGGACTAATATGTTTGACATTGAACGCGTAGAAATCACATGCGCCCATTGCAGGGTTACTGCAATGAGAAAAAGTGAAACTAAATGTTTCCTTAGAATTATTAGGTATATTATTCGAGCTATCTATGTATAGAACCATTGGACGCAGTAACACTGTATTGTGTTTGGTCAATAGCAAACTAACTCATTTTTAATTAAAATTGTCCATACTGAAGTACGCTCTAAATGTCGTCAAGGAGGAATAAAACTCGTTAAAAAAAATCCACTTTTTGAGATAATTCCGAGAATTCGAAAGCCTGTTTCTTACAATTAGTTCTCGTTTAATCCACAGATTATACTCTTTCATTTACGGAGGAACTTTAGATCCATGTTCAAACTTATATTAACTTTTGTTTTACCTTCTGATATTAAAATGAGAAATAAGAAAATAATTAAGTGGAAATAAGAAAATATCAAAATATAAAACACTAAATCAATGTTGAATTAATATTATACTAAATCAGAATTAATATAACGCTAAACCACAAGTAACCTTAACTTCTGATAATCTTTCTCATGTTAGGGAAGTGTAAATAACAAATTATAAACACATAAATAGAAATCCATGTTGAAAGGTATGTTGTTAACTTCTGCTGTATTTTCTCAAGGGAAGTGGAAATAAGAAAATATGAAGCATCTGATATACATTCTCACATTTGTTTTTAGATCGATGTGTCTTATTGAATAATTAAATACAATCTGTCTCTCTTTAGGGCAATAAGTGATATGGACGACAATGGATCCATTCACAAAATATGTAAACTGTAACATTTTTACTCAAGTTGATATAACAGATATAAATATATAAAACGCCAAATCCATGTAGAAATTAATCTTGTTAACTTTTGTAACATTGTTGCACATTGGGGAAGAGGAAATAAAAAGCATCAATATATAAATCACAAAATCCATGGAGAACACTAATGTTAAATTCTGTTTCACCTTTTTTACACTTAAGAAGCCTAAATATCAATATAACACACTAAACACCACTGTCCAAGTTGAAACTGTAGAAGTGATTGTTTACATGTGAGATTATAGGAAAGAGCTATTGATAAATGTAAACTCTAAGTGAAGCGTAAGGAATGAACTGGTTGATGCATCGCTGTGCATTCCCTCCCTATTGGAAAATGAATAAATAGGCTTACAATTTCAAACTGCCTAAGCTGAAGAACAAAATAAATACTTCAGGAAAATTTTGGGTAACGGTCGGGTTAAGAGGAGGCAGCTAACTGGCTTGACCCGCGCTACACCGACCAGTTCGATGCTTACGCTTCACTTTGAGTTTACATTTATCGATAGCTCTTTCCTATAACCTCACATGTAAACAATCACTTCTACAGTTTCAACTTGGATTGTGTTGTTTAGTGTCTTATATTGATATTTAGTCTTCTTAAATGAAAATAAGTGAAACAGAAGTTAACAAAATGAATTTCATAAAGGATTAAGTGTTTTATCAATTCATGTTTGTTTTCTTATTCCCTCTTATCTAATGTGTAAAAGTGTTACAAAACTTAAGAACATTAATTTGTACATGGATTTGGTGTTTTTTATATTTTTATTTGTTGTATCAATTTAATTTAAGTTGTTTAATTATTTCATTAAAACATATCGATCTATAAATAAATATGAGAAAGTATATCATAGGTTTCATATTTTCTTATTACCACTGCCCTTGAGAAAACATGGCAGAAATTAACATCATAACTTTCAACTAGCAAAGTTTTGTCTTATATTATATAATCCCTTGTAACATGGAGAATGGACAATGTGAAAATAATCACTGATTAAGAGGTAAATGACATATTATATAACTGTAAAACTGTTGGTGTAATGTTATAGATTAATGTATTCTTAAACATTTTTAGAAGCCTGATGATGGAGCATTTTCTCTGAAACATGTTAAATAAATAATAGGAGTTATGTGAAATAAATGCTTAAGGATTCTGTCTTTTAAATATTTATAATTTGTTATTTACACTTCCCTCACATCACAAAGCTTATCAAGAATTAACATTACTGGTGGTTTAGCATTATATTAATTTTCATTTAATATAAAATTTATTCAAAATTGATTTAGTGTCTAATATCTTGACATTTTCTTATTTCCACTTCATTATTTTCTTATTTCACATTTTAATATCATAAGGTAAACAGAAGTTAATATTACTTTGAACAGGGATTTAAAGTTTCTCCGTAAATAAATGAGAATAACCTTTCCCCTCGAAAAGTAGCTACTAAAACACCGAAATAAATCGGAAGAAGGTAAGAATCGATAAAAGGTATTCTCGACGCGCGTAGAAGCTGCCTCCTCTTAACCCCACCGTTACCAATTTTTGTTATACCAAAATACAGATTATTTTAGTGCTATCATTTTTTTTTTTTTTTTTCGTTTTATTTGTGTGCAAACTTTAATGTAATAAAATGGAGTATCTTGATTCATATAAATAAGGCACAGCCACTTCTAAGATTGCAATCTCACATGTAGTTTTAACCTTACTTAAAATTTATAATTAGTACTCAGTGTTGCCACTGGTACTCGGGAACAATGTTGCAGCTACATACATTTGCATAAATAATTGAATATATACATTTGTTACTTTAAATTGATTTTTGATAGTGGATTGAAAAAGAAAAATTGACACTGAATTTACTTTTAGTAATAAGTGTGTTTGAAATATAAAATAAACAGTAATACAAAAAAAGATATATCATTTCAAAATTTCAACATTTATTTACCTTTTATAATCAGCGAATTTGTGCAGTATCAACGACATAAGTCAAGATATTTGTTTTAAACGTTCTGAATTTACGAATAGGTTAATACATAAATATTAATATTCTAAAATTATATGTTAAAAAAAAAAAACTGTTACTAATAGTAAACGTAGCAGTTACTAAAAGTAACTGATCGGGATTAAACTAAAAGCCTCGATGTGAATTAATAAACATCGATGTGAACTAACAAATTATCTAACCGAAAATAGCTCCTTCTTTCAACCTGGCTATTAGTACGTTCGCGAGAGAAGGAAAGGTCAATGCTCGACAAGAGAAAGTGCAACCTTCCTCGTTCTTAAGAAAATCAGCCATGACCTTCAAGATATTCATTCATCGGATACTATCCAAGTGCATTCATGAACGAGTCAAAATGAACTTGTGAATACCAATTACGTTTATAATAACAACAATGTTTCATATTCAAGCAATTGTGTTAATATTTAAATAATCCATCATCTTTTCGTATATTATCTTTTAGGTATACAAGGCCAAAGAAACAAGTGGGTTTGAATAGCCAGAAGGTGAAATATTAATAACAAAAGATGTATTTGCGATAAAAAAATAAGTGATATTTGGAGCATTTATGGTAAAATATGACTTGACATATTTCTCACTTTGATTCATACTGAATTGCAACAACTGAATGTGAGAGGAATTTGATATTTTATTACGTGTTTATAGTTCGGCTCCAATCGTTCGATTAGACATCATAATAATAACTTTTAAAAACCTTGATTATTTAAATGCATTTTTCTTTTGTTGTTTTTTAAATTACTGGTTGTTCGGAAAATAATGCAGGTTTTCTTGAAATTACCTCTCTGTATTATAAACTGTTTATATTTAATAGATAGATTTTTATTATTTTTTTTTTTTGGGGGGGGGGGGGTGACAGTAATATTTCTCTTCGAAATAATTTTTTTTTGTATCTCTTGAATAGTTTTTGTCTTGTAAAGTCTTAGCTTACATGATACTACGTGATTTTCGTATATTTTTGTTTTAAGAGTTTAAACTCGGTCGGAACAGTGCCCAAAAAAGCAGAAACATAAAGAAATTCGACGATAGAGTGCGTGCAACGTCCAACAAAGTTTCAAGAGACCTCAGCCTTGAAGACAAGGGTGTTCAAATCAGAACTTCTTCCTTGGATGATTATGTTCTGCGAGCTTCGTTGGATTAAAACCCCAAAACTATTGTAGGACAATTTACAAAGAAAATTTATCATTTATAATCATAATTATATAATCCTTTATTCTATAGTTTTTTTTAAATTTATAGATCAATTTATTGAAATTTACAACAATACAAATATGTATATCAAGTAAATGAGCTGATACCGATTACAAAGACATGTAACAGCTTGAAAAGAAATACTCATCAGTTGCACTTCAATAAAATTCTACACTAGAAGATCTCTAGGCCATCTTCTTCTCAGACGCCTCGAAGGATTACCGGGAATGGAGTGGGAAGCAAGTTGAGAAACTAATGAATTTGAGTGGTTACGGAGCTTACTATGAAAGGATAGGTATCTTGTTTGGGCTAACTCAGCAACATATGGAACATTAAGGTCTTTATGGATAAGCTTATTGGTGACAAAGTAAGGGGCATTTAGGATTGTAAGAATTGGATACGAGATGAATTGGATGGTTTAGTAGAGCCCCAAAGCTCAACTCTGTACGTCCAAATAGGTCTAATAATAGTCATGTAAATAAGTATTTTGTAATGAAATGGGAGGATTGATCGTTTGTCTAGTAAATGTTGAAGTATTCTGTAACGACGAGCAGTTTCTTGTCGCTTTAGTCTTGTATGTGGATTCTAAGTAAGACGTTTGTACAAGTGGAGTCCTAGGTAACGGATCTGTTCAACAGGAATTAGTGGAATATCATTTAAGGATACTGTAGGACAGGATCTGTAGTTTTGTAATGAATGCAATAATTTTCCGGACAACCCAATACCTCCTTAGGGCCAAATCCTTCTTGGAATTCGATAGTTCAGTGAAATCGGAAAACTCAAACAGAATGTCCGAACTAAATGAATGTTTGTGTATTAAAGGTTAAATAAGTCGGATTCTTTAGGATATAGGTTTACAAAGAAGGTTAAAGGTGGTATATTTTACTTTATTTTTAGTTGGTTTAGAGTTGAATTTAAAATACATGTTTGCATTTCACAGGTTTCCTAAGTACTGGTGACGACGTGGTACCTGGTAACAACGGAATGAAGGATCAAGTACAAGCGCTGAGGTGGGTACGGCAGAACATCGCATCTTTCGGGGGAAATCCTAACAGCGTCACCATATCGGGTTTCTCTGCAGGTGGCGCTAGCGTCGACTACCACATCTTATCTCCGCTGAGCAGGGGTAAGGATGAAATCCTAGTTGATCGATGTTAACCACTATATCACCAGAAGAGTAACATATGTTCCAAACAGGTCTTTTCGAGGCTGCTATCAGCATGAGCGGCGTCTCCCTCAACCCTTGGACCTTTGCAGAAAATGTCAGAGAGAAGGCGAACTTCGTAGCAAGTCAGTTGGGATGTCCCACGGTTGATTCGAAATCAATGATTGACTGCTTACGGAACAGACCTGGAGATTATATCGTGGAAACAACCAAACATTTTCTGGTAAAACATTTCTAGTGCTTACTACATATTTTATGCATTTCACAGATGGGTTTATTTTTCTCCTATTTTTTTTTTTTTTTTAGCCTTGGCTATACATCCCGTTCTCTCCTTACGCCTTGGTCGCCGAACCTCCCAGTCCGAATGCTTTCCTGCCAGACACACCGATCAATATCCTCAAGGAAGGAAAAGCTTCAGACGTACCGCTTCTTTTGACTTTTACTAAAGAGGAAGGGCTATATCCAGGAGCAGGTAATGTCGTATCACATACAAATTTAACTTTGTTCTAGCTTATTAGTCCTAAACGAACACCAATAAACAATTTTTTTTTTTTAGACGATTTAGATTAGTTGAGCTGAGCTCAGAAAATAATTAATTTAAATGCGATTCTTTTTAATACTGACAATGAATTAGATCTCGATTATAGAAAAATATCGATTTTGGTGATTTGGGGGCCATGAGAAATGATTCCAAACACTATATATAAGAATGTGATTTATTTAAAAGAAATATAATAGTTATATACAAATATTTCACTCTCTATTGTTCTTTATGGATGCTAAGTTTGGACAACTAAACAAAATACTAACCACTTATATCAAAGAATGTTTAATAATATAATAATACATAAGTATTATAAAACACAGAAGTATACAAACATGTAGAAAAAATAATAAATGAAATTAGGAAAAGAAGACTAATGTTCTAGTGTACTAATGTTCCGAGCGGGGATTTTAAAAATAATTATAGGAGCACAATATAAAACGCTGCTTGTATTATACTATTCCATAATAAAGGTTTGAAAGTAGACTGTAAAATAACTAAAAACAAATCATTTTTCTACAACTTCCTTAATTGCCTTAATAATAAAATCTCTAAAGACAAAGTAAAATGCAATAAACTTGATTGTGGGCATAATTTTGAATAGTTGGGTGGCTAACCCATTTAGGGAAAAGGCTAGAATTGGGTGAAAGTTTTGATTTTCTCCGTAGAAATATATATATATATATATATATATATATATATATATATATATATATATATATATATTTTTATTTTTTTTGAAGAGAAAAGATTTGACCCGGTTGGGATTCGAACCCAAGTTTCCACCTCTCTAGCGTGGCGCCTTATCCAACTAGGCCACCGGGGTCGTATCCGAACCAGGCAAATCCTCTCTCTTCAGTGATCCATAACCCCCGGGCACCCGCAAATCGCGATGTACAATTCCGGAGATGAATGTTCATATTGAACATTACATTTAACTTGGATCTATTGACAATCCGTCACCGGTATATATATATGTATTTTTTCTTGATATAAATCAATATTATTAAATATATTATTTTATTTTTGAAGAGAAAAGATTTGACCCGGTTGGGATTCGAACCCAAGTTTCCACCTCTCTAGCGTGGCGCCTTATCCAACTAGGCCACCGGGGTCGTATCCGAACCAGGCAAATCCTCTCTCTTCAGTGATCCATAAACCCCGGGCACTCGCAAATCGCGATGTACAATTCCGGGGATGAATGTTCATATTGAACATTACATTTAACTTGGATCTATTGACAATCCGTCACCGGTATATATATATATATATATATATATATATATAATATATATATATATATATATATATATATAATATATTTTTTTTCTGATATAAATCAATATTATTAAATATTATTTTATTTTTGAAGAGAAAAGATTTGACCCGGTTGGGATTCGAACCCAAGTTTCCACCTCTCTAGCGTGGCGCCTTATCCAACTAGGCCACCGGGGTCGTATCCGAACCAGGCAAATCCTGAGAACATTCATCCCCGGAATTGTACATCGCGATTTGCGAGTGCCCGGCGGTTATGGATCACTGAAGAGAGAGGATTTGCCTGGTTCGGATACGACCCCGGTGGCCTTGTTGGATAAGGCGCCACGCTAGAGAGGTGGAAACTTGGGTTCGAATCCCAACCGGGTCAAATCTTTTCTCTTCAAAAATAAAATAATAT